>CM069910.1:20140211-20265146 GCA_036172215.1 Camellia granthamiana | reverse complement strand
TAAGTCCCAAAAGTAAGACTTATTGATAATTTATTCTATTTTTTTTAAACAGTTAATATTTTTCTAAATACATAGCATTTTTAAAAAATTCAATCACCAGTCATCTATTTATAGTAAGGTGTTTTAGGGTTACCATTTCTGAGATAAAAACCATTAGGTGTTACAACCCAGATACATCTCCATGGTTCCTCGCAATAGGGTTTCAAAGTTCTGTAGAAAACAATGAAGCTTCTGTCCTTGGAATTCCACCGAAATTGACAAACGAAAAGAGTGGGTGGAATTATATTTTCCCGGATACTCCAAGCAAAGTTCTGACCATTGTTGAGAAATGCGCTCCAAGATCGTTGTCTTTCGATTGGCAATAAAGCTTCAGTGGGCCAGGAGTGTCTGGGAGTCTACTGGTTATATAAACCACAAATCTTGTGGTGATACCATCTTCTACAGGAACATGGTCTGGATTGGCATACAACACTGTGGAGGCAAAGTGAAGTGCTAGGATGAGGATGGGAAGAGAGAAGAGGCTCATCAGATCTTATTCTCAGATCTGCTCTCTATCCGATCAGATCTGCTCTCTTATTCCCTCCGATCTGCTATTATGGTAATATTCAATCTCTCCGATCGAATTTTGCTAGTCGGAGCCGTATTTTATGTGATGGTACATCTTCCAGGTTGACTATTTTCCATGTTGTGTGCAATCAAACTCCACCAATGGGAGACAAGCCAAGCCTTATGACCATTCGTGAGGTTTATTTTAGCACTGGCCTCTTTCCCAATGGTTACTATTTCTGATTTTGGGGAATGTTTTAAGTATTGGTTTTTAATAACGGAGGCAGATATTATTATTATTTTTTAATATCTATATGATTATATTTATTTATTTGATCACTGGAAGGTTTGCAATTTTCTGAGGAGTCATATAAGCTGTAACTGTTCTGCAGATTTTGCCATTTCGGTTTCATGATCTTCACATTGATTGATTGCTATAATCAGGTTTTCTTTTCCAAAGGTTGTTGATTAGTTTTTCCCTTTTATTCTCCATCATATTTGCCATAAAGGTGACAGCTTGAAACTCTTCTATTAGGAGGAAAGAAAATTTAGAATTTCAAATTAACCTTTCAATTTTTCAGTCTTTTCATTTGCAGTTTTTCCTTTGAGTAATGAAACAACTTGCACAAGCCAATCTTCAAACACACACTTCAAAATAACAAACCTAACCTAGTTACTCTTACAACCAAGCCCAAAACTCTACACATCGATTCAACTCCGGTGAGTGTCCTTTGTTCGATTCTTCGTCGTCTTCTTTTTCTTCATCGTTTTTCTTTTTCATTTATTCTTTGATTCTTCTTCTAGGTTTTTATCAATCATTTTTTTCCTAGTTCTTCGTTCAACTATCAAAGACATGCAGGAGCTCAAAGATTTTGCTAAAAGTCAAGGTGCTGTGTAGAATCTGCAGAATTGACCCACTGAGACATTAATTTATGGAGTGAGAGACTTCGAGAGTCAAGTTATAACTTAAATGAGGTAGGCCCTCTCTCAATATGTCTTACAGTAGTAACACGAATATCAAGTGAATTGCAAAAATGACCATGTTAATGTATCTGGCCTAACCATTTTGAAATTAAAATTTGATATTCAAGTGTGAGCCTATATCCACAGCCAATTGGTTGCATCTACAACAGCCTCCACACTCGCATATATTCAGAGTTTGTTTTGGACTTATGAGTTTCAATTTTGAATATATGCCTAATTTTCTTGCTTGTCATGCTACTCTTTCAATGTTGGTTTTCTTAACTTTATTTTTCTTTCCACAAACTTCTGCAGCTCACAGCTGGATTCGTATGGATCTGTATGTTTTTGCAACACCTTGTAAGATTACCAGGGATTATTATTTCTCTTCCGGAGAGCATACTTTGAAATTTGAATCTTGGGAGGAAGAAGCAGAGCTGGAATATGTATTATTGTGTTCATCCTTTTTCTTTTTATTCTTCTATAGAAATCTGTTATAAAAGGATGGCTCAAAAGCCTTCTGGTTTGATTGGATTTGGTGATATGGTTCTATTATGGTCCTTGCTTTGGAATTATAATGGTTTCATTACATAGGTAACATGTGGATAGTGTGTTGAAAGTGCACATGCATAGTTTGCCAGAATAACAATGGCAAATGGATGAGCAGCCTAGCATGACTTGTGCTATGCATAGTTTGCCAGAATTATTAATTTTAGGAGTCACTTTTTTCGTTCCTGTTTTTTTTTTTTTTTTTTTGTGCTTTGACAGTCATCTTCACTGTTTCATTTTTGCCGGCGAAAAAATTCTATGTACTTGATACCATCATTCATTTGCATTACATGTGAATAAATGTGAGGATGTTGAGAACTTTTCTAATTTCTAACTGACAGACTCTGTTCACAAGTCATTTCTGTCATGTCTATGTGGACTAGAGTGCAGCCAACATATGCTGCAAATATGTGGAATAAAGCTATAAATAAGCGGCTTGGAACTGAGGTACTTTTCCTATTCTTGAATGCAAAAAACTATTGTGCAATGACAGAGTACCCTTTCATCTTTCCCAACACACCAACCCTCCATCGCCTAGTAGCGTGATGTTGATGAGAATCTATGTATTGTTGTATTGGTAAATTACTTCTATCTTTATGGTAGGCAGTTTAAATTTCAATGGGTATTTATCATACAGATGGGACTTTTATCCTCTGAAGTGGGATAAAGTTGAAAAAATTGTGTTGTATTTAACTATGCATGTTGGCATTAGAAAGGAGGAAATGGTTGAATAATGATGCTTTGTTTTGTTTTTGTTCTTAAACCTGTGAGTTTCAAACACCAATAGGCAAAACAGTTTCAATGTAAGAAGGGTGTTTTTGGCAGTAGCCCTTTTAACCTTTTTTGAATTCAGCATGTAGTTTATTATGCCTATATAATAATAAAGGAAAGAATTAGCATTCTACAATTGCTTAAATTTTATTATTGTGGTTTTGCATGTCTCGGACTTTGGTAAATGAATTAATCTATACATTATATAAATGTTGAGAGGGGAAGGGGGTGCGATGAGTTCTTTGGCTCCGTTACTATGAGCTCAGTTGGGCTTGTTCAATGTTGGTAGCGGCGCTTCATGGTGAACTAGGTTGATAATAATTCAAATTCAAGTTGATTACTTTTGTGAGGAAACACTCTTCCTCCTGGGCTAATTCTCTTCTTTATATGAGAATACAACAACAAAATAGCTTAGCGAAATAAATTGTTTCTCTGTATGGTCATCAATCTATTACAACCTTACGAGCATAAAACAAAGTTCCAGTTCCATATTGTCCTAAGCTTGATATACATTTTTGCTAATGTAATCCAGGGCTGACTGAACTTCGAATGACATCACGCTTGCTCTCTTTCTTTTTCTTTTTCTTTTTTATAAAATAAATTTCAAGTTGCTGGGTTCACCAACTATTCATTATCGTTTGAAAATTCTATTGCAGAAATGTTCAATTTCTAATTTCCAGCAATCCATTAGAGCTGCTTTCAACTTGGGGGGAGCATGATACAATTGTTTTTCCGAAGAAAAAGTTGGAGATTGTGCCCCCTTGGCATGTTCTCTAATAAAAAAAAAAAATGTGAAACTTTTAAGGATGATGTAGCAGGGTATATATATTTATTCAAATAGGGTAACTTTTCCATTGCATAAAGCATCAAATGGCATATCTAATGTTGTGGATTTAGCGTCACAAATTACGGAAGGATTTATTTGTTTAATATTTTTATTTCTGCTTTTTTACCAGTTTGGCATATTACTACTTGAGTTTAAGAACTTCAAGGTTGGTCAGGATTTGTGGTACTTTTAGGGTTTGAATAGATTTAAAGACATAGTGTAAAACCAGTGTGATACTTGTTGGTTTTAATAGAAGGTTTTGTTATCACTAGAGTCATCGAGAGAGGGGCAAAAAGGATAAAGATGAAGACCAAATCAAGGACAGAGGTTAACAGCGTGTATGGGGAAACAACCAAGATTAGCTTAACCATCTAAGTTCTAGAAATTGCACCTTTCACTTTTCTACATATTGTGGTTTTCTCTTCCAGTGCTTTATGCAGTGCAGTTCTGCTGGTTCAGTGAGAACCTGAACATGTGATATGTGCCTAAGCTTCGTTAAACTATATATGTCATCATGGACATCAGGTTGCATTTCACTTGGTCAGAGGAGTGTTTGCAACTACTAAAGCTCATCGCATTTTGGTGGCAAGTCCTTGTCTTCGGTAAGCTTTTGTGACAACCATTTTGGTCAGAATTTTGCAAAAATGGTTTTTAGTACCCTCCTTGACACTGCATCTGGTATATCTGTCCTGGACCTTTTAGAAAACAATGTAAGTAATGCATTTTATTTAATGTTCTATTGAGTTTTTTATTACAAAAATAAAACCAATATAAAACTTTATTGCAATATTGCAGATTTCTGGCTGGCTTTCTCATTTTAGATGGAGATCCTCAAGTTGCTCTCAGTCTCCTTCAGGAATAGGAAAGTCATTGCAATCATTAAGTGTGCTCAATCTAAGGTATCCTCCATTGATGTATAATCTTTGTGTCTTCTTGCAAATCCAATTTCAACTTCAGGGGATTTTTTCTTTTGTTTCAAACATTGTTAGTTCATGACAAGGTTACTTCTTTTTTTTTTTCAGGGGGAATAATCTAACACAAAGATGATGCAGAGAGTCTTAGAAATGCCTTGGCTCATATGCCTACCTTAAAAATTTTGGATATAAGTGACAATCCTCTTCAGGACGATGGAATCAAGTTAGTTTGATTTTTTTTAATGAAAATAGTGATATGTTCTTTTTTGTTGTTGAGTTGGGACAAGGTTTTGTCCAGTTCAGTCAGTCTTACAACTTGTTCCAGACTTTTTAGGAGTTTAATCCCCTACTTTGTTGAGATGTCTGAAAGGGACTCTCACTTTGCTGATTTGAAAGTGGAAAATTGCGAGCTTTCATGTAATGGAGTGAGTCAACTTGTAGGTGTTCTTTCAACTTTAAAGAGGCCACTGGATTCTCTATCTATTGGAGAAAATGGCCTTGGCAGGTTAGTCTGGCTTATGTAGTTTCAGTCTAACAGAGTTTAGACTTCTACTCTTGTTATTTCATTTCCAGATGTATTGGTTATGATATCGCTGTCCTCTAGCAAAGTTGGAGAACCTTTGGGAAAATTTTTGGGCATAGGTATTCAAGCACTGGAAACTGAAGATATTGGGCTTGGTTCATCTGGCTTTCTGGAACTATAGAAAGAAATAGGAGAAGATACATCAACATGAGGTTCTACTGATGCCTAGACTTTTTCAGAACTTGTGTTGTAGCTTATTTCTGAAACATAAACTTGTTGATTAATATTGTATAGTAAAAACTGCGGAGGGATTGGCAATGGTTATAATTTGCTAACTTTTTATTTTATTTTTTTATTTTTGGGTTAGTTTATTTTTTTATGACTGATTCCAGTGGTTTTTTTTGTAGGAGCATTAGCCAGCTTGGTCCTTGAAATAAGCATTGGCCCATAAATGAGTTATTCAATATTTTCATGGTTTTTTAACATTTTTTGGGGTATGGTTTGTGGTTAAATATAAATAAGTAGGAAATGTTACAATTTTTCTTCTATTGTTTGTCAAATGTAATATTTTAACAATCTGGAGGAGGATGAAAGAGGAATTAAACTTGTTTGATTTATTTTTAGTTTATGTGCTTCTGTATAAAATCCTTGACTTTTAGATTTGACCTTATTTAGCTAATAGTGCATTTTGACAATTAAATCCTTATTTTGCAGATTTAGTGAGTGCAAAAAAAATTTATTTATATTTTTTCTTTCTATAAATAGCAGGTGTTATTTTTAAAAAAATAAGGAGAAAAGATGGTGTTTTTAAAAAAAACGTCACTAAATGTCGTTATATGATGTTATCATATAACTGTAATAGAAAAGATGGCGTTTTTGAAAAAATGTCACTAAATGTCGTCATATGACGTCAGTATTTAACTGTGGCGGTTTTCACATAACGGATGTTTAAGAAATTACGGCGTTTTAAAAAGCGCCGGCTAAAGTCATTAGTGACGTTTGATAAACGTCATATACCTAAGACGGCGACTGTATCCTCGACGCAAGTTACAAACGTCACTTTATCCTTTAACGGCGTTTTTGAGACTTATAGTGGCGTTTTTTAAACGTCGCTAATGCAAAAAATTCCTGCAGTGACAATTCAAGATTTTACTTTTTTTAGGATGATCCAAGTGGTATTTTGTGTTGTGTATATATATTGATCGGTGGTGCTACACATACCAATTGGTATATTAATTAGAGTTCCAACATATATTATGACATTGTCACTTCAAAACTATAACCCTACCCATTATACAAATTATAAAGACTCATTACTTCTAAAATTATGTCACATCATCCGTTAATACATTAATTAGTATACTAATTGGTACATATAGCATTATTCACATATATTGACAGTGAATGACTATGTAGTGCCCCTCCATATCTCATTTCTCCATACCTCTTCATACTCTTTTTATAGGTTTCAATTTGGACCATATCGATAATCCGAATAGTCTATCTAGTACGCCCCGCAATAAAGAACATCCATACAAAAAATTAACTTTATCAGAAAATTATAAATACAAAAATAAATTTCATTTTGTTTTATAAAATAAATGTTAAATATAATTAAATTTAAACCATTTATTTTATAAAACAAAATGTGATTTGTTCCGATGTTTATAGTTGTCTGATGAAGTTAATTTTTCGCATAGATAACCATCATAGCGAGACTTATGAGATAGATGATTCACATCATTAATGTGAGTCCGAATTAAAACCCATAAAAGGAGTATAGAAAGATGAAGTATGGAGGGAAGCTTATCTCATTCCATTTATAAGTTGATACTTGATGCTTTATTTCCTAAAATTCTAACACAAAAATGGTGGGTCTTATAATTGTAATAACCCCGACCTCCGATTAATGCTAATTCGTGATTAATCATGCTTAATGGTAATTTAGAAGAAATCTAGAATTTAATTGCATATGTATTGCATCATGTATGTGTTTTTATCTGTCCGACGTAGAAATATCTGTTCTCGATTGAACTTCGAACTGCAAATTGAAGGTCTTATCGGTGGCCGAACTTGAAATCGATTTATGTTTTATGATCCTTAAAATTAATGTGATTTTATGGCATATTTATTGAAATGTGATTCTGTATGATTAAATTAGATTAAATAATGTTGAATTTCATAGTTGGTCGTAATTACAACTTTGCCCCTTAGTGGACAAATCTAGGACTTGTTTAATCACTTGTATACACACTTGACCAAAACATTTCCTCAGCCTTATTGTGAGCACTAAACCGAACTAGAGAGAGAGAGAGAGAGAGAGAGGAGATAGCTTGATTTCATTGTGAATTGGCTTAGAGAACTTGAAGATTTGAAGTGTAGATTGCCCAATTGAGCTTTCTTTCTTGAACTACAAGACCTAAGGTAGTGTAATTACCCTCTTGGTTATGAATTGAGCTTGTTCTTGCATGATTCATGTCAAAATTAGTGATTTGAGTCTAGAACTAGTTTAAGTTGTTGAAATGAAGCTTAATTGTTGCATGTATGTATGTATTTGGAAGTTTTGAGGTTGTAAGTTCATAATTCCTCACATGCATGTCCATCTTTTGATCATAATCCATGAATTCATCTTGTTCTTGAAGAAATGAGCTCATTAGAGCAAGTATTTGAGGCTTGAAAATTGACTAAACTCATGCATGTCATGTTTGAATTATGTTCATGAAAAATTGGTTTGAAATTGAGTTTAATTGACCTACCCTTGGGCTTTGATTTCCTAAATTGATCTTTGAAACATGTAATACTATGAGTTTACAAGAGTTTTCCAGAAAATTAGCTCAAGAGGATCGAATTTGGTGCAGTAAAACTTGGTTTTGAGCTTGAAGGTTCAATTTGGAATTTCCAGAATTTGGACTCACGCTCGAGTGGGGAAAGTGGTGCTTGAGCGTGAAATTCGAACCATCCAGTACTTTGCACTGTTTTACAGTCTGCTCGAGCTGGGGCTTGTGTCTCATGATCGAGTGGGGATCGAGTGCCCGTCGAGCGTGAATTTCACCTATCCAGTACTTTTGCAGTCCGCTCGAGCGGGGGATTTGATGCTCGAGCGGAGACCTTTGTTGCATGTCCGCTCGAGCGGGGAAACCCACGCTCGAGCGGGACCCTTGTTTCAGCCAAAATTTTGAAAAGTGTTTCCAAGGCATTTTTGCATCCTCATTCCATCCTAGGCATTCCTAGGCCATCTGTAAGACTCCATAATGAGGATAAGAGATTAGAAACACACTAAGAGCTAACGAAATAAGTTTTGTACAATTAGAACGTGTGTTTCAAGTGTGTGATTGTATGTGTATTCGTGCAGGTCACGCGCCTCAGGATAAGTGAAGTGCCATTTACCGTCTAGTCAGGGCGACCAATTGTTGTGAGTAATAACTCCGTAAAGTTATGTTTAACTTTATTTACTTTCTAATGATGATATGTAATGACAAGCTTCCCAAAATGTAATGTTTGTATAAATGGATGATTGCCGAACTTTCTTGAATGTAATTGTGGCATCCTTAGTGTCACGACCCCATTCCGCCCCTAGTAGAATGGTGCCATGATGACCAGTAATCTGGGATTACCGAAGGCCAACTTACAAGGATCACACACAATCAGAGTATAATATATGGGGCTTACAAGTGCGGAAGCAATATGAGTAAGTCTAATTGGTCCATAGAGCTGTGCATAAGTCAAATGAAATGGCGTACATCTTTACATAGCTTTTGAAACTTAATTACAAACACAATGAAGTACAAAAATACATCTTCACCAAAAGGCTTCTCAAGCCATTATATACAAAATACGATGAAATACAAGCTAAGAAGCATGATCTTCAAGATATTGCAAAACACGAATCCAAAACACATCGGCAAAACACATCTCGGCGTCACCGCCGTCCGCTCAATACCTACATATATATAGAGAGGGTGAGCTTGGATACTCAGTGAATGGTATAAATAATAAAGGGGTTTGCATGACTGATATTCAAGATCTTTAGCAAAACAATACATAATATATCCAGCGTAAAATCAAGGGATGAACCGAGTCCATCTAGTGGATCTTTCAAGCTTCAAGGGATGCTTACTAGCATGAATATAATACAAGGGATGACATTCCGGACAAGCGAACCCACGCAGTAGAACCGTCGGTGGCAAGACAAGACAAGACAAGACAAGCGAGATATCTCAAAACAATGGTGTCGTTGCATTATAGTCCCCGGACACTAAGGACTTGTGCTACAAATGCTTAGAGTCCCTTAGCACGTATGGACTTCCAAAACAAGCGTGCAGTTGCATTATAGTCCCCTGACACTAAGGACTTGTGCTACAAATGCTTAGAGTCCCTTAGCACGTACGGACTTCCAAAATGTCATCAAAACAAGATAGTATTTAGTGAAACTAGGAATAATCATTCATGCTTGCAAATACTTTCCGAACAAGGCAAAACAAGGTTTTATCAAAGCTTTGTAACATATCTTTATTAAAAATACCACTCACATAGTTCTTCAAACGTCGGGGTCGAGGCAAGTCCAAGTCCTACAAACACATGGCAAGTTTATTGAATGCACTTTTAAACAAGCTTCACATGCATACAAATGATCTCGGTGTTCTTCAAAAACTAAGTCAAATCGAAACAAACACTGTTTCTCATCTTGGGGAAACATGCTGGGCAGTAACCAGGTCTTGGCCGAGGTCCCACACCTCCTCGCCGAGGTGAGGTCTTAATGGCCACATTCAAGGAAATGAAGTCTGGAAAATCTGGGTTTCCCTCTGCTCAAGAACATGAACACGAGGAACATGAAAAAGATGAATGCAAAGATCACAACTTGTTATTACAAAATCTGAGATTTCATGCTATGAGTTCGAAAACATGGACCTAGGTGCCCATACAAGAAGATCATGTGAAGATAAACACAAAACACAGTTCTTGTTAAAAACTTTCGGATCAAAACAAGACTTTTCATCAAGAACACATGAACATTATTTTCTCTTTCTAAAACCAACTTTAAATCAATGCATGGCATGCAGAACAGATTCGATCATGCAATGCAGCTAGATGATCAATAAGAACAACAAGAGTAGGTTAAGATTCTAACCTTAAGACACAAATCTAACGGCTCAAACACCAAAGATCAAACTTGGAAGTCTACTCCTCTCTCAAGAACTTCTCTTCTTCTCCTAGAGCTTCTCTCTCAAAAAGGAAAGATTTGATACAAAATGATATGTTTCTAGGTCTGTCGGCTGACTTAACCTTCAGCTCGGACACGTGGCAATGGTTGGTTGGTTCGACTAAAAAAGGTGACTGACTAAAAAGACAAGACTATGACAAGGTGTGTTCAACAAGCTAGACGGCAAAAACACTCCGGCAAGTGATAATCTTGGCTAAGGACAAGGCTTCGGCAAGAATCGGCAACAATGACATCGGCTTGGAAGGACAACACTTGACTAAGCTGTGCCACACCTTGGCCTAGATGTGCCACACCTCAGCCTAGGTCGTACCAATCCAGGAACAAAATCACTAGGGTTCAAGGGGGTAACACCTCGGCCTAGATAATACACATCTCCGCCTTGGTGATAAACACCTCGGCCTAGATGATGTCATCTCGGCCAATATGCCAGGGTGAAAATGGAGGTCAAGCTGTAATAGCCCGACCCTCGCATGTGTTTCTGATATCTGTAGTTCCTTATTTTGGTATTTAAAATGGTGCTAGAGAGGAGTTATAAATGAAATAATGAAATTCTATCTGTTGATCAAGAAAGACATCTGTTACTCTTAAACTGTTCAGAATAGAAATGGAGCACCTTAGAGACGTCATAACTCGAAATTGATATTATATTTGCATTCAGCATAATTTTTAGGTAATATTAAGCCTATCTGTGAAATTTCAATTTAGGATGCTTAAACGATTGAATTTCGTCTTATTATGAATCAAAATATCTAAGCTTATATCTATCCACTTGTTTAGACAAATTGACTTAACTTTTGGGTGTGATCAAGAAACACAAGGGAGAGAGAAACGTGGGTGAGAGAGAGAGAAGCCATCAAGGGGAAATTTGTGGAGAAATTGTGAAGAATTGTTGAAAATAGACTTAAGGTATGAACATTTCTTGATTTAGTCTCACTTCCTCTTGATTTTGGTTAGAATTCCTTCTTGTTTTGGTGATCATGCTATGTGATGATTTGTGTTTTGGGCAAATACCTTAGTGCCTTACTATGTTATGCAAAATTTCCATTATGAGCTTAAATTAGAAGCTTGAATGGCTTTATGTGGGTGTATGTCATGTGTGAAGTGCATTATGAGTGAAATATGGAAAGTAAGTGATGATTGAACTTCATTTTGATAAACAAAAGTGATATATATATAGAGTAATTGTGTGATTACATGCTTTTGGAACTATGGTGATCCTTGATTATACTTGGAATTGGGAGATTGAAGTTTGGATTCAAGGTAGAGCTTTAATGGAGGAAAACAGGGTGCAGATTTCGTCTGGTCCGCTCGAGCGGCGGAACCCCCGCTCGAGCGGGAAAAACACCCTCCCAGCAATTTTGTGCCAGGCGCAGTCCGCTCGAGCGGCCAAAGTGGCGCTCGAGCGGGGAGGGTATATTTTGAGGAAAAAATGTGTCCGTTCAGTTTTGTATGCTTGATTCACTGGTACTTTTAGAATATGTTTTTAATGATTTTACGATAAAATAAAGTCATGCAAAGCTTGGTGCGTCGAGGAATGATTTTCATGATATGTGAAGAAGGAAAACTAATATTCAATTATGATTGTGTGCAGGGCACACTCCAGAAGGCACTAGTGCACCGACACATCGCTGTGAGTAATAGTGCTAAGAATATTCCGATACGTTCATACCTTGTTTAAAGTTGAATAACATGTGATGCATGTGATCTGAAAGGAAAGTTAATGTGGAAAGGAATTGAGAAACGTTCTGAATAACATTCTGTGAAACATTCTGGGCCAAGGGCCACCTTGTGATAATAAGTAACATTCTGTGTACCACTCTGTGAAACATTCTGGTCCAAGGGCCACCCTGTGATAATAAGTAACATTCTGTGTACCACTCTGTGAAACATTCTGGGCCAAGGGCCACCTTGTGATAATGAGTAACATTCTGTGCACCATTCTGTGTAACATTCCGGGCTGCGGGCCATCTGTGTATCATTCTGTAGAACCTTCTGGGCCGAGGGCCATGTTGTGATATCCTGTAACATTCTGAGCCAAAGGCTAAATACAACATTCTGGGTCATGGACCACTATATGGCAATGGACTAGTTTACAAGCATTTGATTATGAACTATGATTTCAAACAATTTGATACTATTATTCACTGAGCTTCGCTCACCCCTCATATTGTCTGTTTCTGTAGGTCAACCTGGGAAGCAATCTTAGCTCCTGAAGCTCGTCCCTTTGTCAACCCTTATGGCCAGGCACAGAAGAAGACTCGCCCTATTTTTGCATACTTTTGTCAAGTTTAACTTGTAATTTAAACACTTATTTTGGGTTGTCTTTAAGTACTATTTTGGTTGTACACCCTGAGTCAAGGGTTGCTTATATATATGTAGTCAGTACATATTGGTATAGTCCTGTATATGACGCTTGGTTTTGTTTGGTGTACATGATCCTGGCATATTATAGTAGCTCAATGGAAGTTTGATTGTTGTTCATTATGTATTATGCTTCCGTTCAGGCCCCTATGTGTATTATTATCTCGGGTTTATCATTTGGTTCTGCATGGGTCATGCCCGAACTTTTAGGGGCAGGTTCGGGTCGTGACAAGTGGTATCAGAGCACGAGTTGCTATCTCACACACGGGAATCCATTGAGCTGTAGGGTGTCTAGAGAAGCTTAGGGCATTTTGCATGACATCCTAAACATTCTGAAAGGCTGATAGCAACGTTAAGCACACTCTGCTAATGCTAACAATGTTCAATTTTGTCAAGTGTCTATCATGGATTGTTTTGTAGGAGATGGTGAGGACAAGGGCAGAGGAACAGGAAGATACGACTTCTGCGAGATTGGATCGGATGGAAAGGATGATCATGGAAATGGCGGAGACCTTACGCCAACAGCAACAGCCCCAACAACAGCAACAACCCCAACAACAACAACAACCTCAACAGCAGCAACAACCACAACAGCAGGAACAGCCTCAAGAACAACCGCCACCTCCACCAGTACCTCCCCCAGTGGTACCAGATGTCCACGCCGAAGATCGAACTATTACCCTCATAAAGGAGTTCAAGAAGATGAAGCCGCCGATATTCAAAGGGGGAATAGAGCCAATGAAGGCTGAGGCCTGGGTATTGGGTATAGAAAAATTATTTGAAGTCTTTCCCTGCACGGAAGCTCAAAAAGTTCAACTGGCTGCTTTTACTCTAGAGGACGAGGCGCGAAGATGGTGGATGCTTACACGGTCTGTTTACCCGGGACTAGTATGGGATAGATTTCTGGAGGCATTTTATGATAAGTATTTTCCACAAAGTATGCGAGACAAGAAGGTGACCGAATTCGAGACTCTTCGCCAAGGGAATAAGACCGTCGCGGAGTACGAGGCTCAGTTTGCAGAATTAGCACGTTTTGCCCCTCACATGGTAGATACCGAGTACAAGAAGGCGCGCAAATTTGAAGGGGGATTATGAAGTGCAATATTGGACAGGGTTAATCTGTTGAAACTACCCACTTATGTTGAGGTATTGGAAAGAGCTGTTATAGCGGAAGGGAATCTTGCAACCCAAAACCGGATTTTCTGAATGGAAGGGAAAGAGGCAAACTACGCAATGGTCAAAGGGAACAACTACCCCGCCAGCTAAGAAGCAACATTCAGGGACCCCCAGCATAAGCACTCCTTCTCAAGATCTAGCTCCAGTATGTGTAGAGTGTGGTTGGAGGCATCGTGGAGTCTGTCACCGGCTATCCGGCGCATGTTTTCGATGTGGTAAGGTGGGTCACCTGATAAGAGATTGTCCTCTAGGGAAGCAACAAGCTACTAACAAGGCTGTGACAAGTTCAGTCGGATCTGCGCCAAAAGCTAATTCTAACACTAAGTTTGCTGCTAAACCTGTGAATAACAAAGATACTCCAAGGCAAGGTAGAGTATTTGCACTAGTTCCTGGGGATGTGCAAAATGTTGCGACGGTGGTATCAGGTACATTTATGGTTTACGGTCATTCTGCTTGTGTCTTATTTGATTCTGGCTCTACCTGTTCCTTTGTGTCCAAATTATTTGCGCAATATTTAGATAAACCTGAAGAAGATTTAACGTACATGTTATGTGTCTCGTCACCTATGGGAAACACTATGATCTGTACTTCTGTATATCCTGCATGTGAGCTTCTGATTGGGAATATCCCTGTCTATGCTAATTTGTTACCTCTTGACATGAACTCTTTTGACATTATTCTGGGAATGGATTGGTTGAGTGAAAATAGAGCAACTATAGACTGTCTAAATAAGCAAATTAGTTTTCATCCTCCGGGACAACCAACTTCGATCTTTCAGGGACAGGAAGTGGCATCACCCCCATACTTAATTTCTGCGGCGAAGGCTTGTAAATTAATTCAGAAAGGGTGTCAGGGATTTTTCTGCAGTGTTTTGAAAGAACATGAGGTGCATGGGAATACTGATCTAATTCCAGTTGTCTGTGAATTTCCGGATGTCTTTCCGGAAGAATTGCCGGGGCAGTTAATAGACCGTGAAATTGAGTTTACAATTGAAGTGGCACCGGGAACTCAACCTATCTCTAAGACCCCGTATAGGATGTCACCAATTGAAATGAAAGAGTTAAAGCTTCAACTACAGGAGTTACTGGATAAGGGATTTATCCGCCCAAGTGTGTCTCCCTGGGGTGCACCGGTACTATTTGTAAAGAAAAAGGATGGGACATTCCGATTGTGTATTGACTACAGAGAACTCAACAAAGTAACAATTAAGAATAAATACCCACTGCCACGGATTGATGATTTGTTTGATCAACTCCAAGGAGCACAAGTTTTCTCAAAGATTGATTTGCGGTCGGGATACCACCAACTGAAAGTTAAAGCTGATGATGTGGAGAAAACGGCTTTTCGGACCCGATACGGTCATTATGAATTCCTGGTTATGCCCTTTGGCGTTACTAACGCACCAGCAGCTTTCATGGATCTGATGAATCGAGTCTTTAAGCCGTATTTGGATGAATTCGTCGTTGTCTTTATTGATGATGTCCTTATTTACTCGAAGAGTGCAGAAGCTCATGAGAACCATCTCCGTTTGACCCTCCAAACACTCCGAGAAAAGAAGCTGTATGCAAAGTTAAAGAAATGTGAATTCTAGCTACAGGAAGTGGCATTTCTGGGGCATGTAGTAACAAAAGACGGCGTCTCTGTTGATCCACATAAAGTTGAGGCAATTGTGAATTGGCCAATCCCTACCAATGTGACAGAGGTGCGTAGCTTTATGGGGCTAGCCGGGTACTACCGCCGATTTGTCCAAGATTTTTCCAAAATTGCTGTGCCGCTTACACAACTAACCCGAAAGGGAGTTCCATTTGAATGGTCAGTAGAACGGGAAGCCGCTTTTCAAGAGCTAAAAATGAGGTTAACTACAGCACCAGTTTTAGCTTTGCCATCCGGTACAGAAGGGTTTGTGATCTATAGTGATGCGTCGCATAAGGGGCTTGGTTGTGTGCTTATGCAAAATGGAAGGGTTATCGCTTATGCGTCTCGGCAGCTGAAACCCCATGAGAAGAATTACCCCACTCACGATCTTGAGCTAGCAGCCGTTGTTTTTGCTCTAAAAATTTGGCGACATTATTTATATGGTACTACCTGTGAAGTTTATACTGACCACAAAAGTCTCAAGTATCTTTTCACCCAGAAGGAGTTAAATATGCGACAACGGCATTGGTTGGAGTTAATTAAAGATTATGATTTGGAGATTCACTATCACCCTGGTAAAGCCAATACAGTCGCTGATGCACTGAGCCGGAAAAGTATGGGAGCTTTGGCAAATTTATCGACAAGGGAATTGGTGACTGACTTGAATAAGTTAAGCATGGATTTGATCGTACCGGAGCAGAAAGCCATGATAGCGGTAGTTATGGCTCAACCAACTTTACTGGAAGAAATTAAAGTGCGTCAACTGGAGGATGAAGCTTTACGAAAAGTGTGTGAGGAGATGAAGGAAAAACCAAAACCGGGATTTAGTGTGATGGACTCGGTACTCAAGTTTCAAAACAGAATTTGTGTCCCTGACGTGCTGGAACTTAGGCAAAAATTAATGGAAGAAGCGCATACCTCCAAGTTTTCAATACATCCGGGAAGTACCAAAATGTATCGAGATTTGAAGCAACACTTTTGGTGGCCAGGTATGAAGAGGGAGATTGCAGAGTTTGTTTCTAAATGCCTACGATGTCAGCAAGTTAAGGCTGAGCACCAAAGACCGGCGGGATTGTTACAACCCCTCTCAATTCCGGAATGGAAGTGGGAACACTTAACTATGGATTTTATTGTGGGACTGCCACGGACTCTTCGAGGTATGAATTCTATCTGGGTCATTGTCGACCGCCTGACTAAGTCCGCTCATTTCCTTCCAGTGAAAACTCAGTATAATGCTGATAAACTAGCGGTGCTCTATGTGAATGAAATTGTGAAACTTCACGGTATCCCGGTTTCGATTGTTTCGGATAGAGATCCAAAATTTGTTTCGCGATTCTGGCAGAGTTTGCAGGAAGCTATGGGCACAAAACTTAAATTTAGTACAGCTTTTCATCCTCAAACTGACGGACAATCCGAGAGAACGATACAAACTCTAGAGGATATGCTCTGTATGTGTGTGTTAGATTTTCAAGAAAATTGGGGAACCCACTTACCCTTGATAGAATTTGCATATAACAATACGTATCATTCAAGCATTGAAATGGCCCCGTATGAAGCATTATACGGATGACCGTGTCGTTCTCCTGTGTGTTGGGCCGAAGTTGGAGACAGGGCTTTGCTAGGACCTGAACTTGTGCAATTAACAACTGAGAAAGTTAAACTTATTCGGGAGAGATTGAAAACGGCGCAAAGTAGACAGAAGAGTTATGCAGACAACCGACGAAGAGATTTGACGTTTGACGTGGGTAATCATGTGTTTGTGAAAGTTACCCCAATGAAGGGGCATCCGAGATTTGGGAAAAAGGGTAAGTTAACGCCCCGATATATTGGCCCCTTTCAGATTCTGGAAAAAGTCGGTCCAGTAGCTTATCGAGTCGCTCTACCACCAAATATGAGCCAAGTCCACAATGTATTCCATGTTTCCATGCTCCGAGGGTACCTTCCGGACCCGTCACATGTGATAGATTTTCAACACGTTGTGTTAGATGACAAGCTAATGTATGATGAAAAACCAATTCGGATTTTAGACCGACAAATAAGACAATTGCGGAATCGAAGTATTCCAATGGTAAAGATCGAATGGCAAGAGCACTACGGAACCGAGGCAACTTGGGAAAAAGAAGAGGATATGCTCCGTCAGTATCCACACCTGTTTCAGACCTGAGGTAAAGCAAGTTTGGGGACCAAACTTATTTAAGGGGGGGAGAGTGTAATAGCCCAACCCTCGCATGTGTTTCTGATATCTGTAGTTCCTTATTTTGGTATTTAAAATGGTGCTAGAGAGGAGTTATAAATGAAATAATGAAATTCTATCTGTTGATCAAGAAAGACATCTGTTACTCTTAAACTGTTCAGAATAGAAATGGAGCACCTTAGAGACGTCATAACTCGAAATTGATATTATATTTGCATTCAGCATAATTTTTAGGTAATATTAAGCCTATCTGTGAAATTTCAATTTAGGATGCTTAAACGATTGAATTTCGTCTTATTATGAATCAAAATATCTAAGCTTATATCTATCCACTTGTTTAGACAAATTGACTTAACTTTTGGGTGTGATCAAGAAACACAAGGGAGAGAGAAACGTGGGTGAGAGAGAGAGAAGCCATCAAGGGGAAATTTGTGGAGAAATTGTGAAGAATTGTTGAAAATAGACTTAAGGTATGAACATTTCTTGATTTAGTCTCACTTCCTCTTGATTTTGGTTAGAATTCCTTCTTGTTTTGGTGATCATGCTATGTGATGATTTGTGTTTTGGGCAAATACCTTAGTGCCTTACTATGTTATGCAAAATTTCCATTATGAGCTTAAATTAGAAGCTTGAATGGCTTTATGTGGGTGTATGTCATGTGTGAAGTGCATTATGAGTGAAATATGGAAAGTAAGTGATGATTGAACTTCATTTTGATAAACAAAAGTGATATATATATAGAGTAATTGTGTGATTACATGCTTTTGGAACTATGGTGATCCTTGATTATACTTGGAATTGGGAGATTGAAGTTTGGATTCAAGGTAGAGCTTTAATGGAGGAAAACAGGGTGCAGATTTCGTCTGGTCCGCTCGAGCGGCGGAACCCCCGCTCGAGCGGGAAAAACACCCTCCCAGCAATTTTGTGCCAGGCGCAGTCCGCTCGAGCGGCCAAAGTGGCGCTCGAGCGGGGAGGGTATATTTTGAGGAAAAAATGTGTCCGTTCAGTTTTGTATGCTTGATTCACTGGTACTTTTAGAATATGTTTTTAATGATTTTACGATAAAATAAAGTCATGCAAAGCTTGGTGCGTCGAGGAATGATTTTCATGATATGTGAAGAAGGAAAACTAATATTCAATTATGATTGTGTGCAGGGCACACTCCAGAAGGCACTAGTGCACCGACACATCGCTGTGAGTAATAGTGCTAAGAATATTCCGATACGTTCATACCTTGTTTAAAGTTGAATAACATGTGATGCATGTGATCTGAAAGGAAAGTTAATGTGGAAAGGAATTGAGAAACGTTCTGAATAACATTCTGTGAAACATTCTGGGCCAAGGGCCACCTTGTGATAATAAGTAACATTCTGTGTACCACTCTGTGAAACATTCTGGTCCAAGGGCCACCCTGTGATAATAAGTAACATTCTGTGTACCACTCTGTGAAACATTCTGGGCCAAGGGCCACCTTGTGATAATGAGTAACATTCTGTGCACCATTCTGTGTAACATTCCGGGCTGCGGGCCATCTGTGTATCATTCTGTAGAACCTTCTGGGCCGAGGGCCATGTTGTGATATCCTGTAACATTCTGAGCCAAAGGCTAAATATAACATTCTGGGTCATGGACCACTATATGGCAATGGACTAGTTTACAAGCATTTGATTATGAACTATGATTTCAAACAATTTGATACTATTATTCACTGAGCTTCGCTCACCCCTCATATTGTCTGTTTCTGTAGGTCAACCTGGGAAGCAATCTTAGCTCCTGAAGCTCGTCCCTTTGTCAACCCTTATGGCCAGGCACAGAAGAAGACTCGCCCTATTTTTGCATACTTTTGTCAAGTTTAACTTGTAATTTAAACACTTATTTTGGGTTGTCTTTAAGTACTATTTTGGTTGTACACCCTGAGTCAAGGGTTGCTTATATATATGTAGTCAGTACATATTGGTATAGTCCTGTATATGACGCTTGGTTTTGTTTGGTGTACATGATCCTGGCATATTATAGTAGCTCAATGGAAGTTTGATTGTTGTTCATTATGTATTATGCTTCCGTTCAGGCCCCTATGTGTATTATTATCTCGGGTTTATCATTTGGTTCTGCATGGGTCATGCCCGAACTTTTAGGGGCAGGTTCGGGTCGTGACACAAGCAAAGTGGTTCCAAGATAGTTCTAAGTGTAAAAGGGTTCAAAGGTAACTAGGCTCGGAATGATCTCTGCAACACACACCAACAAGGGACAAAGAGCGCAAGTAACACTTATGCAAGACAAATCAAAGTGTGCAAATGTAACATATCAAGACAGATCGTGTAATACATGCAAGCAATCATTCAAGCAAAATGAGACAAGATCCGCTAATGCGAGATAACAAGACATATCATACATGAATGTATGCTGGTATGACTAGAGTAAGGTGAGGGTTGCTACACTTAGTAGAGGCCCTCGCCCAGGGGATATAATGCTGAGGCACATGGTCATGAGGCCCTCGCCTGGGGGAAATGAATACCGTGGCACCGGCCCTCGCCCGGGGGAAACAATACCGTGGCCTACGTGTGAGATATGTTACCCGGTACCGGAGGTTCCTTCATGGAACTTAATAAGCTTGACCAACATGATATGCGAGTGCTGAGGGATGTACCACATATGATATGAACATGAATATAATTGTGATTCTTTCTGTTACGAGATTTGAAGCATGTTATGGGCATCATTCATTAAAGTCTTTACCTTGTTATTATTCACTGAGCTTTAGCTCACTCCTTATATTATGTGTGTAGGTGTGCAAGCACGGAACTAGGCCCGGAGTTGATGGCCTACACTTCTGTTTTGTCAGCCAACCGTTGCGCCTCCCGTGGAGGTTGCAGTTGAAGTCAATTTCCGTGGCTGTTTTTGTAATTATGCTAGTATCTGTCTGTTTGTAAAGTCAAGTTCTGGGAATTACAGTTTGTAAATATTTGTGAATATTGGTGTTCCTTGACTAGCATGCTTATGTATAAAAATAAAGTTTGAAATCTTTTGTCCCATATATGTTGTCACAGCTCATTGGACTATGTCAATTTGGTATTATTGCTTCCGCAGCCCCTTACTTATGCTTGTCTGTTCAGAGGCCTTTGGTAATCCACGTATTACTGGCCGGTTACGATGCCTAACCTACAGGGGCGGGTTAGGGTCGTGACAATAATTTGCGCCAATAACTTATTAAATAATTTATGGTCACTTTTAGAAGATTTTCATTTATTGTCACCATCCAATACATTAAAGGCTCTCTTTGAGATTATTACTTTATTCTATTGTGATTTGAGTCTTTTTTTTTTATTTGATTCATATGAGGTATTATAATGAAACATAGTAAATTATAATTATAATAATGAAGATTAAATATAAATTTTATAGAAAGTTTCAAAGTAAGAGGAAAAAATATCAATTAATAAGTAGATGGGGAGATTTAAACCACAAACATCCTAATGAGTGCAAAGTAATTGATATTTCATTTCTTGTATTTCAATAATAATCTCGAAGAGCTTCTTGTGATTTTCACTAAAATATAATATTAACGCCATTAATGATAAACATTAAATTACCAAATTAAAATTATATTACTATTATCTACGCAACTATAATAAATCAAAATTTTATAAACAAAAATTTAGGAATGAAATGACTTTTTTATAGATAATATTTTAATTACCAAAAGTATTATTGTTATATTTTTAGTAACGAAATTGAACATTTAGTATTGAATTATATCCTTTTGAGATTAAAATTTAAGCTAGTGTACTTTGAATTCCACTGGAATTGGCAAACGAAGCTTGTAGTTTGAAAGAAATGTTGTGCTTTAAGGCAACCCACTTGAACTACCAAAAATTAAACACACAATAATGGACACAAGATTTATGTGGTTCGGCTTCAATGCCTACATCCATGGAGAAAACCAGAGATTTCCACTAAAACAAATAGAGATTATACAGAGAAGGAGACACTCTCACTCAACTCACACACTCTCTACTGCCTTACACTCATTAGTTCTTTTCTCTCACTCTCACAGAGATATACACTCTTGTATATCACTTGTGTTCTTCCTTTTTTTGTATTGCTCTCTTGTCTAAACTCTTCTCTCAGCCTCTCTATTTATACACTGAAGAGAATGGTGGAGAGCTTGGCTGGCACAACACATGGCCAGCTGTTTCTTCATTTTTAGTGTCGTCCATCTTTACTACTTGTCGGTTGGTAGCTGCACTCCTTGACATGTTGTAACTGAATTCACATGGAGAAGAGAATCACCCCTTACATGGGGTGATATCCAACAAATCACCCCCTTAACCCATGTGAGGTTATCCACAATAGCACTCCCTGCCTAGAGTGCACTACTGCCCCTCACTGGGGTGCCATGGAAAGCTTACTTTGCATCTCTTTGTGATTGTATCTCTATCTTCCATGTAGTTTTGGAGAGATCGCAATATGTCTCTAATTCAGGAGCAAAAGAAACTCTTTTCTCCCCTAGGATGTGCTTTGCTGTCATGGTCTCTCTGCTCTGAGATTTTTTTCAAGATTGGCTGCAGTGGCTCTGTTTTGAGCACCTTTGAACTGCCTCCATGCGTTCTTGTACACGTTGGTCACCATGTCTGCTAAGCCCTATGTCTTTTCGGTGCACGTCTTGTGCTTCTTGCCCGGTAAGTGACAATAGCTCCTTCTGTCACAACCTCTTCAACAAGTCTGTATAGATTACCCTCTAGTTGTCCATGTAGCATCACTGTATCTCCATGGATAACTTTGAGATTTCCTTTACTAGAAGAGAAGTTGTAACCCTTCAAGTCTAGCATACTTAAGGAAATTAGATTCTTCTTCAGCCTTGGCACATGTCGGATTCCATCCAATGTGAAAATTTGTCCATCTTCCATTCGGAGCCGTACTATTTCTATGCCAACAATCTTACTCATAGTGTTGTTAGCCACCCGAACAATACCTCCATCCTTTGCTTGGTAGGTGGAAAAAAGTCTCCTGTCCATGCATATATGGTATGTACTTCTGAAATCTAAAATCCAATCATGTTTCGTCATATTTGACGAAACTGTGAATGCATACTCATCCTTAGTATTCACTATAGCAGCGACATTTGATGAGCTCACCTGTTCCTTGTTTGCCTTGTCCTCCTTGAGCTTTGTACAGTCTTTGATAAGGTGATCCTCCTGATCACAGTAATAGCACTTTCTCCTGTAGCATGGCTTTGGTTGCGAACGTCCTCCTGATTTGTATCTGTAACAACCCTGACCTATGATTAGCTGATTAACCATGATTAAATATGCCTAATGACTAATTAAGAGGAAATTCTGAATTAATTGCATGTGTATTGCATTATTTGAGTTTATATCTGTCTGCAGTAGGAATATCTGTTTCTGTTTCTGTTTTTGTTTCTGTTTTGTTCTACGAATTGAAGGCCTTATCGGCATCTGATCAAGAAAATGACTTGGTATGTGTGTTGGTTGAAATTTTTAGAACATTGTGATAAGTTTAATTGAAATTCGATTCGGAGTGAAATAATTAGAATAAATAATACTCATTTAATTAGCGGTAAGCTTAATTAATTAATTTTATTAACCAAGCCTATAAAAGGCTTATACACCACTTTGAGTCACCTTCTACTCATATTTTGAGCCTATATAATGTGAGAGAGAGGAAGAAAGAGACCAAGAGTGAGAGTTTGATATCAACACTTGAGATTGGGAGGACTAGAAATTAAAGACATTAGACTTGGAAACTCAAGAATTAAGCCTCTAACACATATCTTGGGAAGCCTAGGTAAGAATTCAACCCTTAGATTGTACAATTATGATGTGGAGCACATGAACTCTAAAGAATTAAGTTGGATGATACAAGAATTGAGTTAGAATTGAAGAAATGAACTCAAACTATGCATGCATGCATATTTCATAACATTTTGAAATTGCTTTCCAAGAATTTCCTTATGCATGTTACTAATTCACCTTAGTTTTGAGAATTCATCAAGTTTCATGTCATTTTGTGTCACTAGATCATGTTTTGCAAGTTTTGAAGTCAAGGCAAAACATGTATGTTATGTTTTCTAAGAATTGGGTTTTGTTTTGCCCTTGGGCTTTGATTTTGCGAAATGATTTAGAATTTCTAATGTTTTCAAAGTTCACGTATGATTCCTCAAGTTTTTGGCCCAAAAGGATGAGTTTTGATGCATTGAATTTGAGTTTTGCAGCTTGAAGGTGAATTTGGAAATTCCAGAATTCGACCTCTCCGCTCGAGCGATAGAACCTGCACTCAAGCGATCACTCTGTGATATTGCACTTTCGCTCAAGCGACCAGAAGTTCGCTCGAGTGTGAAATGCAAGCTCTCAGAAGTTTCATGTTTTTGCAGACCGCTCGAGCGACAAGAGTTGCGCTCGAGCGAAAAAAATCACACAACCAGTACTTTTGCAGAGTTTACTGACCGCTCGAGAGATGAAGTTGCGCTCGAGCGAGAACTTACATTTTTGAACCTCCGCTCGAGCGAAGGAAGTTGCGCTCGAACAGGAACCCTCTTTTAAACAAATTTTCCTAAGTGTTGAACAACATAATTTGGCTTCCTCATTGCACCTTAAGCATTCCTAGGCCATGATTAAGACATAATAATGAGGGTAAAATGTAGAAACACACTAAGAACAGAACGTAATGAGTTAAGTATATTCCGAGCGTGTGTTTCAAATGTGTATGTTATATGTTGATGTAGGTCATGCATCGTAAACCATTTGATTAGTCTACTCTGTTTGTTTGCACCTGGAGCCATCTGTGAGCAATAACGTAGTAAAGTTATATTCAACTTTATTTATTTTCTGTATGATTAAAAATGATATGTTTTTTGAAATGTTATGTTCTGTACAATGAATGATTGTCTAATTTTTGACAATGTATTCGTGGCATCCTTAGCATCATGTGATATCTGTTAGCTGTTACCCGGTATCGGATGTTCCATTATGGAACTTAATATGTCTGCAATCTGTTACCCATACCGGAGGCTCCATCATGGAGCTCAGCATGTCTATTCTCTGTTACCCGGATCCAGAGGTTCCTTTATGGAACTGGTTACTCATAACCACCATATGTTCTGTATCTGTTCTGTTAGGGTTAATAGATGTACCATGTATGATTAAGCATGAACTCTGATTTATGTATATGATTTGAACAACAATATGAATATGAATTTGTATATGAATCTATTTGTGAATCTAAATTTTGATTTCTGAATCTGGTACGGACATCATTCATTAAAACCCTTTACTTTGTTCTTATTCACTGGGCTTCTGCTCACTATTTTATATTATATATGTAAATGAGCAAGCGCGTGACCAAGCCTAAGATGCTGCCTGGAAGTTTTGGGGTCAGCCAGCCACCGTGCCTCTAAGGGAGGTTCCGTGTCTAGAAGTTGAATTTTGTGGACCATGTCAAGTTATTTTGTGTATCATGTTAAGAACGTTTATGTTTTGTCTTATTTTGATATCTATATACTGGGCTAAGTCCCTTTTGTTGACGCTTGCACGGTGTTGCAAGATTTATATGGACGTGACATCTTATGTGTATATTTATAAGATTTCAAATTTATGTCCCATGGATGTCTGCACAGCTCTATGGATTATGTATATTTAGTATATTTGCTTCCGAATTATATGTTATTTTGTAAAGAGGCCTTTGGTAATCCAAGGATTACTGGCCGGTTATGACGCTAAACCTATAGGGGCGGGTTTGGGTCGTGACAATATCTACCCCATCTATCATTGGACTTGCCTCTGCCTTGATCATTTTTTGATGTAACCATGTCATTTCCATCTAGGTGCCTACCACTTTCCTTTTTCTTCATTGCCTTATGAGAAATAAGCGTAGCAACCACCTCATCCAGTCCAAGAGTATCATTCTCGTACAATAAAGTAGTCATGAGATGCTCATATGATGAAGGTAAGGAGACCAGTAAGATAATAGCCTTATCTTCCTCCTCAATCTTCACCCCGATAGACTCCAACTCCATTGTGAGCCTGTTGAACTCGTCCAGATGTTTTGTAAGGTTCGCTCCTTCTGTCATTTGAAGTGCGTGCAACTGCTTCTTCAAAGACAATTGATTTGTCAAGGACTTTGACTTGTACCTCAATTCCAACGTTGCCTATAGCTCTGCCAGATCTTCTTTATTGATGACTTCTCAGAGTGTGTTGTTCCCGGGATATAACTGGATCGTACTGTTTGCTAGTTCTCTCAGCTCCTTCCACTTGTCATCTCTCATGTCTTCTAGTTTGTTGGACTTTTTGTTGAGAGCTTTTACCAAGCCCTCTCGCGTTAAAATATTTTTTACCCTTTGCTGTCACAGAGTAAAGTCATTATTACCGTTGAAAGGTTCTATCATGAAACTTGCACAATTTTCTACCATTTTTGATCTTCTAAAAAAAATCGTTCAGAATTTGATTATTATGACTTTGCGGTTGTGACCGAAATGTCATGTTTGGCTAGGAACACACTTTCTTCCTCTTCGGGGGCCAAACTGAAAATAACCCAAAAAACCAGGGGCTAAATTTCAAATTTTCTAAACACCAGGGCCAAACTGTAATTTCACAAACTACAAGGGCCAAAATAATAATTTCTAGAAATTTAGGGACCAAATTATAATTTTTGAAAACTTCAGGGACCAGATTACAATTTACCAAACTTACAGGGGCCAATATGTAATTTTTGAAACTTTTTGCTGACGTGGCTGGGACACGTGGCGATGACTGGATGATGATGCAGTGAGTTGGCATTGATGTCAGCTATACTAAAAAAGAAATAAATTTTTCGAAATGTTGTGGATAGGACTTGAACCCCAGACCACGAAGTAAAGCCCGCCAGCTTTGACTACTGAGCCAAACTCACCCTTGTGGTATTACTTTCCCAAATAAATATTTAAAGTATTTGTATTGGCTACAACAGGTTCATCTTCAACCTCTAGCCACGTGTGGGACTCTGGTTGAAAGTTGGAAGTTGACTTCACGCGCCAAACTTTGAACAGCATGTGTAGGCCACCCCGACCTCTGTTTTGTCTATTCTTTCTAGGTTTGGACTCCTCTCGTCGAGGCCTTCCTCCCGATATACTTAAAGGTGAATTTCGAGAAACTTGATTTCTAATAATTTCGAAAAACAGAGCATCCGAGCCTCTGTTTTGCCTTTTTGCTCAACCTTTGCTCTGATACCAATTGTTGTGCTTTAAGGCAACCCACTTGAACTACCAGAAATTAAACACACAATAATGGACACAAGATTTACGTGGTTCGGCCACAATGCCTACATCCACGGAGAGAACCAGAATTTCCGCTAAAACAAATAGAGATTACGCAGAGGAGGAGACACTCTCACTCAACTCACACACCCTCTACTTCCTTACACTCTCTGGTTCTTTTCTCTCACTCTCATAGAGATATACACTCTTGTATATCACTTGTGTTCTTTCTTTTTTTGTATTGCTCTCTTGTTTAAACTCTCCTCTCAGCCTCTCTATTTATACACTGAAGAAAATGGTGGAGAGCTTGGCTGGCACAACACATGGCCAGTTGTTCCTTCATTTTCGGTCCCCGTCCATCTTTACTGCTTGTCGATTGGTAGCTGTACTCCTTGACATGCTGCAGTTGACTTCACATGGAGAAGAGAATCACCCCTCACATGGGGTGATATCCAACAAGAAATACATCCTAAAGTGCCAATGGAAGTCTTGACCATTGCCCAGAAAATGATATCCAAGATCGAAGCTTGTAGTTTGAAAGAAATTCATCCTAAAGTGCCAATGAAAGTCTTTACCATTGCCCAAATAATGATATCTAAGATCCTCGTCACTCAATTGGCATTGAAGCAACAATATTGTGGGATTGTCTGGCACTGCACTGATGATATGAACCCGAAATCGTATGAAATCTGCAAGAACATGATTTGAGCAAACAAAGTAAAAGGCCAAGATAATGGTTGGAAGAAGGGCATGGTTCATCATCATATGCCTCATTCTATAACTTGAAAGAAGTGTTTTGAGTTGGTGTTCTTGTTGCCATTTTGCCTACGTATGTATTGTGTGTAAATAGTACGTGCCTCGCTATGGATTAAATATGTTTCTATTTATTCTATGATATGGATTAAACGTGTTTTTATTTACGTTGTAATATGGATTAAATGTGTTTCTATTTATTTTGTAACAAATTAGTAAACTGTATGATATATATATGTGCATGGGCAATTTTGCCAAAGAAAAAAAAATTTAATTTGTCTTTCCTTAATTATACGCCTCCTCCTTAGGGGGTTTATGAAGTAAAATAAATTGGGTTGTTCTTTTTACTAAATAAGGGTTCAATGGAAGGGTTTTGACTAAATTTTCCATGAGTATTTAAATAGATGAGTAATTCTATAGACCTACACATTTATATCCACAAATTCATTCACAATGATATGACATGAGAGTTTGGCCAACCATCATTAAGTGTAACAAATCAAAAGTTGACACATTTATATGCTACGACATCATTATGAGTACTTTTTGAGGGATTCAAGCATTTTGCTACATAGATTATCAATAAGTTAACCCATTCATTATACATTTTTGTACGTTGTTTCATAAAAAAAATAAATTAAAACAATATATTTAAAAAGTCAATTCTTAAAAGAAACTTTAGTTTACCAAATTTTTTTTTATTCAAATAAGTCTAATTTATATACTCTGTTTATTTATTTTAAAGCAATGCTAGGAACACATAAATAGACACATATCTCACAAAGAATGAATTCCACATATGAGTTTGATCAGAATGCTACAACACAGTAAAAGATTTGTGTCAAATTAGTGATTTAGAAAATGATAACCATCAAGTAACCATAAAAGGAAAGACCTTCCTTATATTTGCAAGGAACCATGAACTTCACTAATGCAATTGTTCAAAGCAATCTAAGCCAATAATCTGACAAACCCAAAAAGAGAAACTAGAAAAGAATAAAAACCCAATTAAATATATTATCACATACAGAAACCCACCACAACCCAGAAATTTTACAAATTTTGATCATTTTTTTGAATTGTAATTCATTACTTTTACAATTTTCAATAACTAGTAATTAGAAAAAATGTATTATTTGTCTATAATAGTCCATGGCACCATACATGCATATTTTTAAGGCATTATTTTTTATTTTTACGAAAATATATATTTTATTATTTGTATTCTATGTTGTTACTTTTTAGCAATTCCTTTTTATTTTTGTTTTGAACTTCATCTACGGGCGGATCAGGTTCATGCAGATGCGAGATGGTTGATCTGCCATCCGAACCATATTAGCAAATTTTGAAATATTTTATCTGTATCTGTCTGCCAGGAGACATGCATCCGTCCAAAATCAGTCATGTTGGATTGGATCGGTCGGGTTGGACGGATTATGATCACCTCTAACTAATTGGTATACTAATTAATACGTGTAACACCAATGTGTTTCTATTTACACTGTAATTATAGTGATCCCGGTTTTCCCTCCATTGGTTTTGTATTCTAGACTCGGTTCCGTGGATGTCTGTTGTTGTATATGTTGCATTTCCATCCTTTAGCTCTTTGAATTTGAGTTTAGAAATGCCTTGAGCGTGTTTTAAATAGGTTGGTTGAGTTTTAGTCTCAAATCTTGTTGCCTAGATTTTTATTGATCCACTCGAGCGGGTGGTGTTGCACTCGAGCGGAGTTTGCATCCTTTCAGCATTTTGTGCATCTGCAAAAATACTACAGAGGTGTTTTTCACGCTCGAGCGTCGTTTCTCACGCTCGAGCGGGTGTTCGAAGTCTGTAAAAGTACTGGAGGAGTGTATTCTACGCTCGAGTGGGTCTTTTTGCGCTCGAGCGGGTGGTGCTTTGCTGTTGTGCCTTGGCGTTTGAGCGGGTCTTTTTGCGCTCGAGCAGGTTAAGTTTTTGTGTCTTATGCTCGAGGATCCTATTCTCCGCTCGAGCGGACTATGTGTATATCAGATCGCAGCTGTGTTATTTTTAATCACTTTGTCTACTTTCTCTCTTTCGCTCTTACTTTTCAAAACCCTCATTTGAGAGTTCCTCTCTCTAGAATACAACTAATCTCTAAGAAATCATCTAGTTTAGGTGATCTTCTACCATAGTTCCTTTGCATAAAGTGTAAAGCTTGGTGTGGGCTACGTTTGAATTTAAAAATCTTTGGGTTTGGAGCACCTTCGAGTTTTCTCATCATCTCCTTTGAGTCTCTTCTCGTGAGGTAGGGATAACCTACTCCTTTCTATGGGTTTTGACATAGATGTTATGTATTTTGTATAAATGGTGGTGTTTGGGGTTTTTGAGAGAAACTAGGGTTTGAAGTTGAAATCACAAAAGAGGGGTTTTCTATTTTTGGGGTTCCAAGTGTATGAGTAGTCCCTAAAATGAAGTTATTGTGTATGGTTGATGGAATTTGGCCTTGGGTGCATTTTTTGTAAAAAGCGAGAAAAAGCCCTAATTTATTATGATTGATTAATTTGTAGAATTAATTTGGGAAATATGGAAATATGAAATTGAGATGAACATCGTGAAATTGGGAAGTTTTGGGATGGAATGATGTAGTTGGATTAATTAATCACTCACCTATGAAAATGTTGATAATTTATCTGTTTAGAGATAACTGCTTTGGGCTATCGGTGGAGGATAATCTTGATTGTTGTAGACACTGTATGTTGATTAGGGAAAACTGAAACTAATCACCTGGAATGTGTCATTGAATATGACGGTTGGAATAATACATCGAATATGTGTATTGATTGATCATTGTATATGATAAGTGTTCAAATACATTGTATATGTATATTGCTTGGGAGGAGATAGGGGATGTACTCCATGGTTTGAGAGGAGATAGGGGATGGACTCTCAAACCTATTTGGGAGGAGATAGGGGATGGACTCCATTGATAATTAAGTTGGCCGGAGTGTCCAGGGTGAAAGTCCCGAAATCCTGATTACGCTTGCTTAACGTAGATAATTGAAGTATTGAAGTATTTTTATATGAGTTGTAGTCTCATTCGAATTGTGGATAATGGAAGTATTTTAATATGAGCCGTAGTCTCATGTGATTGTTTGGCTAGATAACGAGCCAGGTTTATGAATGTGAATTGGATAAGTAAAGGAAAATGGAATGAAACACGGATGTATTTGTCATGGAACTGGATGTGTTATAAAGTTGGTTTTAAAGTGTTAACCCTTTATCGAATGCTAATATTTTAGTTATTACTCATACTTGGTTTAGTATATTTCAGCTGGGCTTTGGCTCACACTTTATGGTACAACATTTTCAGGTATAGATGGTATGCCACCTCCAAGGACGTAGCTTGGGAGGCTTAGAGACTAAATGACTCTTTTGTTGTTTCCTTTTTGTATTACATGTAAATCAAGCCAAGGGCTTATTTTGTATAAAGAGTTAGAACTCTTCTTTTGTTGTACCCAAGTGTTGACTTGGAAAGTTGTAAGCCCGTAGGGCATCTACTTGTAATGTCAACATGTAATACTTTCGTAATGAATACTCTGATAAATGGGATTACGCTTTATTCTCTTATGTCTATGCATGTCAAGAATGTGGGTTTATATATATTATTTTGAGGGCGTTACAGTAATAAATTAGTAAATATATTTATGAGCATTTTAATAGATAATCAATAAGTTAACCCATTCATTATACATTTTTGTATGTCTTTTTATAGAAAAAATTAAATAATATATTTACAAAGACAATTCCCAAAAGAAACTTTAGTTTACCAATTATTTATTTATTTATTCAAATAGGTCCAATTTATATACTCTATATATTTATTTTAATGTTGTGTTTGGTTGAGTAATTTGAGGAGGAATTTGGAAAGAGAAATGGAAAAGGTAGGTGAAATGTATCACATTTCACCTAATTTTACACACATTTTCCCTTTTCATTTCCAAATCCCTCCCCAAATCTCTCAACCCAACACAATGTAAAGCAATACTAATAACACATATATGGAACATATACCTGTTCACAGAAGGCATGCGGTTGTGTTTTTATTTATTTATTTATTTATTTTTCCAGTTACATCTTGAAAGAAGCCACATCAACTTCTGTAGATCTTATGTTCCTCTTCCGTGTTAGTAGAACTACTTGTCTTATTAATGTGTAATTTTAAATCGAAAGTGCTATACATTATTTATTTTCACTCACTTTCATGCATAATATATAACATTTTGAAGTTGTTTTAACATGTATCTTAAGGCCATACAATAACAATTGGTGAGGGTTAGGGTTGCCGGAGAGGGGGCTTGGGTCATCAAAAGGCTAGTTGAGCAGCGAGGGTGGGATAGTAGAGGATCTGGACTCTATTATTGTGAAGGTGGAGAGGTGGGATAGTGTAGAAAAGGAAGAATGGTGTGATTGACAAAATTGACGATTCTCCGTTACTTTACACAAAAGGAGATGGACAGGGGTCACATTGAAACACAGATGAAATTACAAGATTTAATTTGTCAAAATTGAAACATTGAGGTTTAAAATGTAAAACGAGTGAAACCTTGGGTTTTTTTTTTTTTTTAATTAACCCTTAAATAAATTTGACAATGTGAATGTTCACAATGACAATGTGAATATTCACATTATAGAACATTAATGCACACTCTACCCTATTATTATTAAGGATATTTTGGTAATATATCACCCACAAACCTGCAACAGATTAGATACTAATGGGTTGAGGAAGGGTCGTAGTGGTGTTTGCTACTGGGTGTTGGTAGTCTTGTAATTGGGTTGGTTTTTGTTTCTTTTTTGGTTTCTCGCCAAACTTGCGGTGCTAGCATATGATGAGGCGTTCAAGCCGGTGCCAACTTAGCTGGGATGGGTTTGTAATGCTATGATGCTTGTTGCACTTGCTCTTTATTGATGCTTCGATTTTTTGCTATAATGGCTTTCTTTCATCAATAAAGTTTCGTTTTGCTGATAAAAAAAAAAAATGTCACTCACAAGACATGATGGAACCTAAAAAAAGAATTTAGACAAAATGAAATATAAGTAAATGAGGAGGGATTTATGAATAAGTGTAGACGCGCCCGAACGTCCCGAGAAAATCCCGTTTTGTTCATTTGGGCTCACTACAGTTCGGACTCAATCTCGTGGTTCTGAATCTAATCTCACAAAGTGCAATGCAAGATCGATAAATCACCAAAGAGTCCAAATCCGGCAAATCGTTTGGAAAAACTAATTTTTAGGAAGAAGTGCCAAACATGGACTGCTTTTCTAGATACAGAGTCACCACCTAAATATTTTATTTTGGGAGAATTTAGGAAACCCTGACTCGTTGCTTAAGGCCACATGTCCGTCATCACCAAAGTTGCCTCGGCTCGAGAACTTGGGTACGATTGGTGAGGGTTAGCTATGAGCACCCCCGCTCGCTCGATCAAAGATCGACCTTTACTAAACATGATATTTTGTTTTGAAAACATATGCACTCTTATTCCGATGTATTAGCCTAGAAATACTATGTGATGCGCGTAGCAAACAAGTATAGACTGGATCGCCTGGATTGGAACAAAACATTTCATGTTTGTCTATGAAAGCGGTTTGCTACTCGCAAGTAGGCTAAAATGCAGATTTTGCCACCCTCAAGTAGGCTTAGAAAACATGGTGATCTGCCACTCTCAAGTGGGCTTAAAACTCGCAATCAATGAATTGTTTCAACTCAAGTAATCCAACCTTCACCCACAGGCATTCAGGCAGTTATATCACATAGGCAGTTACCCTCATGGCAATCATGTTATCATGGCAGTCACTCACACACATGCAAGAATGCTAAAGCATAAACACTTACCGAGTACTCCGAGCCAAAACAAAAGCTATGTTAGAAATCAAGGCATGATCTTAGCTATGTTAAGATGGCTAATGCAACGCATGCAAAATGTGACTAGAGATAGGCTCGATTATTCTAAAATGGCATGTGAAATGCAACTCAATACATGTATTCAAGTAGGAACTAAAATACGATGCAGTTAGTATGATGCACCTGTAGACACCCCATTTTTGACTGTCCTCAAGACTTGGACGTCACCGTTTGAACACTCGTTGATTATCCATGTTTGTGTTTGTCTCGAGTTCCCGGAGGCTTCGGTCGCGCGCCTTGCCTCAGGATCTCCTGACTCGACCGTTTTGTGTCTGGTTTTGCACCAAACACTTGTGTTTTGCCTTGGAGGGGCAGGGAATGCCTTGTGAGGCATCCCCACACATCACCGGCCATTTCTAGAGGCCACCGGCCGGTGATTTCATGCCATCGGCAATGTATATTGTCGGTCGGCATTCTTTGTTGCCGGTCGGCCATCAATTTTGTCAAAATGACATTTTGGCCAGCCGACTACTATTCATCTGCTTTTGCAGATATTTTAAAACAACTGGCTTGCATTTTGTTCCCCTCCATACACGTGTATGGAGGGATGGCCCTCTTGTTAGCTTACCTTGTAAGCTTTACAAGATTGGCTCCTCTATAAGAGGAGCCCTCCTCTCTTGGCATGAGGGTTAGAGATTTTGGTGAGGGAAACACAGAGGAGAGCTCTGGTTCTAGGGTTAGATAGTTGTAGCTATTCTATCTCTCTTTTGTGTTCTAGGTGTATTTGTCCCTACTATTGCACACAAACACATAGTGATACACCTTATCTTGGTTGTTGAGGGACCTGAGGGTTGTTCTTAGTGTTCTTGGCTGGATTTCAGCTCAAGGAGGCAACAAGATCATCATTTGTGAAGGTGGTCTACAAGGATAAGAAACTTGTCCCTTTTTACCCCATTTTTGCACACTACTTCAACCTATCTTGCAACTATTTTTGTGTTTAGTGTATAACATAAAGAAGTTCTGTTTTTAAGCCCTCTTGATAGTTTGTTAAGGTTGTTTTGTGATTTGAAATTGTTTGACCCCTCTTGAGCCTTGTAAGGCTCCATTTTGTGCCCTTTTGTGTGAGCTCCGGGACCCTAGTGTTTGGGCCTCCTCACCACTGAAATTTTGAGGGATTTCAGAGGTGAGGATGGTGCCTTGAGGTCCTAAGAAGGAGAGGGCCACCCCCTCTCTTTGTTGTCCTTGAAAAGGACCATTTTTGGCCTCTTGAGGGAGCATATAATTTGAGTGTGTGTTGATCATGCCTAGGCTATTTTTCATGCTTATATTTCCATAATATAACCTTGTTTTAAGTTGGTTTTGGTACACCATGCATGCCTTGCATATATGCCTTGTAATGCCATTTTATCGCCTTAACATGCCTTAGGTTGTAAACCCTTATTCAAGCATGTTTTAGGCTTAGCCTTGTGAAGGTTTTGTGTTTATTTTGCCATGTTTAAGGTCTGCCCTTAGTTGTTTGGGTCGATTTTAGCATGCATTGCATGGCCTCTTTGCATTTTGGCTTGTTAGCCTTAAGTGTGTGAGTGTGTAGCATGCCTTGCTTGTATCATTTCAGTGGTTTGGAACCACTTAACATGCTATTTCAGTCCATTTAACATGCTTATATGCTTGCCTTGGATGCCTCTTTGATGCTTTGAAAGCTTGTGTTGTATGCTCCATGTTTTGGCAATCATGCATGCTTTTGGATTCGAACCATTTAGATGCCATCTAGATGTGTTATTGGCTTTGTTTTGATGTGTTAAAACCCTGTTTTGATCACTTAATGCACGCCATGTTTGATTTTGTTAAGGGTAGTTTTAATGCCCCTTAGCATATTTTGAGTTTTGGGACCTTGGTTGCATGCCTCGGCTTGTCATGCTTAATTGATTTGGCATCATATTTAGCATGATTTTAAAGCTTTCCATTACATGCCATATGTCCATTGTTTAGTCTCTTTAAGTGTGCTTAAGAGATGTCCTTTGATTCTTTAAGTGTTAGGCCTTGACATGTGCATGTGTACATGTGTGTTTGGTCTCACCTCTTGAGCTTTTGGCCACTGTTTTAGGCCTATTTAGAGCTGCCTAAATCATGTTTGAGTCCACCCCTTTGTGGGTTGCATATGCTCCTTGTGTGTTGTAGCATATAGGTAAGTTGTTGCATGTTAGAACTTGCATGATTGGCTGAAGTCACATGCTTGTTTGCATACTTGGACATCCACATTGCATCTTGCATGCTTGTTGGCTGACATTGATGTTTCATGTCTTGTATGCTTGTTAGCTTGTATGCTTATTTTCATTGCCATGATTGCGTACTAGTCAACATGCCTAGGATTGCATTGCATTAGCATGCGTGCTAAACCTCTTGAAATGAGTATGATAGAGGTTGGGCCTCCTTATGTGTTTATTTGGTTTGCATTCATTTGAAATTGAAGTTGCACACTTGATTCTTTGGGCCATCATGCATGGAAATGCGTGATTGGTGGTCCGAGAATCGAGGCACATCCTCCTTTGAGTCATCAACATGATAAGGGGTGTGATTGGTGCATACATTGCTTGACATGCATTGCCATGCTATGCCTTGCCCTCTGCTGCTGTCAATTGCAGATTCTGCAGGCATTTTTGGCCGACCGGCAACATGTAGTGCTGACTGGCTGCGAATTGGTGGCCGATAGCTTCATTTGCAACCGATGATCACATCCTGCGGCCGGTGGCAATTCTCCTCAGCCGGTGGTGATCCCCAATGTCCAGAGAAGCATCTCTGAGACTTTAGAAGTCTCCAGAGGGGTAGAGCAGGGAAAACAGAGGCAGCCTATGCATGGCACTGACTTTGCGGGCAGAACCGAGCATGCATTGCATCGAACCCTCTCCCCGAGGCTGCTGTTTATTGCTTTCTTAGGCTAATTAATTTGCTTAATTAGTTTAGTGGGTTTGTAGTAATTAATTAGCTAAAGTAGTTAGTTATTTATTTGAACTGTAATATTTATTTGGTCCCTCCGAGCGAGGGCAAATTTGTAATAAGTGTGGGTGCGTATGTGCATGGCTTCCAACCCCCCCACTTCTTTCTCCCTTTTACTTACCTGTTTTTGATGGTTAGTATTAGGGCATATTTAATTTAGCATACCTTATGCTATGCATGCATGCATCCATACATTTGTCTTACATGCATCGGGCTCGACACATCATGCTAACTGCACTTGTATTTCAATTCCAAGTTGAGTACTTGTTAGATGCAGCATTTCACATGCCATGTTTAAGATAGCCGAGCCTGTCTAGATTGCATCTTTGCATGTGTTGCATTAGCCATCTCAACATGAACTAGGATCACGCATATTTGCTAACTAGTTTACTGTTTTGGCACAGAGTACACTGTAAGTATTTATGTTTTAGCATCTTGCATGAGTGCGAATGTTAACATGACAGTATGCTTGCCATACGGCTAAATGCTTACGTGATATTACTGTTTGATTGCCCGTGGGTGAAGGTTGGATTGTCTGAGTTGGAATAACTCGTTCAGATCCGTATTTTAGCCTGCTTGCGAGTAGCAAATTCCAAAGTGTTTTAAAAAACAAACGGATATGCAATGCTTATTTCCAAATTAGACAATCTAGTCTATACTTTTGTGTTGTGCGCATCACATAGTAATTCTAGCTAATCAATCGGAATAAGAACACATAACATTTTCAAAAAATGGATATCATGGTTAGTAGAGGCCGATCTTTGGATCGGGCGAGAGGGGGTGCTCATAGCTGACCTTCCCCAATCGTACCCAAGTTCCCGAGCCGAGGCAATTTTGGTGATGACGAACACGTGGCCTTTGGCACCGAGTCAGGGTTTCCTAAATTCCCCCTTAAAAAAATATTTAGGTGGCGACTCTGTATCTGGAAAAGCAGTCCATGTTTGGCACTTCTTTCAAAAATCTGTTTTCTCAAAACGATTTGCCGGATTTGGACTCTTTGGTTCAAGATTTAGAACTGTGACACAAATCGAGTCTGAACTGTAGCGAGGTCCCTCGCGGACTTGTTACAACACCGAGCCTGGTGCATGGAAGATAGATGAATGAATGCAAACATGCGAACATAAGGATGCTAATTAAAACATTCCTTAAAACTAACCATCGTAAGCTGGTAAATAAAAGGGAGAAAGACGTGGGGTTGGAAGACATGCATGACACACACGCACACTTATTACAACAGTTGGCCCTCTCGACGGAGGGTCCGAATGAATAATATAGAACCAACTAGCTAATCTAAGCTAATCTAATTAAATTAGTTATTACAAAACCACAATGAATAACAAATTACAGCTAATTATTACATAACTCTAATTAATTAACAAATTAGCTAAGTAAGCAATTTAAACTATCATGCAAACTACATGAAACGGACTACTTCAACTCTGCCTTGGATGATGAAGGATGCATGCATGCTTGAATTGCCTTGCTCGGAAATCCCTCGCGACGCCCCGACTTGCCTCTATTTGCAATTGACTTCAGAACACTGCACAAAGCTCCAGAGGGCTGAAACTCCACCCTGGGAATCTGTGGGAAGGCTGCCGACCAGCTATTGGCCTTGGAGACCACCCACCGACCACTTTTGTGGTGAAAAACCAGAAAAAGTGGTCGGCCAGCCACTAAATCTGGTCGGCCAACCAGTTTCTGCCCCTGGTTTCTGGTTTTCTGCAGTAGAAGGCAAGAGAGAGAGATGACAAAGTATTCGCAACACATGTGTGCACGACCACTCTCCCCATCATTGCATAAGCTCAAAGGGATGTAGTCCTCGACCTTCGGGCCAGCAATCACGCATTTCGATGCCTGGTGGCCGAGGAGCTGAATTGCACGACTCAATGTGAAATGAATGCACGTATAAGCACCTAAAGCCAACAACTCCATCATGGGTAGTCAAGAATGTCGGTGACCGGGAATCGAGGCACATTTCATCATTTCGAACATGAAACACCCCTCGTTCCCCGTGTTCAGACTAACCCCTATTCCAAACATAATGCAACAAACAAGGCATGCACCAATGCAAATCTAGCATGCAATCTTAGTGCAATGCAACTAAGTCATGCAAACATGCAAGGGATAACATGCAAACATGCAACTAGCATACACAATGCTATGAACTAAATGGCATACACAATGCTCATGACACTAGCATACACAATGCTCATGACACTAGCATACACAATGCAATGAACATGGCATGCACAAATGCAGTAATCGATCATGCAACAACATGGCATACTCAATGCTATAAACTACATGGCATACTCAATGCACGATGGACTTACACCAAAGTGGATAGTCCTCGGCCATGTCCAAATCAACGGCCATAGATGATGAAAACAAAGCTCCAAAACTCATGCCAGCATGCACAATACAATGGCCCCAAGCCTAAGGCACAAAAACACAACTTTGCACATGCATTGAAAGGACTAAACACGGAGTACAATGGCATATATTTCAGCTCTGTAATGGCATATAACATGACTCCAAAATGACTCCGAATCATGCAAACTACTCACACAACGCATGTTGAATGGCTCAAGCATTGAAACTAGTGAAGTGCATTACACTATAGGCATGCAAAGCGATGCTCAAATGATGAAACCAACCCCAAACATACCCTATGCAGGCCCAAAATAGTAGCAAAATGGGTTGGGATGATGGCTTGAAAGGCACAAAAGCGAAGCTCATGCAATGGCTCGCAAATAGGGCATAAATGCACAACTCTAAAGAGCACTTAAAGCATGGAAAATATGGAAGTGTAGCACCCCTATAAGCTTTGAAATATCATGCCCAATGATGTCAAAACATGTAAATAGCTCAAGTTAAACATGCAAGGGACCTCCAAACTCAAAGCTAGTCAATGCTATTACACAACAAGTATGCATGACAAGCATTTTTCGACCAAGCGGCCTCAAGAAAAAGCTAAGGCAGCCCAAAATATGAACAAAATCAGTTTGAAGTATGGCCAAAATATGCTAGAATAGAGGGCCAAAACAACATGCATTGTGAGCTAGTGAACATGAGTTACACTACAAGCATATGAAGCATATGAAGGACTACCAAACCAAGCAAAAACAGAGTCATAGCATGCCAAATGATGGCCAAAAACCTATTGAAACAAGACCAATACATGCAACAATGACATGCTCCTTTGATAAGCCATGAAAGGGATTACTCTACACATGCAAGAAGCAAGCAAAAGGGGACCAAACCAGCCATGGTCAGAGCCTAGGCAGGTCCTAGAAGTCACCAAAAAGTGCCTAAACTAGGCCTCCAAATGGTATAAACATATGCTCTTTTGGTAAGCCAAAAATGCTAGTAAACAAGACAACAAAAGAGAGGGTCACCCCTCTCTGATTTAGGCCTCAAAGCCACATTCTCACCACTAAAAATCCACTAAATTTTAGTGGTAGGAAGACCAAGCAAAGACTAGCTCGAATGCCTTATGGCATGGCACAAAACAAGGCTAAATAGAGCATGCAAGAGGGTAGATGACCCTTAACACCCAAAAAGCCTTAAACAAACATGAAAAAAACTTAAATATGAAGCTTTTTTCAGTTGAAAACAAAGCTCAAATAAGCATGAAAATGAGGCTAAGAGAAGGATTAAAACAATGCTTAAAAAAGAGGGAAAAAGGAGTTACCCTTGAAGCTCAGCAAAACCAGCAACTTTTCTGAACCAAAACCCAACTTTTGAGACCTCTCAGAACCCTCCAGCAACTTAGTAACAATGGTGGAGGTGTATGGTATTAGATGGTGTGCAATAGGCCAAGAACAAAGCACTTTCTAAGCCTAAAATATAGAGACAAAGAGAGAGATATAAGCTTTTTCTTAGAGCAATTTTTTTTCCTAGTATAAGGAGAGGGAGGGCCTCTCTTATAGAGTTTCAAAGCCAAATATTCTCCAAGAAGCTAAAAACTTGGTTGCAAATCCTCCATACACGAGTATGGAGGATCCAGTCTGTGCCTTCCAGCTGGCACAATTGCATGCACTAAGACAGACAAAACAGGAGGAAGCTGGCCGACCAGAAGAGGTGGTCGGCCGACCACTTTCCCTAGTCGGCTGACCAAGGCAAGTGGTCTCCCACAAAACAAAGAAGTCGGCAGGCACAATAGGTGGTCTCCACACTGAAAGCAAGTCAGTGGTATGGTGGGAGACCAGTAAATGTGGCCCAAAGATCAAGAAAACCAGTTTCCTGAGCAGAAAACTGTCTGGCGGAGAGAGAAGTGGTTTCCAAGGGAAATGCTGGTCTCCCACCCTTGTACCACCTTCCAAACAGGGAAAACAAGGGTTGTGCCAAAAAAGAACCAACACGGATGCAAAACGAGAGTTCGGGAGGCAAAGCGCGCAGCCGGGAGCCTCGAAAACTAGCTGTTGAGCACCAAAAGTGGCGTACTACAACAAAAGTGGTCTCCCGGGCCACAGTGTCCCTCTAGACAGAGGAAACAAGGTGTGCTCCAAAAACCGAGGCAAACGGAGAATGTTAAGCGGTCCTGAGCCGAGGCGCACGGCCGACGGCCCCAAAAACCAGAAACTAGTCTCCAAACGGGAACAGTGGCCTACGACCACGAAAAGTAGTCTATGACAACTGAGAGATGGTCTACAAGACCTCTCCCTCCCTTCGGGAAGAGAAAACAAGACCTGGTTCGCAAATCGAGTCAAAGCACAAAAAGTTTTGAGGCTCGGAGGCAAGGCTCTTAGCCGAGAACTCCGAAACCTCAGGACAAGCACAACATGCACCATCACCGAGTGCTCAATCGATGACGTCTGAGTCTTAAGGTCGATCAAAAATGGGGTGTCTACAATAAGTATCCCTATTAAAATCTTGTGATAGCTATGAATAAAAAAATTTATAAATATTATAAATATTAACAATTAAAATTAAAATTAAAATCTTTTTACCTTTTATAAATATATATTTTTATTCTCCACTAATGTAATTCTCCCATTATTGATTATAATATAATGTGTAAGTCTCATATAAATTAGAACGGAGTGGATCAATCCTGTCATATTCAAAATATGTTTAGTTGATAGATTTTATTCTCTAAATACTTATTTACATATAATAATAATAATAATAATAATAATAATAATAATAATAATAATAATAATAATAACAATAAGAAGAAGAAGAAGAAGAAGAAGAAGAAGAAGAAGAAGGAGGAGGAGGAGGAGGAGGAGGAGGAGGAGGAGGAGGAGAAAGAGAGGAAGAAGAAGAAGAATAAGAAAATGCTTGAAATCTGTACTCAAGTTAAATTAGGATACAGAACAATTGTAGAACTCCATGTACTTAATTGTTTTTGTTAAAATAATGAATATGAGAAATTTTAATTTGCCCCCAAATGAAATTAGGTTTTCCTGATTTATTTTAAATTTAAGAATAAAAATAAAAATAAATAGCTACTCTACAACTTGATATAATGGACATTTTATGAGTGAATACCAGAGACGATTGAGACTACATGATCAAAGTTTTATTCCAATGGAATAGTAAACTAAACATAAATAGTCAACCATATATAAATTTTTCTAAATCACCGTGTTTTTCTTCTGCATGATATGATTCAATCATATAGATTCTTATTTTTTTTTCCAAAGAAACAACATTAGATATCACCAGGTATTTAACTTTATCCCATTCGAGTCATCATTTTCGAGATAGAAACCATCTGGCTTTATTATCCAAACACACATCCAAGGCTTCGTGGGTGTTTCGCAATAACGTGCCGAAGAAACAGAGAAAACATCAGGGTGGTGTACTTTGAATCAGCAATGCTAGGTATCATGAAAATGATCATGAAAGATTTGTGACTTTTTTATTACACTTAGAATAAAGCACCACACACTAATCAAGGTAATCTAAAGGTCACAAATCTTTCATGATCATTTTCATGAAATTTTTTTTATGATCCATAACATTTCTCACTTTGAATTCCACTGGAATTGGCAGAAGAAACGAGTAGTTTGAAAGAAATTCATCCTAAAGTGCCAATGGAAGTCCTGACCAGTGCTCAAATATTGGTATCCAAGATCGTCGTCTTTTGATTAGCATTGAATCAACAATAGAGTGGGATTGTCTGGGACTGCATTGATGATATGAACCCGATAACGTGTGAAATCTGCAAGAGCATGATTTGAGCAAACAAAGTAAAAGGCCAAGATGATGGTTAGAAGAAGAGCATGGTTCATCATCATATGTCTCATTCTACAATTGAAACAAATTCGAGTTGGTGTTCTTGTTGCCATTTTGCTTATGTGTGCATTGTATATAAATAGTACTTATCTAGCTGTTGTTTAAATTTGTTTCTATTTACACTATAATAAATCAGTAAATATAATTATGAGCATTTAAATAGATGAATAATACTAGAGACCCATATATTTATACCCACAAATTCACCCACAAACAATATATTACTATTATTTGTCAAACAGTATATTATTACTATTTGTATTTTTCAACAAGAATATTACTTTGTATAAGCACAGAAAATAATTTCTGTAAGAAGAAGAAATGAAGAAAAAGAAACAAACGAAAAATTCTGTATAAACAGAATAATTCGGCTCTGTCTTAAGATTGTTGGAACAATCTTTAGTGTAAAATAAATAACTTGAAACCAAATCAAACAAATAAAAATAAATTACTTACAGAATTTATTTACCAAAACGAATAAGTACAAAATTGATCAAGTCGAGTGTGTGATACTCTGTCCTTACGATAGATTCGCCCCGCTCTGGTGCTTATGGATAAATGGCCTCTATCTTATAGGATACAATGATCTTACACAGATTGTAGTAGCACTCCAAACAATCTATACGACGAACTAGAATCTATGTTCTATATTCTCAAAATTTTTCTCTAAAAAACTAGTATGAAGAACAATACAAATAGAGAGCAAAATCAAGATGATAATTAATTTTCTGGATGTCCAAACTACTGGAAAATGTGTAGTATTTATAGGCAGATTGGTGACCTTTAGGAAATGCCAAACATGTAAGATTTCAATTTGAAGAGGTGCAATTCAAACTTGAAAAAATCTGCTGGAAAACCAGTTTGAATCTATCCAAAACTACTGGGCAGTTTTAAACTGTTGGAAAATGAAAGGGAATTTTCGATTGATGAATGTACCTTTTGGATAGAAAATTGAATTCAAATTTGGCGCAAAATTTAAATTAATTTTGTTCAGAAAAAATAATTTTCCCACAAGAATTTTTGGAAAAAATTCAAATAAATTTTGTCCAAAAAATTAATATTAGGACCGACTCGACCCACACCCGTGCCCGGCACGGCTCATCGGTTGGACAGACGACGGCGGCGGCGGTGCACACGCGTGTGTGGCGGTTTGAGCCAAAGCTCATTTTGTCCACAACTCCTCCCTTCTACAAACTTGGGGTGCCCCTTGGGGCCCAACCCAAGTTTGTCCACCTAGAGCTTATATACACATACAAGCTCTCTTAAAGTTTCAATGTGGGATAACCATTTCAAAGAAACCCAAATTTTACTCTTTAATTGTCCATTCCACGAACCTGAAAACGACGTCAACTTCTCATTTACTCATAAATGGTTTTGACGAACCGTCTTCACCATGTGACTTTCCATGCGACAAGAAACACATCACCTCTTTGGACCCACCCCAAAAGACGTGTGGGCCCCACTCAAATTTGGGCTCAAAGTTGGCCCAAAATAAGCCTATAAAAAACACCATAATTTCCAACAATCCCCCACATAAATGGAATTTGATGGAGAGAAAATGCAACAACATGATCTAATTACAGAGAGTACAAAAATTGGGAATATTCTGCAAAGGATAGGTAGCTTTTGGCTTTGAATCTTCCCTTGTGAGACAATATCGGATTTATTAGCTAACCAGTGAACATGATGTCTTGAACTGTTCAACCATTTATGTAAACCAAGATAATAGAACTCACACAGAATATTACAAGACACAGTTTAGTTCTCACTATTGTGTTCATTTTGGCCCTGAACAACCTGGTCTTGCTCTAGAGAATTATAGCCATTCACAAATCTCATAGAACAGGCCTAGTTCGCACTCATATAGGTGTTTCTTATGAAGAGTATCCTATCATACTCCAGTAGGTATTTTTAGATATAAGAATCATTAAAAGTATTACTTAACCTAAAACGTTGCAAACATCACTATTTTATCATAGAAATGGGTAGAGTTTGACTCCCCAATGATCATTCTAAGGAATACACAACTCGGTTGTCCCTTTGAACCTAGATCTTTTTTTTTACAGTCAACTAGGTTGGGTTACTGTTGTGGTAACTCTTATTTAATAGGCTTATGTCCCATTCCCCTCGATGAATTTTCAACTAACTCTCTTGCTAACCCTTTGGTTAGTGGATCTGCTATGTTGTCTTTACACTTCACATATTCAATGGAAATAATTCCATTAGAGAGTAGTTGTCTCACGGTGTTATGCTGACGACAAATGTGTCGTGACTTACTGTTATACATATGACTCTGTGCTCTACCAATCACTGATTGACTATCACAATGTATGCATATAGCAGACACTAGTTTTGGCCATATTGGAATATCTTCAAGGAAGTGACAAGCCATTCTGCTTCTTCCCCAACTTTATCTAAAGCTATAAATTCTGATTCCTAGTAGACCTAGCAATGCAAGTTTGTTTGGAAGATTTCCAAGATACAACCACCCCCCCAAGAGTAAAGAGATACCCACTGGTGGATTTTGAGTCTCTAGTATCCGATATCTAGTTTACATTACAGTATCCTTCAAGTACTGCTGGATATCTAGTATAATTTAGCCGAATGTTACGAGTAAATCTGATATATCTTAGAACCCTTATAATAGCTTTCTAGTGTTCTACTCCTGGATTACTCGTATATCTACTTAATTTACTTAATGCATAAGCTATATCTGGGCGAGTGCAGTTCATCAAGTACATTAAGCTTCCAATAATTTGGACATACTCTAATTGAGAAATACTTCCATGTACATTCTTAGAAAGAAACAAATTAGCATCCACAGGTGTTCTAGCAAGATGATCATCATCTTTGCTAAATTTGTCAAGTATTTTCTCAATGTAATGTGATTGTGACAAAGCATATCCTTATGATGTTTTGGTAATTTTCATACCAAGTATTATATCAGCAATCCCCATGTCCTTCATGTTAAAATGTTTATTCAACATTTTCTTTGTAGTTTTAATCATTTCATTATTACTACCTATGATGAGCATATCATCTGCATAAAGACATAAAATAACATAGCCTTTGTTTGTGCTTTTAATATAAACACATTTGTCACATTCATTAATTTTAAAACTATTTGACATCATTGCCTTATCAAATTTCTCATGCCATTGCTTTGGCGCTTGTTTTAAACCATATAATGATTTAACCAATTTACACACTTTCTTTTCTTTTCCTAGAGTAGAAAATCCTTCTGGTTGTTCCATGTAAATTTCTTCATTTAACTTACCATTTAAGAAAGCTGGTTTCACATCCATTTGATGAATTTCTAGATTGTTCAAAGATGTAATGCAATTAGCATTCTAATGGATGTTATCCTAGTAATTGGTGAGTATGTGTCAAAGTAGTGAAGACCTTCTTTTTGTCTATATCCTTTGACCACAAGTCTTGTCTTGTATTTATCGATTGATCCATTCACTTTCATTTTTCTCTTGAAAATCCACTTGTACCCAAGAGGTTTACAACTTGGTGGCAGATCCACTAATTCTCAAGTGTGATTTTGCAAGATGAATTCAACTTCACTCTTTATAGCTTCTTTCCATAAAGGAACTTCAGGATTGGACATAGCTTCTTTGAAAGTTAAAAGCTCATTTTCTAACAAAAAAGTTAGAAAATCTGGACCAAAAGATTTTGAGGTTCTAGCATGTTTACTACGCCTAAGTTCCTCTTTCTCATTCATCTGACTCTTGCTCTTGTTCTTGATCATGAGTATTAATAACATCATAAGATCTTTTATTAATACTAATCTCTTGTCCAGCTTTATTAGGAAACATATGTTCAAAGAATGATGCATTCCGAGATTCAATAATAGTATTTAGATACATTTCGAAATATTCTGACTTATGAATCAAAAATTGATATGTACTACTATTCACGACATAATCAATGAATATGCAATCAACAGTTTTAGGACTTATCTTAGTCTTTTTAGGACTAGGAATAGCCACTTTAACCAAACACCCCCACACTTTTAAGTATTTATAGGATGGTACTCTTTCCCATGCCACATTTCATAAGGTGTTTGATTCACTTTCTTCCAGGGTACTTTATTTAGAATATAATTAGCAGAAAGTATTGTTTCCCTCCACAAGTTTTGAGGTAATCTAGAATTTATTAACATGGCATTCATCATTTCTCTTAAAGTCCTATTTTTCCTTTCAACAATTCCATTTTGCTGAGGTGAGTAAGGAGTGGTGGTTTGATGAATTATTCTATATTCTTTACAAAACTCACCAAAAGGTGATTCATATTCACTACCTTTACCACTTCTTAGTTTTTTAATCTTTTTACCAAGTTGACTTTAAACTTCATTCTTATATTGAATGAAGGTTTCAAAAGCTTCATCCTATGTTCAAATTAAATAAACATAACTATATCTAGTATAGTCATCTATGAAAGTTATAAGATATTTTTTCCCACCTCTAGTTTGAATTGATTTAAAATCACAAATGCCATTATGAATTAATTCAAGCTGTTCCGTCTTTCAATTGAATGAAAATGAGTTTTAGTTAATTTTGCCTCAACACAAATTTCACATTTATGATTTGGATCAATTTCAAATATAGGCGAACATTTCATATTAATTAATCTACGCAAAGATCCAAAATTAACATGTCCTAGTCTACCATGCTACAAATTTGAAGACTCAAGCAAGTAAGAAGAAGATGCATTTTTATTAATAACAAAGGGTACAATATTAATTATATTTATTTTGAAAAGGCCATCAGACATGTAACCTTTTCCTACATACATCCCGTTTTTGGTAAGTACAAATTTATCACTTTCAAAAACTAGCCTAAACCCATTTTTACTCAATAGAGATCTGAAAACAAGATTACAGCACATTGTTAAGAGTGAGTTCCTTTCCAGATGTCATCTTCAGAATAATCTTTCCTTGTCCTTCAACTTTAGAAGTCGAGGAGTTGCCCATGAAAAGTTGTTCGTTGTTGTACACCACATAATAAGATGTGAACATCTTTTTGTCAGCACAGATGCGACAAGTAGCACCAGTGTCCACCTACTATTCTTTAGGATTATCAACAAGGTTTGCCTAAAAAACAACTACAAAAAGATTAATGTCCTTTATACCATTGGAAATTTGGTGCATGTTTCACCACATTTGCCTTAGACTCCATTGGATGCTTACCAGCCCGCTTCTCAGAATTGCGGTTGTCCTCCTCAATCCTCAAACGCATAATCAATTCCTCTAAAGTCATTTCTTTGAGCTTGTGTTTGAGGTAGTTCTTGAATTCCTTCCAACCTTGTGGTAGTTTTTCAATTAAGGCAGCAACTTGGAAGGATTCACTGAGAGACATGCCTTCTACATGAATGTCATGTAGAATAAGTTGGAGATCGTGAACTTGACTGATCACAGTCTTAGAATCAACCATCACAAAGTCCAGAAATTTGCCTACTTCGAATTTCTTTAAGCCAGCATCTTCTGTTTTATATTTTTTCTCTAAAGACTCCCAAAGTTCCTTTGCCGTCTTGATAGGCCTGTAGATGTTATACAATGCGTTATCAAGTTCGTTCAATATGTAGTTCTGGCAAAGGAAATCAGTATGTTTCTAGGCATCGACTGCAGTAACCACTTATCGGTCGATTTCATCATCTTTTAGAGTAGGAGCACTTTTACGGAGAAAACGAGTCAGGTTCAGAGTAGTAAGATAAAACAACATTTTCTGCTACCATCATTTAAAATCAGTTCCTAAGAACTTCTCTAGCTTTTCACCGTGATTAACTAGCACAGTCACAAGAAAATGAGGGTTTGGAACAATTGCAGTCACCATAAGGAAACCAGTCAATTCACAAAATGGCTTGAAAGGGATTTTTACAACCACATTTCATCACTGTGATCTATTTGCAAAATTAATTAATCAAATAATTAGTCATTAGTATTAGGATAAGTTACACATACCCCCTTGAGGTTTTGGTTAATTGCAGCGACACTCATGTGATTTCTAAAATTACACCAACCTCTCTTATTTTTTTTGACATTATCAAGATTTCCTTTTTATCATTTATTTCTTAGATATTGTCAAGTATCCTCCAATCCAAATTACGGATTGGAAGAATTTGCGTCCTTTTTACTATTGTCTACACTCTCTCTTCTGTCAATAGTCTTCCAGAGTCAACTGGACCATTAATGAGGACATAAATACTACGTTGTTCCATGTTATGGCTACAATAGAAGGAATAGAAACTCAATTAATTCCATCATAGTTGAAGGAGAGGTTTTTAAGGAACCAGGTAAAGTAAAGTATGAGGTTTTCCAACACTTCAAGAGGCAGTTCACTGAAGACTGGGAAATAAGACCAGTTTTGGAAGGATTATTCAACTCAATTGAAGCAAGCTCTGCATTTCATTATCTTGAAGCTGTTTTCACTGAAGATGAAGTAAGGGTAGCAATAAAGGAATGTAATGGAGATAAGGCTCCAAGCCAAGATGGGTTTAACCTCCTTCTTTTTTTTTTTTCTTTTTTTTTTTTCTTTTTTTCCAGAAATTTTAGAAGTCAGTGCATCATGAGGTAATGCACTTCATGAGGGATTTTCATGCTCATAGCAAGCTCTCCTATGGAATTAACAACTCATTTGTCACTCTTATTCCTAAGACTGATAATCCCATTGGTTTGACTGATTATAGACCCATTAGTTTGGTGGGTTGTATGTACAAGATTAATTCTCTCTAAAGTTCTTGCTCATAGACTTAATAGAGTTCTTCATGTAGCTGTTAGGGAATCACAGTCTTCTTTCTTGGGAGGAAGAAGTATACTGGATGGTGTGTTTATTGCCAATGAGATAGTGGATGGATGGAAAAAAAATCCAAAAGGAAAGGTATTGTTATCAAACTTGACTTTGAGAAAGCTTATGATTCAATTAATTGGGAATTCCTATTTTCTATGTTATCCAATTTTGGGTTAGGATCAAAATGGATATCCTAAATGAGGGAATGTGTCTCTACAGTAAGGTTGTTTGTTTTGGTGAATGGCTCACCAAAAGAGGAGTTTTTCACCACAGAAGGGACTTAGACAAGTCTCTATCTCTTTTTCTATTCAACATTGTGGTTGAAGGTCTGCATATCTTAATGATTAGAGCTTATGAGAAGGGCATTATCAAGGGGGTAAAAGTTAGGGTAAATGAGGTAGTGATATCTCATCTCCAATTTGTTGAGGTCTCCATACTGTTTTGTGAGGCAGATATGGATCAAATAGTGCACACAAAAAGAAGCCTAAGATATTTTGTAATCCTGCCTGGAATAAGAATTAACATCCATAAGAGTGTTGTGTGTGGAGTTGGTATGGATGAGGAAACTATGGCTTTTTTTGTTGATATTCTGGATTGCAAGGTTCATGGATTGCCATTCAAATTTTTGGATCAGTCCTTAGATGCTAATCCAGGTAGGAAATCAACTTGGAAGCCAGTATTGGATAAGATAAGATCAAGGTTGGCTGGGTGAAAGAGAAAACTTCTTTCCTTTGCAGGTAGATTAACTTTGATTAAGTCTGTGTTGTCTAGTCTTCCTATCTATTATCCATCTATGTTCAGAATGCCAAAAGGAGTGGTTAGAGAGATTGAAAGGCTTGAAGCTGCTTTCCTATGGGGGGTGGGAATGATTTAAAGAGGGAAGTACACCTGGTGAAATGGGCTGAAGTATCAAAAAATTTGGTTCAAGGTGGTCTAGAGATTAGAAGAATCAAGGATGTCAATGCAAGCTCACTCCTTAAATGGTGGTGGAAATGTGGGAGTAAAGTAAATGCTCTATGGAGAAGATTTTTGTGCAGCAAGTACATGATTGAGAAGGGTAAATGGCTCCTATCTATGAGCTCATCACCTAGACATTATAGAATATGGTGTGATGTTGTTGCAATTGCAAGTCATAATCAACCCCTAGTGGAGTTCTATTTGGATACGTTTCAGATAAAGGTTGGAAATAGGAGAAGAATCTAGTTTTGGCATGGTAATTGGGTTGGTAATTGGTGCCTAAAAGATAAGTTCCCTAGACTCTTTAGATTGTCAAATGATTAGAAGGGCACACTTTCTAGTTTCTCTAAGAGGAAATCTAGTTTGGAGGAGTGGAACTTCTCATTCAGAAGAAATTTATATGATTAGGAAAAGGTGGAGGTCTCTAGATTGGCTGCTACTTTGAGAGATGCCCCTTCTCTAAGACTTAATGTTGAGGACTGTCCTATTTGGAATGGTTCAACTTTTGGCTAGTTCAAGATATCTAATATTTATAAGTCCAGTGATTCTCTTTTAGGCCCTCATCAAAAAATTTGTAAGTTTGTGAGGAATAATGCTATTCCCCCCAAAGTTCAATTTTTCGGTTGGTTGGCTTGGAGGAATAGAGTTAAAAGAGTGGATTTCTTACAACATGTTGGTATCCTTAATAGTAGTGCTGCTTCTAATGTGCTTTTTGCAAAATTAAAAATGAATATGCTATTCATGTCCTCCTGCACTGTCCATTTTCAATGAAAATATGGACTGATTTGCTGCAATAGTGGGGGTGTCTTTGTGCCAGGGTCTATTGATAGCTTATTTCATTGGTGGTTAGGATAGAATCATAAGAAATTGGTAACGAGACTGTGGAGGGCCTTACCTCCAATTGTTTTCTGGTCCATTTGGAAGTTAAGAAATGAATGCATATTTAATGGAGTGCAGCCCAGTGGTTCTGAGTTATGTGAGATTATCAAGATCATATTTGCTTTATGGATTAAAGCTTCATCAAAGGGGATCATGTACTCAGTCAATCACTTTATCAACAACTTAGATCAGATTAAGAATTGCATTTGAGGGATGCTAGCGGGTTGTATGTAGTGGTTGCAATTTGGTGCTTTAGCCTGCTGTTGGTTTCTGCTGTCATATGCTGTCATTTGGTTTATGTAGTTTTGCTGATGTGGTGTTTGTTATGGTTGCTATTATGGTGTATGTGGGGTGTGTTTTGTCATATTTTGCTCCTCTGTTTGTTAGCTCCTCGCCAACTTTTGGCTTGAGCTAGCATGTGTGCTCTTCTTAGTGCCAAGCTAGTTGGGATTAGGATGTATCATTTTGATGCTTTTTGCTCTTGCCTTCCCTTTATTGACGTAATTTCATACTTTGTGTGGTTTTTTTTTTTTGTCAATAAAGTTCATTTATTTGCTGATAAAAAAATACTCTTTTTTGTGCTAAGTTTTTACATTATTTCAAACTTGATTAAACACAAGTTAATTTAGTATGTGATTTAAATTTAATTTTTTAATTAAGGAGGATCGCACTAGGTTGGCATAAGAGAGGATCGCACAATCATATGCAAGGTCAACCAATTAGTCGATTATGAATTAGATTTGAGTTAATTAAAGAAGCCTATGTTGATCCAATTTCCTTTACTTTTCATTTAAACTTTATATGATGCATTCACAAACATACAAGTTAATATAACAACTGCAAATATGAGATAGAACGGGAAGCTAATGAGGATGGAACACTCGGTGATCACCCCTGTTGGTGTTCGTTTTGAGTTCCCGAAGGTCTCGACCGCGCGCCTTGCCTCAAGATCTCTTAACTTGACTGTTTTGTGCTTGGTTGTGCACCAAACACTTGTGTTTTTTGCTCCTAAGGGAAGAGGGTGGCTTGTTAGCCATCCCCTCAACCAACCGGCCAAGGCTTGAAGCCACCAGCCCCATTTGCTTGCCATCAGCCAAGAGTGTTGGCCGATCGGCACTTTCTTTGGTCGGTCGGCCACCAATGTTGGTCAATCGCCCATATTTTCTAGCCGACCCCTTTCCATCAGCTTTTGGAAGATATTTTGTGCCAGCTGGCACAACTGGCATCCACAATTCCCCCCTTCATATACGTGTATGGAGGGATTTGCTTCCATTACTTAGCTTCTCTTAGAAGCATTAGAGGTGGATTTCTATAAGAGGGGAGGCCCTCCTCCCTTCTCAGGGGTTGAAACATCTGATATAGAAGTTAGATATAGGCTCTCTCTCTCTAGATTTGTGTGTGTTTGTGATCAAAAAGTGTGTTTTGTTCATATTTTTGCACTAAGGCACCTAGTGTTACACCATCCTTGAGTTACTGAGGTATTAAGGAGTTGGTTTTGAAGTTCTTGAGTTAGTTTTGATCCAAGAAAGTTGCTGGAGTTGGTGTTCTTGAAGGTGTTCTTCAAGGGTGAGGAAACTACTTTAGATTCCCCATTCTTGCATAAGCTTTTAGCCTATTTTTCATATTGTTTTAAGCTTGGTGTATAACTGATAAAAGTTCTATATTTTCATGCTTAAGGTGTTTGTTTAAGGTTGCTTTTGGATTGGGGGTTCTTTACCCTCTCTTAGGCCTTGTTTGGCCTCTTTTTGTGACCTTTTTCTTGAGCTTTGGAACCCTTTTCATTTTGACGTTCTCACCACTGAAATCCAGAGGATTTTCAATGGTGGAGAAGTGGTTTTGAGGTCTTGTATAGGGGAGGGACCCCCCTCTCCCTTTATGTTTCATTTGCTTGCATTATTGGCTTGTAAAGGTAGCATGTCGGCTTAATATTTTTTAGCTTCATTTCAGTGGGTATTTGGTGTTAATTTACCACATTATACCTCTGTTTCATGTTGATTTGTTGGCTTATTGCATGCATCATGCACTTGCCTTGTAATCCTCTCATTTGCCTAGACATGCATCATGCATTTAGACCATCATGCTTGCTTGTTTTAGCTTGACTTCACGAAGCCTTTATCCATGTTTTGGTATGCTTGAGGTCTAATTTTGGTTGTCTTGGCCATCCATGACTTGGTTTGTATAGTTGCCATGCATTTTAGCTTGCTAGCTTTGGGTGTGTGAGTCATGAGCATGCTCAGTGGTTTGGAGTCAATTATCATGCTATTTCAGTCCATGTTCCATGGTTGTATGCTTGCATTTCTCACTCTTTCATTGCTTTGAAGAGTTGTTTTGTGCTTCAAGAATGGACCATTGTGCATGCCTTTATGCTTAGGCCTTTAGGATGCCATTTCAGTAGGTTTTTGGGCTTGTTTTACCATGACATAACTATGATTTTATTGGTTTAAATCATGCCATGTTTGGTTTTGATAGGTGTAGTGTAACACCCCTTTTGTGGACTTCCATGCCCCAAGCTTTTGGCCTTATGTTCTAACTTGTATTGGCTAGGTTTGAGCTTGCTTTTGGTCTTGTTTGGACCTGCCTTGGGACTATTTTAGGTCTCCTTGGTCCTTAGGGGCTTGACTCGTCTGGCCATGGTTGGAGTCCTTTGGTTAGTTTCAAGCTTTAAGCTTTCTAGCATGCTTTACTTGTATAGCTTGTGTGGTTTGGCACCATTCCTTGCATGATTTCAGAGCTTACCTTATTGCCACATTAGTATGCTTATCACTTCTTGTTCATGCTTAAGAGTTGCATCTTCATGCCTTAGTCCTTGAGCCTTTTGGCATGCATGCTTGTTTTGCATTTCACTCCACCATTTTAGCACTTTTGCCACTGATTTGGGCATGTTTGAGAGTTGCCCATTTTGGTTTAAGTCCATCTTGGCATGTTGATGCATGCTTGTCTTGTATGTTGTTGCATGCTTGCTTCATTTTACATGTTGTTTACATGTTGTTGTATGCCATGTATGTTTACATGTTAGGTTGTATGCCTATTGCAGATTAGATGCATTGCATGATCTTGTTGCATACTTGCTTGCATGCTTAGGTTGCATAGCATTGTGTGTGTATTCCCTTGCCTCTTGATCAAGCATGATAGAGGTTTGGGGCCCTCATTTGTTTTGTTGCATTCATTATACATTGATTTGCACACTTGACACCTTTGGGCATCATGCATCGAAATGCGTGATTGGTGGCCCGAGGGTCGAGAGCCATACCCCCTTGAGTTCTCAGCATGATAGGGAGGATGGTCATGCAAACATTGCCTTGAAAATGCATTGCCATGCTCTGTTTGTCCTCTGCTCCAGCAAAACAGGATTCTGCAGGAAGAGATGGCCGGTCGGCTACTTTTATTGCTGATCGGCTATGAATTGTTGGCCAATATCCACACAAATGGTCGATGACCAGTTCCTCATGGCTGGTGACCACGTATTGTCACGACCCGAACCTGCCCCTAAAAGTTCGGGCATGACCCATGCAGAAACATATGATAAACCTGAGATAAATATATATTATAGGGGCCTGAACGGAAGCATAATACACAAATGAGCAATATCCAAACTTCCATTGAGCTACTATAACATGCCAGGATCATGCATATCAAAACAGAGCATCATATACAGAACTAACCAATTACGTACTGGTTACGTATACACATGCAACCATTGCCCTAAGGCGTACACCAAAAAATATTAGTTACAGACAACCCAAAACAGGTAATTAGCATACAAGCCCAAACTTGAAAAAAGTCTACAAAGATAGGGCGGGTCTTCTTATGTGCCTGACCATAAGGGTTGACAAAAAGGAACGAGCTTCAGGAGTTAAGACTGGTTCCCGGTTTGACGACCTACAGAAACAGACAATGTAAGGGGTGAGCAAGGCTCAGTGAATAATAGTACCAAGATAATTGAAACCATAACTTACAATCAAATGCATGTAAATTAATCCAATGCTGTAGAATGATCCATGACCCAGAATGTTACACTTAGCCCTCGGCCCAGAATATTACAGAATGTTACAGAATGTCACAACATGGCCCTCGGCCCAGAATGTTACATAGAATGTTGCTCAATATCACAAAATGGCCCTCGGCCCAGAATGTTACTCAGAATGTTACACAATATCACAAATTGGCCCTCGGCCCAGAATGTTACTCAGAATGTTACACAATATCACAAATTGGCCCTCGGCCCAGAATGTTACTCAGAATGGTACACAATATCACAAATTGGCCCTCGGCCACAGAGGTTCACACTTCATACTTCACAACTTGGGAATTCATACTTCACAATTGGGAATTCTTACTTCACAAATGGCCTTCGGCCGCATAGTTTCACAAATTCACAATTCTCACAAGTAGGCCCTTGGCCTCATAATTTCTTAATTCACAAGTGGCCCTTGGCCACTCAAGTTCACAACTTCACAATTTCTTTGATACGTTCCATAGTTCACAAGGTCTCACACAAAGTGTACATAATTGCACAACCTCTTCACTGTTTCCATAGTTTCATAGTGTTCCTCATATAACATATATAACTTCATACCAACATGATTTTTACCACAAGAATCATAACGTCAATACATAACTTCATATCAATGTAACATTTACAACAAAGATCCGAACGATAATAATGATAATTATTAACGGTTAGAGGTACATTGAAGTACTATTACTCACAGTGTTGTAATAGCGTGCTAATTCCTTCCAGAGTGTAGCCTGCACATAATCATAACTTGTAAATTAATTCATTTTTCTCGTAAATCATTGAGGAACCATTCCCTGAGTCATTACACTTCATACGAATTTATAATCACCTTAAAAGCATCAGAAAAATATTTTAAAAATACCAGAGGCATAAGCATGCAAAACTGAACAACATTTATTTTTGTCTAAAATAAGCCTCCCCGCTCGAGCGCCACTTTGGCCGCTCGAGCGGACTGTAAAATCCACCAAACTGCTGGAAGGTCGATTTTCCCGCTCGAGCGGGCCTTCCTACGCTCGAGCAGACTAAGCAAAATTCCGAAAATCTGAACTTCCAATTTGAGTTTCTTTAACCACTTCTGGGCGAAACAACTTCAAATTTGGGAGAGTCAAGACCCAAAACACTTGAAAAACAACTTAAATTTCCATCTAAACAAAAACTACATGTAACAATACAAGATTAAGCCTGAAATTGAGATGAAAACCATGAATATACACATACAAGCTTCATTCCTTAACATTTATGGAGGTCTCCCCCAAATATAACAAATATAAACATGATACCATGGGGTAATGATACAAAATCAAAGATTGAAGTAGAATTCATACAACACCTAAATTTGGTGTCAAATAACCCCTTGAGGAGAAACCCTCATTAATCAACATGAACATGATTCATACATAATCATAAATTATGAACCTTAAGTTACCATAACAAGGACTTGAACTTACTTTGATTTAAATTCCACAACACCAACAATTTGCCAAGCTTTTTGTTGAATTTCTTCTTTCCCCCAATTCTCTTCTCCACTCTCTCTTATTTTCTCTCTTGTTTTTCTCTCCCAAAAAGGGTCTCACGTTTTTTTGATCTTAGGCCAAAACAAGACCTAAATATATAACAAAATATCAAAGCATTTAAGACAAAAATCAATCGTTTAATCGTTCCAAAATTAAAATTTCGTAAACATGCCTAATATTACCAGAAAATTATGCTGTACACAGGTATATAATCAATTTCAGTTAATTAAGTCGTTAAGGCCTCCAATTTCTGCTCTAAACATTCTAGAGGAACAGATATGTTCCTTGTTCAACAGATAGACTTCCTTAAACATGGATTTCACTTACATCACTTTAATTTTCTACGGAATTTCACAGTACACATTCAAATGCTCACATCAAGGACTAAAAATATATCAGAAAACATGTATGAGGGTCGGGTTATTACACGTATCTTGGCCGGTGACCTCCCACAATACTCAGGGAGTGGTTCAGGAGCATCCCTGAGACTTGTGCAATTTTCAGAGGTGCAGAGCAGTGTAAACAGAGGCAACATGTAGTATGGTGATGGATTTCCGAGCAGAACTGAGCATGCATGCATTTGTCCCTCTTCCCGAGGCCTCTTTACTGCTTATGTAGCTTAATTTGATTTGTTTAATTAGTTAAGTGCTGTGTAATAATTAATTAGCTAAGTGTTGGTTAATTAATCAATTTGTATTATTCTTTCGGACCCTCCGTCGAGAGGACGAATTTTGTAATAAGTGTGCGTGAGTGTATGAATGTCTTCCAACCCCATATCTTTCTCCCTTTTACTTACATGCTTTCAATGGTCAGCTTTAGGTCATGTTTCAATTAGCATAGTTATGCTTCGCATGTTTGCATTCATTCATTTGTATTGCATGCACCGGGCTCGGCGCATCATGCAAACTGCATTGTATTTCAATACTGATTTGAATACATGATTATCAAGTTGCATTTCATATGCCATTTTAGAATAGCCGAGCCTATTTTAGTTGCATTTTGCATGCGTTGCATTAGCCATCTTAACATGGACTAGGATCATGCATTGATTACTAACTAGTTCAAGTTTGGGCTCGGAGTACTAGGTAAGCTTTTATGCTTTAGCATCTTGCACAAGTGTGAATGATTACCATGATAGCATGCTTGCCATGAGGCTAATTGCTTAGTTGCTATAACTGCCTGAATGCCTGTGGGTGAAGGTTGGATTACTTGAATTGGAACAATTCATCAAATGCGAGTTTTAAGCCCACTTGAGGGTGGCAAATTCACGTCTTAGCCTACTTGCGAGTAGCACCTTCAAACCATTTTCGAACAAACAAACATGAGATGTTTTGTTCCAACTTAGGCGATCTAGTCTATACTTGTATGCTGTGCGCATCACATAATAATTCTAGCTAATAACCGGAATAAGAACACATGTGTTTTCAAAAACAAGATATCATGTTTAGTACAGGCCGATCTTTGATCGGGCGAACAGGGGTGCTCATAGCTGACCTTCCGCAATCATACCCAAGTTCCCGAGCCGAGGCAACTTTGGTGATGACGGACACGTGGCCTTAAGAAACGAGTCAGGGTTTCCTAGATTCCCCAAAAATAAAATATTTAGGTGGTGACTCTGTATCTGGCAAAGCAGTCCATGTTTGGCACTCCTTTCTAAAAATCAGTTTTCCAAAACGATTTGTCAGATTTGGACTCTTTGGTTTATCAGTCTCGCATTGCACTCTGCGAGATCAGATTAAGAACCGTGACATTTGAGTCCGAACTGTAGTAATCCCAAAATGAACAGAACGGGATTTTCTCCCATGACGTTCGGGACGTCCACAGTTTCTGGTAACTCTGCTGGGGATTTAGAGAACTTGACCCAAACTCATGATATCTTGTTTTGATTACACTTATGTGTCTCTTTGCATTGCATTTGCATTGGTGCGCCTAGGACACCGTGTTTGCTGTATGCTATTCCTGAACGGTTTACCAACGGCATGCTTTGAGAAGCGTGCCATAAGGCTGACCGGTTCCGGGGCACCCTTTTTGACCATTCGACCAAGTGCATATCGCAATCCATAGTGACTATTCAAAGCTAGGACAGGTTGCTTACCCGATTATAGGTTGTTTGAAAACCGTTGCGTGCGTAATGAAACCGTAGTTCTTGACGAAACTAGGACAGGGAAACCCTACCCCGATTTAGGGGTGTTTTTGGCTCTCACTTTTTTGTTATGTTCTTTAGAGTTGGCCTCTACAGGAATGCATGTATCAGTTTGCATGTTTGGGCATCAGTTTTGCGGGCATCAGTGTTAGTATTTGGGAATCAGTTTTATTTGCGGGTATCGGATTTAGATCCGGGCAATAATTCAGGGGAACAGTGATCAGTGTTTGAGAACAGTTCTTTCAGCCTGTGTTTGCCAACTGTGTGTTGTCTTTATTTAAGCTGTTATGCTGTCTGTTTTTCTATTCATTATTTCCTTATTATGCTTTATTTATCTTTTTGCAAGGTAGTTTAGCACAATTGCTTCCAACCAAGCAGATATTCCCCAAGCACTCTGGACTAGATATCATAGACTCCATCGATCTGAGGATCTAATAGTCGAACAACCAGTGTTCCATTCGTTACCCCCGGTTACCAGACGGAGATCAGTAAAGCGCAGTGCATCAATCTAGTGGTTGTCAGATCAGCAGTCTCACCCGTTAGTGAACAGTCAGGTTGAGGTCTCAGTTTCTACGGTAGGAACATGAATACCAGTTATTCCGGCAGATCAGTACAATATGGCAAGCTTAAAAGAGATGGTGCGCTAGCTCCAGGAGAGTATGAAAACCATGCAGCAAGACGTTGTCCGTCAAGCAAAATCCGCCAAGCAACAGGCCACGGTCATGACCCAACAAGCAGAGTTAATCACAAAGTTACAGCAACAAGCTGGAGCGTCTACTTCACACCAGGCTCCTCCCCCACCAAGAGTTCCAATACCCGGGGAGACGGTGAATGATCAAAATGTCCAGGAGGATACGGACATCCCAACGGGGCCACCTCCGCCCCTGATTTTACCTCAACTATCCAAGGCGCCCACGCCTATCAATGTACCGGATTCTCCCTTTGAGTTTGAGGTGGACCCTACGGCATTAAAAGTGAGCAAGCTCGAAAAGCTGTTCAAGAAATCTCAAGGTGTGAAGTCCATTCCGGACATTGAGGATGGGTATACCGACGCAGCCGTGACGCTGCCGGATCGATTTAAGATGCCACACATTGACCGATTTGATGGATTCGGTGATCCTGTGGTGCACCTGCGACTGTTTTTGGACATACTAAGGCTGATGGGCCTCACCAGATTGTAGAAGCTTTCTTTGTTCGACTGGACCCTGTCGGGTTTAGCGGCCATTTGGTACGCAAAACTGGAAAACGATGTTAAGTGGAATTAGGATGAGATGGCCGAGGCCTTTGTTGCTCAGTACTCCTATAATACACAAATCGATATTACAACCCATGATCTCAAGACGACTAGGCAGGAGCCAAAGGAGAGTTTCTCCGATTTTGTGACCTGGTGGAGGCCAAAGCCTCGATGATGACAATCAGGCCCGTGGACAAGGATCAAATACGGATGGTTGTGTGTAACCTCCAGCCTAAACTCATGCAGAAGATGATTGTCCTCCCCCTCCCCACCTTTGCAGACCTACATGAGATCGGAGTGCAAATAGAGGACGCCATGAAACAAGGCCTCATTGATAAAAAGAGAGAGCAGCCCAATAGGGCGTTCAATCGTGGTACAAATGCAAGCACAAGCAGTGCTGCAGTCGGCAGATCTTCAGATGTGAGTATGGTTACCACCACCAACACCCCACGAGCCCTTCCAGCTACGCCATTCACCGGTGCGTCTGGTAGTAGCTCACAAACGGCTAGATATGTACCCAGAAGCCAAAGAACCTTCACTCCATTATACATGCCCCTGTCCAAAGCTTTGGGGGTTCTGATCAGGAAAGGGCACCTAAAGCCCCTGGAGCCGCTGCCACTGCCAGAAAAACTACCCCCCTCCCATAACCCAGCTAAATACTGCGCATTTCACCAACAGCACGGTCATGACACCGACCATTGCTTTAGATTGAGTCACGAGATTCAATATCTCATTGACAATAGGGTGATCGTGACACCAGAGAAACCCAATGTCACAACTAACCCTCTTCCACCACATAACCAAGCTCCACCACCCAAACGCATCAATCTGATCCAGACTAGGGTTGTGTTATACGACCCTAGCATATACATCACTCCTTCTCACCTACCTAAGCCAGAGGTGTTCATTCCGGATAGCACTGACTTGTGCATGATGGACATCTCCCTAACCCAGCCTGAACAAGTGGTGGTGACCATCGCGGATAGAACAGGGTAACTTCAGAAGAAAATGGGAGTATTGATTCAGGGTCTAAGGAGTTTGAGAGCTTTGCTGGGGAAGTATACAATCCGAGTGGCTATATTACATCAGTGGGCCAAGTTAGGCTGAATGTGGAGCTGCCAGTGGGGGCATAGGTTTGTGTAGTGTGGGAAGACAGACTTAATCGGGGGCTAGATGACCTAGTCGATCTAGAAGAAGACCTTGCAAATCTGCAGTTCTTTGAGGAGCAAGACTCAGGGGACGTGGCAGCCAGGTGGTTTGATGGGTTAGCAGAGTCTACTGGGTGGCTTGACGACTAACCAGATATTGTTGAAGAATCTCAGTTGGAAAAGGGCGCGTTAGGGACAAGGACATCGATTGTGGCCGAAAGGGCTAGGGATCAGAATACATCGCTGGAGAGCGCCGACGCTAAGAATTTCACTCAGGATTTGGGCATTTTGAATATAGGGAATTTTGAATTGGAAACTATACTGACGTAGTTGGAACAAGAAGGGATCGGGGATTTTGAAAGAGTTAGAAAAACCAAGGCCTCTGTAAGGACGGAAAGTGCTATGTGCGCAAGAATGGAGAGTGCTGCGGGCACATGGACGGAAGGTGCTGTGAGCACAGGAACAGTCGTAATGGAGCCGGACAGGTGTCTGTCGGCTGCAGATGGAATGTGGTGGGAGGACGATGATCTATGTTTTGCCTACACAGATGAGGATTGGGGGAGCAATCAACCAGATGATACCTGGTACATTGGTGAAGTGGACCATATGACTAGGAGCGGACGATACTTCAAAGCCCCCGCACCTAGATCAACTAGAGGCGTCCGGGAAGGACAAGGTGGCGGAGAAGCAAAAGGAGAAGCTACTTGAAGAAGGGGCTGTGCTGAAATAGTTGAAGAAGATACAAGCAGATATCTCCGTCTGGGGACTGCTTATGGCTTCCAGGGTACATAGACAGGCCGTCCTTTCTGTGATGGATAGGACCAAACTTTCGATCGACACCACGCCTGAGCAGCTGGTGGGACTGGTTTTCCCGGGAGGGGCTTCCCCGATGTTGACCTTTTCCGACAAGAAACTACCACCTGAAGGCGCAAATCATAACAAACCACTCTACATCTCTGTGGAATGTAGAAACGAATGGATACCGGTGGTTCTTATCGACAAGGGATCCGCCATTAACGTGTGCCCTTCAAGGATGACTTATGCAATCGGTTTGAAGCCTGTGGATTTCGTGCCAACTGTCCAGGTGATAAGGGCATATGACAATACGAGCACAGAAGTGATGGGAACCGTGCAGATTCAGACTATGGTTGGTCCAAGACAACACGGGATTGACTTCCATGTTTTCGATGTCCCCACAACCTTTAATTTACTCCTGGGGTGGCCGTGGCTGCACCAGGTAAAAGCCGTCTCTTCCACCCTGCATCAAGTGTTGAAGTATCCCCACGGGAAGGGGGTGGCTATTGTTTTTAGGAATTCCTCAATCCATCGACCACCAGAGGTATCTACGCCGATTTTGGAAATCGAGCACGGCACGGAGGATGTCTTTTTGTTTAGATTTACCCTGGTCGAGGCCCGGGTCGTTCAGAACATCTTGGCTGACAATGAGGGGGTGTATGTCAGCGCACAGTCTATGTATCTCATGAACAAGCTTCGGCACGTCCCTGGGATGGGACTAGGAAGAAGTGACCGAAAGGGCATGGCAGTATCGACCGAAGTGCCGCACAACCCGCATACCTTTGGCTTGGGTTATCTGCCCACCAAAGAGGACTGGGTGAGGAAAGGTAAGGAGATGGTTGGGAGAGCCAGATCAAAGAAGGCAGGGAAGCCTTTTGAGTTAATGCACCGGCCCATCCAGGGCACCCGAAACGAACGCTTTGTCCGGGAGGGGGAGGACTTTCCATTTTGTGGCTTCCCAGAGCTATGGCTAAATGTTGAGAGCAAACGTCTGCCGGGGTTTGAGATCTTCTTTGACCTGCAGTTATCCGGGGATGATGTTGGCGAAGAGCAGACAGACCCATCAGCTGACGTTGAGTAGTGTAAGGAAGTGGATTCTAAGAATGCCGAAATTGAAATGGGGGTAGCATTGGTTTGTCTACTTTCAGATCCTCAGATCGAATAGAAGTGCTTGGGGGATAACTTCTCGGTATCCATAATCGGGAATGAAATAGCTGCGGGCCCACCGTCAAACATTTTGGATGCATCCATCGCACCCTCTCTTATCTGGTAGTACGAGGAGGGGTTTTCTATCAAGTAGCACCGGGTCAGGTAGTGAGCCAGAATCTGATTCCACCGAATCTGTGGAGTCAGAATCAGGTTCCAGCTCATCTAAGTCTGAGTCTGGTATTCCTAGGAGTGATAACTCGGATGCCACAATCCTGTCTGGGTCATCTTTTTCTTTCTCTTTTGAGTCTGTTGTAACAAAAGAATCTGACAATTTGGAAGTGCTTAATGAGAATGAAGTGGCTATGGCCTTCCAGTATTTTTTTGTGCCTTTGATTTATTGTATTAATCAAGACTTTCAAAACTTTGATGAAAACGACGAGGAAGAAATTCCTTCGATTTTATAACGTTTAATTAATCAAGAGCATGAGAGATTTGTTAAACCCCTGGTTGATGAAATCACCAAAATTAATGTTGGTACTGAGGAGGACCCGCGGTTGGTCCAGATCGGGTCCACGTTGTCTTCGGAGGAGCGCGAGTACTTAGTCGCTTTGTTAAAAGATTTCAAAGATGTTTTCACATGGTCCTACGAAGACATGCCTGGAATCGATCCTGAGATTGTATAGCATCGGATCCCTCTTGACCTCGGGGCCCGACCCGTTAAGCAGAAGCTCTGAAGAATCCGTCCGGACTGGGCCCTGAAGATTAAGGAAGAGGTCACCAAACAAATTGACACAGGGTTCCTACTGGTATCTGAATACCCAACTTGGTTGGCTAACATTGTTCTGGTGCCAAAGAAGGATGGCAGGATTCGGGTATGCGTAGATTTCAGAGATTTGAACACAGCCTGTCCGAAGGACGACTTTCCCTTGCCGCATATTGATGAGTTGGTGGACTTCACAGCAGGGCATGCTTTGCTTTCGTTCATGGATGGATTCTCGGGCTATAATCAGATAGTGATGGCACCTGAAGACCGGGAGAAAACTACTTTCACCACCCCGTGGGGGACCTACTGTTATAGGGTGATGCTGTTTGGGCTGAAGAATGCTGGAGCTACATATCAACGGGGACCACGATATTGCATGACATGATCCACAAAGAGGTTGAGGTGCACGTGGATGACATGATTGTCAAGTCTAAGGAAAGAGAGGGCCACTACGCCGCCTTGCAAAAGTTTTTCCAAAGGATCAGAGAATTCCGGTTGTGGCTGAATCCTGAGAAATGTACGTTCGGTGTTACAGCAGGGAAAATGCTGGGGTTCTTGATTACACATAGAGGTATCAAAGTCGACCCTTCCAAAATCAAGGCCATCTTAGAAATGCCACCACCAAGGACTAAAAAGGAGGTGTGAGGCTTTTTGGGCAAAGTGCAATTCATAAGACGGTTTATCTCAAAATTAACCTTGACTTGTGAACCACTCTTTGGTCTCCTGAAGAAAGGAACGAAGTTCCAATGGGGCGGCCGATGCCAAGCTGCTTTCGAACAGATCAAATAATACTTACAGAACCCACCTGTGTTGTCACCCGCCTGAGCCGGTGAAACCGTTGATTTTGTATCTTTCAGTGACTAAAACTACAATGGGCTGCTTACTTGCACAGGAGTCTGAGGACAAAGTGGAGAGAGCTATCTACTACCTGAGCAAGAAGATGCTAGATTATGAGACCCGCTACACTCTGCTATAGAAGGCTTGTCTAGCTTTGGTATGAGCTACCAGGAAGCTGCAGCACTACCTATTAGCTCACTCTGTAATGTTGGTTTCAAGATTAGATCCCATCAAATATCTCTTCGAGAAACCGGCACTTACGGGTAGGCTAGCTCATTGGTTGCTGTTGCTTTCCGAATTCGATCTGAAATACATAACGCACAAGTCAGTAAAGGGGAGAGCAGTAGCGGAATTCCTAGCCGATCACCCAGTTGATGGGGATGAAGCAGTTGAGTACCTATTCCCAAGCGAGGCCATTCTACACGTCGAAGATGAAACTTGGACGATGTACTTTAACGGAGCGTCAAACCAATATGGGTACGGGATAGGAGTGTTGCTGATAGCACCTGACAATTCCTGTATCCCTCTAGCATTCAAACTCCGGTTCAAAGTATTGAACAACGAAGAAAAGTATGAGGCATGCATTGCCGATTTAGAAGCAGCCCTGGAACTAGGGGCAAAACGGTTGGACGTCCTCAGGGACTCGAACCTTGTTGTATCCCAAGCTAAGGGAGATTGGAAAGTCAAAGAAGAAAAGTTGATAATGTATCACCAGACCTTGGACTTGTTAATTCCTCGGTTTGAGAAGTTGAACTTCGCCCATCTGTTAAGGGAGAACAACAGGTTTGTAGATTCACTAGCAACTCTATCTTCCATGATAGACATCCTTTTCGGAGTCCGAATGTGTCCGATCATCGTCGACCAGAAATTTGCGCCAGCATACGAGCCGATTGCTGCCATAGAAGAGGTTCAAGATGAGAACCCCTGGTATTACGATGTTTGGAATTTCTTGGAAAAAGAGACGTATCCACCTGGGGCAAATGCCAAAGATAAGAGAGCAATTAGGAGAATGGCTGCTCAGTTTGTCGTCTGCGGGGGAAAATTATATAAGAGAGGTCATCTGAGAATGCACAAGCTGTGTGTTGATGTAGAGGAATCGAAGCGCCTGATGGAGGCCATCCATGGATGAGAGTGCGGAGCGCACATGAACGGGGTGATGTTAGCCCGAAAGATTCTCAGGCAGGGTTACTGTTGGTCCACCATGGAGGAAGATTGTATTGGCTTTGTTCGGCGATGCCACAAATGTCAGATCCATGCAAATCGATGAACATCCCGCCATCGAAGTTATACAACATGACTTCGCCATGGCCGTTTTCAGTTTGGGGGATTGATGTGATTGGAGCTGTCACTCCAAAGGGGTCCAATGGGCATGAGTTTATTCTGGTAGTGATAGACTACTTTACAAAGTGGGTTAAGGCCCAATCCTACGCGGTGTTGAAGGCTTCGCATGTTGCAAAGTTCATCAGGAACAACATCATTTGTCATTACGGGGTCCTGAACGAGATCATTTCAGATAATGGTTCCCACTTCAAGAAGGAGGTGATCGACCTATTGGACAAGTACAATGTGGCTTTTCATAAGTCATCCACATATCGGCCGTAGAGCAACGAAGTAGTTGAGGCCGCCAACAAGAACATGAAACACATACTGCAGAAGATGGTGGAAACCTGCCGGGACTGGCCAAATAAGTTGTCGTTTGCTCTGTGGGGCTGCCGGACTTCCATATGGACTTCTACTGGAGCAACTCCATATTCCTTGGTCTATGGGATGGAGGCCGTTCTACCTATTGAAGTTAAGGTTCCATCTTTGAGACTGCTGGCTGAGTGTCAGATAGCCGAAGGAGATTTGCAGTAGAGCAGATTTGAAGAACTCATGCTCTTTGATGAGCGAAGGCTGAAAGCACTGTACCATGTTCAGGGTTATCAACGTAGAATTGCCAGGGCTTTTAACAAGAAGGTTAAGTCCAGAAATTTGAAGGAAGGAGATTTGGTGCTCAAAGACAATCGAGCTCCAATCAACGAACCTAGGGGCAACTTCAGACCTAATTAGACTGGTCCTTACATCATCAAGTCTATTTGGTCGAGTGGAGCTGTCGTTCTGATGGACCTAGATGGCCTAGAGTTCTCACAGCCGATCAACATGGACAAGTTGAAGAAATATTACCCCTGAGAGGCTCGCTAGGCTGAAAACCCGAAAGGGCGACCTAGGCAAAAGTTAGAGCACAGAAAATTGGAAAAAATAAAAACTGAGCTTGCAAGTTTGAAAACCCAGAAAGGGCGGCCTTGGCAAAAGTTAGAGTGCAAAAGGAGAAGGTTAATACGCGAGTGAACCTGAGCCGAACTACGTAAGGCTTGATTCTCATCTTTGGGATACGTAGGCAACTTTGTCCTGAAGTTCAGCAATAAACTTTTCCCCGATCAACTTTGTCCATTTGATCATCTCGGTCATCTTTATCTATCCAGCGTCCAAGAGCTCGGTTGTTATCTCCAGTGCAGTGCTATTCAGACTAGGGGCAACTTTCCAGTTGTTGGGATCCGGGGTTGTGCATCTCAGTGACAGATCTTAGGCGTGTCCAGTTCTGATCGATATCGAAAATGGTTTTGAAAAGTTTTAATAAAAGTTGATTTTTGCTCAAATTATTCTTTTTACAACTTAGACCATTTTTGGACCCAAACAGAAAATTTTTAGTGCCCACAACCTTCAATTTCATTGATTTCAACACAGAGTTCTCTTGCTCTTGAATACAAATTGAAGTTGCTTTTTTATTACATTCATAAAGAAAACTTGAAAGTTCTAATTAAAGCAAATAAATCCAGGGCATAGTCAGGCGTTCCTGTGTCCCCTCCCAGAGCTGGTTGAAGCCTCTGATGCCAAAATGGGCCTTTCTTGTGCCTCTTCATTGGGCCAATCTAGGCACTCAGTAGAGAGGGTGTAGCTGAAAGTAGGAGCGGGGGATAGAAGCTCTCTGGTCCTCTATGCTGTGGTATACCGAGCTAGCTGTGAGCCTCGGATCGGAAATGCAGTAGGGTACTCAACCCCATCTTCCGGACAAGTCTGATCATGTCCGAACTGGTGATGGAACCAGAACAGAAAGTAAAACACGCAGTGTGTCAGGCCTATTAATTGGATACCGGGCTGACGGGTCATACTGTACCTCATTGCCGGCAGGTTAAGCCAAGGGCAGCGCCAAGCAATGCGATCTACGGACAAACTGCACATTCAGTTGTACCACCATCCGTCATCCGGAGCATCGACTAGACGTCGCCGGAAAAAGTAGCTGTGAGCTGAATATGCCGGACATGAGTCCACTACTCCCAATTTGTCCATCAGCCATACCTGGGGAGGGATGAAAAATGAGAGATGAAAGAATAGAGAGGTGTACGTTGAGAGAAAAAGTGAGCAGAGGGTTTTGAGAGAACAACCGAGCCTGAGGGCTGAGTGGTGTGAGCAATATATGTGAGATGGGGTGGGAAAAGTTACCTGCAATAGTAGTGGGCTCCCTGCAAACCTAGTCGTCTCCCGACGATGAAAAGCGTCTACGCCTATCAGTGTCTTAGCTAAGGTCATGGCGATGTAGCTTTTGCCCTCTTTCAAGCCCTCGGCCACCTCAATCAAACGAGTGCTAAACCCGCCGAAGCCCGGAGCAAGCAAGAAATGGGACAACATGCACAGGCAAAGTGCATGTCACCGATAACTCTGCCAATGATGGTCGCCGCGGTCACCAGCATCAGAAAATCGGCAAACCAAGCTTGGAATGTCCAGCTTCCTGTCGTGAATCAATGACCGAGTGTCATGTAAAGTGAGGCCGCACATCCGTCCTACGGCCTGGACGTGGCCGAATCGGAGTTGAGGCGGAATTTCTTCACTACGCTCGGATTCCATTAAAGCTTGGAAATCCTCGTAAGTAGGACACATTTCTTGATCGCAAAAGCTAAAGACGTGTGTTACCGGATTCCAAAATCTTTCCGCGGCATGAAGGAATGGAAAACGCAGCGGGGTGAATAGCGCGTTTATGCCAAAACCCCAGAAATTTAGTTTTTTCCTAGCCATCCAAGTTGGCAATCCAGTTTGTGAGATTCTGGGCAAGAATTGCTTCCATTATGTGCAAAAATAGTACTGAAATAAGCAAACTATGAAGCTGGGGCTTTTGGAGAAGATAAGGTGTGAGTGGAAGACAGGTGTCAACATTCTGGTGGTTCTTGCCATTTTTGGCCGATCGGCCAATAATGGTGCCGACCGACCACCATATTTGGCCGATTGGCTAGTAATGATGGCCGATGGCCATTTCTTGCTGCCGATGGTCTTTCCCTTTGGCCGATGGCCTTCCCTTTTGTTCCCTTAGCTGTTTATGTGTTGAACATGCTGAGAACTTGTGTTTGGTACTACTTCCAAGCGAAGTCACGTCTATTTGCTTATCGAGTTGTTGTACATTTGTTTATCGATTTGTATTTCGTCCTCTTTAAGTCTTTGTTTTGCTTATCGAGTTGTATTTACACTTGGTTAACTTGTTAAGGTCTTTGTTTTGATTATCGAGTTGTTCTGTCGTTAATCGGTTCACTACCGGATTATTACAGTGCAAGTGCTCAATTTGCGAACATAGTTCAATCTCATTTACATTGTTATGTAATGCAATACGATGTGATGCGATGCGTAGAATGTACAAATGCAACACCTTTTGAACAAAATAGTTGTTTCATTTCATCATATCTTTTGCAAAAATATATAGTTTAAAAAAAAAAACCTGCTTGCGGCAGTACAATGTGCTCAAACTACCAGTAAAAGTGGAAAATAAAACAAAACAGGAAAAAACAACAAAGTGTTTGAACAAAGCAAAAGAAGAAGAGCAGTGAAAGTCTGGATCAACATCGGGTGCCTCAAGCGTGGGAGTCGGTCTTGGTCCTTTTCTTGGATGAGGGTCTAGGATCACCACTGCCAGCTCCATAGTCTGAGTCTGAGCTATCTCCGCCCTCACCCTGGGACGACGCCGCCTCCTCATCTGACCCATCATCGTCTAGAGTGGGCTCTCGTGAACTGCTCTCAGCGTGGGTGTGCCTATGTCTGCCTCGCTTGTGGAATGTCATCCCGCACCTAGCTCTCCCTCCTCCTCAAGCATGAACAGATGGTCCAGCTGGAGCGCCTCCTGTGGCCGGAATCTGGAATGGGGCCTGAAAAGGGACAAGTGGCAAATGCATCAGTTATGCTACGCAGTATAGAGTATGAATACCAAATACAGTGTGTAAGTACAGTGTATGAATGCAGTGAGCAAAGCTGTGAGCAGTGTATGGTTATAGTGTGTCAGTGCCGTGAGTGCTGTGTATCAAGTGTCGTATCGATAGTGCGATGCATCAGATTATGTATAAAACAAATTGGGAAGAGTGCGAGACTGCGGTTGGAAGTACTTACCGGGATGCTATAAATGGTCAGCAGATCCATACACCGTTGCAGCATCCCTACTACTGAGGCTGTCGACTCCAGAGACTGGCGAGTGTACTCGACGGAAGCCTGCAAAGTGTTGAAGTAATTAGTATTCTGCGGAACATCAAATGAATTGAAATGACTGAATAGAATGCAGAGTATAGCAATAAATACCGGGGTCGAGCCATAGACTCTGGTAAGCTCATTATCAGCCGGAGGAGGAGCGAAAGGGATCTGATAGGTGTCCCCACCCTGTCCTCGGCATGTGATCGTCGTAGGCAGTACTGGCCACCCAGCTCCCTGCCCTCTCTGAGACCCACTCCTGCCTTGAGGCCTGAGGTGCCCGTGATGCTCCTGTCCTCGCTGCTGGCGCCGCTGGTCTCTCTCTCTCAACTCGGCCGGCACCAGTTAGAGGCCGCATAATATAGGTCTGGACGTACTCCATGTAGTCGCCCTCGTCTACAAAGCGCTCGTAGCCCTAACCAATGGTGTAACTCTCCATCTCCGCAAAGGTGTACTTCTCGATGTACCTCATGTGGGTAGGAGGGTTCACCGGAACCCGCTGCTCTGGCACGTCCAAGGTCTGCCGTAAGAAGCGCTCCCCGAAGTACCAAGCATATCAAACCGGGCCCTCCAATAGAACCCTCAATCAAGCAGTCTCCTGGGCGCCCTCGTATTGATCCCTCACCGTATTAGGCAACACCGGCTACGGCTAGCAGGTGATCTGCAAATGGCAAGATACACAGTTTATTATCTGTTATTGAAACTACAGTGTAAAGCGCAGCTTAAACGAACTGTAAAGTTTAACATACCTCGGCTACGGTGATGGTGTCAAAGTAGCGGCGGAAGAACATGATGGACTCCCGCGGCCTATGCTCGCATCTCACGTCGAAGCGGTGAGAAAATGGGACCATGGGGGGTAGCTCCTCATCTGGTATTGGGGCAAGCCTCGGGAAGTAGGCATATACGCACAACTGCGAAGTGTAACAGAGAAAACATTAGTAGCTTATCAGATAAAACATAATGCAGAATAAAACAGAAATCACAGAACAGTGTGTGCAGTATACAGTCAGTTGGCAGCAGATTGCGCAGAGTGTACAGTGTGTGCAATATACAGTTAGTGAAAAATAAATTACATGTGTGTCGTGTGTACATTATACAATCAGCATGAAGCAGATTGCACGTGTGCAGTGTATAGAGTATAGATAATGAAAAGCAGAATTGAAAAGACAAAAAAGAATGTGTACCTCCTAGGCTCGCTAATAGCCTCCAAGCAACTGCCTGTTGCAGTGGGATAATGAGCTCATATATCCATAAAGAGTGGCCAAGCCTGCACCACCCCAGTCGTAGCCACGGATCCTGGTCACGTCAACCAACGCACTCAACAAGCAAAGGGGCACAGTGTTCGCTCGGTCGGCAAAGAGAGTGGTCCCCAACAGGAACATAAGGAAGCCGCGAGCATATTGCTACACCTCCTCCCGAGCCATGGGCGCTTGGATCCTGAAGTGGTCCTTGAACCACGAATACCTCACGAATCCTGCATGGGCGAGAGGTGGCTGAGTGCTGAGCAAGTATAGCTGAGCGGCGTCCTACTCATCCATATCTGTGTTGAAAGGGATCGGATCACCCCCTACTCCGATGCCTGTGAGCATGGAGAAGTCAAAGGGAGTCATCGTCATCTCCCAGGTGGCAGAAAGGTGGATGGAATCGGTGTTGTCCCACCACCTCTCCACCAGAGCAGCAAGAAGGGGCCTGCTCGCAGTGAGGCGCGAGAGTCCCATGCAGAAGGTCCCGAAACTGGCCTGGTCGACAATTTGACGGACTGCATCGGGCAGCTCCATATACCATCCTCGGGCGGCGACGTTCCCATAGCCCTAGAAGGCATAGGAATCTCCCTGTGTTAGAAAACAGGCAGATGCGAAGCAGTGTTAGATATACAGTAGGTGATTGTGTTCAGAGTTGTGGAAAATGCAACGTGTGTGCAGGAGTATGAATTCGTTCAGAGTTGTGGAAAATGCAGCGTCTGTGCATGAGTATGAATGCGTTCAGAGTTGATGAAAATGCAGCGTGGGTGCATGTGTTTGAGTGCACTCAGAATTTGATGACAATGCAGTATGTGTGCATATGTTCAAGTTTAAACAGATATCGAGTGTGAGTGTGCTCACAGTGAACTATAGCATGTGATATGTCGGTGTGTCCGAGTCAAGTAGTTAAAGAACATAATCGATTACTACAGTTATGTTTTCTACATTGCGAAAAAAATGAAACAGAGAAGGGTGTACCTCAGAAGTGCCATGGGAGAGATGCGACTCTGGATCGCGCAGTAGAAACTCCACTGGTGCGCCTTGTGCATAGCTCCTAAAGTGATGGAGGCTGTCAGGAGGAAGCACGTGTATTGCCGGCCTGTAGGTCGCCAGATCGAAAGGTCGGATGTGGAGAGGTAGAAGCTCAACCTCGGGGTCCACATCCACCTCTGGAAGAGCCCCACCGACTGGAATGTCGTCAACCATCTCAAGAAAAGTGCGAAAAATGGCCGAAATGTGAAAAACGGGCGAGAATGTGAAAAGTCAACCCCGAGGGCGTGGAAAAATGGGCGGAAAGGTCGGGGTGAAGAAAAGACACGAAGACCAAGGAAAACTTGGGGAAAACAAGCCCCAAGTGGTGGAAATCGAGAAAAGTACACCGAAACTAAGTTTTGTTCAGTTCAAAACGTACGAAACGGAAAGGGTTTCGCGAATCGAACGACGAAAAAGTGACGAAAACAAGAGAAAAGTGCGGATCGAAGGTCGGGAAATCACCTAGAGAGGGGGAGGAGGAATTTTCGAGCTTGTGAGAAGTGGAAATGTGGGGTTTAGAACCACATATTTAAAGACCCGTGGCCAAAGGACAAAACTGCCCCGACACAGCCATTTTTGGCCGGTTGGCCACATTGTTAGCCGATCAGCTAATTAGTTGGCCGATGAGTTCTTTTGGTGGCCGATTGATGGCCGGTGGCCTCCCCTTGTGGTCGATGCACCTCCCACACCCTTTTTTGCGTCATCTATGATGTTTGGAACCTTTATTACTCAAGGCAGTGCAAGACAATGCATTTTTGAAGCTTAACCGGCCTCCATTTTGACCTCAGACCGTGTCTTCCATGCACGATGCTCAAATACGCGCAAGATGTATCCTTTCTCATATCCTTTTGTACCTTATGAGTCCCGCACATCGCTTTAAGTATGTTGTATTACAATGCTTAGTTGTGACTGTAATTGTCGCACTCGTTACGCGTCTTGCATTGAATAATGCCTCATTTTGTTTTGAAGTTACATCTCCACATCGTAAATAACATGCTGTGGGGAGGTGGTTTCGGAAATACTCTTCAGATCCTGAAAGACGCCAATGATCCTCAGCTGGCCACCTACAAAGACACAAATACTCCGGTCGGGGGTGCCGGAATTAGCACTCCGACGGACAAGTTAGTTCTACTATTCAAGAAAGCTTGTTTACTAAGTTTGTCAAGTCATTCTTACATACCTTTACAAATCTGAAGATCTTGTATTTATATCCATTCCTTTGACCTCGGGGCCAGAGCCTGCTTTTTACTTATTACTCTTTCGTTTGCTGTGATCCTCGTTCTCAAGTCCATTCGGCCTTAAGAACATATTCGACATCCTAACTGAGTAGAATGGAGCCGTTCAGTCCCCGATTCCGCGGGTACACCTAGTTCCGTTCCTCTATTTATTCGGCTCCCACAATTGCCCCCCAAGCATTCTATCGATGAAAGTTGGTTAGATTGCTTGGCTCCGATTTTTTGAACACTCTGAACCGAAGTTTGGGGGTTAAACTTATCACGCGGACGTTTAATTACACCCCCTCTAATCATCTTCTCGACTTCCCGCCTCTTCGTACGTGCCTATTTATTAAGATTTAAAATCTGGTGTCCTTTCGAATCCGTGTTCTATGACGCTGGTTGCTGGGCTATTTTCAAATTGTTCTTGCAATTCTACCGCCTTTGATACTCTCTTCATCTTTGTAAGTTTTGCTCTCCCCTGCTCTGAAGGTTTTTTCCAGTTTGTTTATTCCGTCGTGTATTCTTGTAGTCAGTAGGTCATGGCCAAACACCTAAAAGACCTCCTTTCGTCAGATCGAATTGCTGGCTTTAGACGCCATTTCTCTATTCCTGACGATGTCCACCTCTCATTTGTGGCGGACGGCACTCTTGATATGGAGAGGGAGGACAAAACCACGATTGACTTTCCTCTCTTGTCAATCGCAGAGGGTGGAGTCCGCTTTCCCCTTCACCCGTTTTTGAGGGCCGTCCTACGTCATTGGGATTTGATCCCTTCTCAACCCAATGTGAATTTCTTTAGAATTATAATGGGGATCGTAGCGCTGAATCGTTGCCTTGGAATTAATCTTGGCATTCCTACCATTCGGCACTGTTACGCTTTGGCCAAGTCTTCCGGTCGGCACGGGCGTTACTTTCTCAGAGCCAAGGACACTGATCATCAGTTAGTCACTATGCTTTCCAGCTCTGGGAAACGAGTTGATGACGTTATGGTCGTTGTCCGTGGTAACTGGGAGTTCGGCGAAGGGGAGGATCGTGTCGATCCTATTCCTAGACATAGGGGCGAACCAGGTCGCCGAATGCCTTCTCGCTTGTATTATGCATTTATCTTTGTTACAGAGTCTGTTCCTTTGAGTCTCACGGCTTGTCTTGTGCAGGGAACAATTTGAAAAGAGTCGAAACTTCGACCGACGCCGCCGTTCTTTGGGACATTAGGATTGCTCTTAGTTATTTCGGCCGTCGAAGTCTTCATAAACAGGGAAGGGCGGCTCACGTTCTGCTTTGCTACGAGCCGACATACACGACCTTCTCGGCAGCGGAAAACATACCGATTCCGAAGGGGGAAGATTTTCTCGTCCCTCGTATTTTGTCCGACTTTAAAAACTTGAGGCAGGTAGGTTTTGAAGGGTCTGATTCAGAGAGAACTGAAGTAGCCGACATTGCCGAATCGGATCAGTCCGAGGCCGAATTTGAAAAGGTATTGGATTCCGCCGATCCCCCCATCTACTTCGGGGCTGGGGAATCTTTCTGTTGACGACGTTTCTCAACGCATAGACGATCTTCCCATCGCAGGCTCCACTGACATGGCTGGGTTAAGCTTGACAAAACTTGCCAAGAAGGTGAATGCGGAGAGGTTAGCCGCACGGCGAAGAGCGGAGGGCCTTTCGACTGAACCGCCCGCCAACGAACCTCGACATTCCCTTCCAATTATCGAATCGAAGTCCTTGGGAGTTGAAGAGACGGCACCAACTGGGAATGCCGTATCCGTTTTGGCCGGGGAAGCCGTTCAGGACGTTGAGGGAAGGGCAGAGAAGCGCGCTGCAGACCGTGATGTTGTTTCAGAAGAACACGACGGTAAACGTCCTCGAGTGGAGGGATCGAATGAGGTTATTCCCTTTGTGATTCGTCCGATAGTAGGAAACGTGCCGGTTTCTTCTGATGCTTCGGCGCTTAAAGAACCGGAAGTCGCATTTGGGGTGGCAACGTCTGTATCGTTGCCGTCTGACATGGCGTCTTTCCAGCGGAAGCGGGTCTGAATGCGACAATGCTAGCCGCGCAGTCGGCACTCTTGGTGCGTATTCTGACTTTTTCTTAACCATATGCAAACATTGTTGACGTTATGTTTTTGAATTTTTCTTTTGCAGACCATCGGAAGGATAGCCGACATAGGCCGCCATCATCTTGACGCTGTCAAGCAAATTAGCCGTTTATGAAAGAAGCTTGAGGGCCAGAGGAAAAAGGCCGAAGACGAAGTTTTGAGAGCAAACAAGGAAGCTTCTCAGGCTGAGGGCGAGGTAGAGAAAGCTCGTGATGCGGATAAGTTGAGAGCAGATGCCGAGAAGAAGGCCGACGATATTGAAGCGGCACTTGGCTTGTCTCAAAAGGCAGTTACCAGCCTGGAGGCTGAGTTGGCTGAAATGAAGGCAGCGAAGGAGATAGCCGATTCAAAAGTTTTCGAAGCCGGGAAAGAAGCTGGACTCGCCGAGTATGTGGACCAGGTCTCTCGGTTTGAGAATCCGGGCTTCAAACATGGTTGGGACAAAGCCCTTGCTGCAGTTGGAGTTTCACTGAATATACCGATACCGTATGAGCAAGTGGACGTCGATCCATTGGAGACCGATTCTGAGGGTTGATCTTTACGATATACCATTGTTATGATTTCGAAAAAGTACTTTTTGTGTACTTTTTGTTTTTGTGTACTTTTGCCGTTAATTATTACACATTTTTCATGCGGGCTTGTAGTGTGTTTATGAAGCGTTTATAGAATGTTATGAGTTCTGCTGAATGTGCTGGTGAAGCTTGATACTACGTAATTTTAAGGTGATATTTCTTAATAAATCTATAATCTGGCCTTGCCTTAGCCAGGGTGCGAGCGTAAAGGGCCGAATGGTTCGGACTCGTGAGCTGGCTGAGGCATCTTTGAAAACGTGGCCGAATAGATTAATAAATCTGCGCTTGCCTTAGCCAGCGTGCGAGCGTAAAGAGCCGAATGGTTCGGACTCGTGGGCTGGTTGAGGCATCTTTGAAAACGTGGCCGAATATATTAATAAATCTGCCCTTGCCTTAGCCAGGGTGCGAGCGTAAAGTGCCGAATGGTTCGGACTCGTGAGCTGGCTGAGGCATCTTTGAAAACCTGGCCGAATAGATTAATAAATCTGCCCTTGCCTTAGCCAGCGTGCGAGCGTAAAGAGCCGAATGGTTCCGACTCGTGTGCTAGCTGAGGCATCTTTGAAAATGTGGCCGAATAGATTAATAAATCTGCCCTTGCATTAGCCCACGTACGAGCGTAAAGAGCCGAATGGTTCGGACTCGTGGGCTGGCTGAGGCATCTTTGAAAACGTGGCCGAATAGATTAATAAATCTGCCCTTGCCTTAGCCAGCGTGCGAGCGTAAAGAGCCGAATGGTTCGGACTCGTGGGCTGGCTGAGGCATCTTTGAAAACGTGGCCGAATAGATTAATAAATCTGCCCTTGCCTTAGCCAGCGTGCGAGCGTAAAGAGCCGAATGGTTCGGACTCGTGGGCTGGCTGAGGCATCTTTGAAAACGTGGCCGAATAGATTAATAAATCTGCCCTTGCCTTAGCCAGTGTGCGAGCATAAAGAGCCGAATGGTTCGGACTCGTGGGCTGGCTGAGGCATCTTTGAAAATGTGGCCGAATATATTAATAAATCTGCCCTTGCCTTAGTCAGTGTGCGAGCGTAAAGAGCCGAATGGTTCGGACTCGTGGGTTGGCTGAGGCATCGATTGCTCGGCGTTTGCGGTTGAAACCGTGGCCGAGCATATTATTAAGTCCGCCCATGCCCCAGCGAGTGATTAGAGCCGAATGGTTCAGACTCATGGGCTGGCTGAGGCATCGATTGGTCGGCGCTTACGGTTGGGATCATGGCATGCTGATCGTCATCCGACGCTTGGCGCTCCGTCTTACTGACGCTGCCTTGGGGGAGCTGCGTGTATCGCAAAATAGATAGGGTGAGTTCTTTACCAAAGGCCTTATTTATTTGCGATCAGGCTTGAGCCAAACTGGGCAGGAACCAAGATTGGCTAAGTTCAAGCGTCGAAATGGAGCGCAGTAGCGAGCCCACTCGTCCGGGAAGAAAAACGTCCACAGATCGGGAGGAGCAGCAGCTCCTTAATCGTCGAAGTAGGTCGCCACGGAGGGACGTTCGACGGGGAAGTTCCCCGCGCCCGCGACCGCGACCGAGAATTGAGGCTGAGGCGACGCCGCGACCGTTAAGTTTTGCGGTTTTTGTGAAGAATAAACCGATGACGGAGGCGGATTCCATCATTAAAGATCCAGATGTGGCAGTCGAGTTCGCTCGACAAATCTTTCCGCTAGAAGTCCAACAGTCGATGGTTGGTCGTCGGGATTTCGAAGTGTTTCGAGACGGAATACATGGGGCTGTAAAAGGACTGTATAATGCTTATGAAATTGGCATGCGTCTACGCGAGATGACACGTGATATTGAGAAAAAGGACGAAAGGAATCGTAGTCTGGAGGCTCGCGCGAAAAAGGCCGAGAATGAACTTCGGGAACTAAAGAATGTTCGAATGACTGAGCCGGCTACGGCTGCTCAATCTAAAGTTGGCGGAAATTCTTCCGAAAAGGTTTCGGGATACGAAAAAGGATATCAGGACGGCTTCAAAGCCGGGATTGATAAGACCAGACTAGACCTCGCGGAGGAGGTTTGTCGATGCGAAAATCGTGGTTTTCGGCATGGCTGGATCAAGGCCCTTGAAACCGTGGAATTTCTTGGGTCCCATGGCATAAATTCGGCTTCACCCTTGTATCATCGCCATTATTTTCCCTATTCTGAATTCGAAGTGGAGAAGAGCGATGATGAGTTTGCCGAATGAATAGACTGTAATCAGAAAATAAATAAAATTTCGATAAATGAAATTCGCTTTTGCTTTGAATGAGTAAAATCTGTTTTATTTTTAATGTGAATAGATAGAATTTCGATGTTTGTATTTGATCGTGAAGTATTTTGCGCGTAACTCGGATTAAGCGTTATGCACTAAAGGGCACTCCGAATCCGGAGACTTAGTCGGCCCAAAGGTGTCATGCACCAAAGGGAGCTCCGAATCCGGAGACTTGTATTGGCCAATCGTGATATCCACAAATGGCGCTCCGAATCCAGAGACTTAGTCGGCCCTGAGGTGTAATGCACCAAAGGGGGCTCCGAATCCGGAGACTTGTATTGGCCAATCGTGATATCCACGAAGGGCGCTCCGAATTTGGAGATTTAGACGGCCCTAAGGTGTCATGCACCAAAGGGGGCTCCGAATCCGGAGACTTGTATTGGCCAATCGTGATATCCATGAAGGGCGCTCCGAATCCGGAGACTTAGTCGGCCCTGAGGTGACATGCACCAAAGGGGGCTTCGAATCCGGAGACTTGTATTGGCCAATCGTGATATCCACGAAGGGCGCTCCGAATACGGAGGCTTAGTCGGCCCTAAGGTGTCATGCACCAAAGGGGGCTCCGAATCCGGAGACTTGTATTGGCCAATCGTCATATCCACGAAGGGCGCTCCGAATCCGAAGACTTAGTCGGCCCTGAGGTGTCATGCACCAAAGGGGGCTCCGAATCCGGAGACTTGTATTGGCCAATCGTGATATCCACGAAGGGCGCTCCGAATTCAGAGATTTAGACGGCCCTAAGGTGTCATGCACCAAAGGGGGCTCCGAATCCGGAGACTTGTATTGGCCAATCGTGATATCCACGAAGGGCGCTCCGAATCCTGACACTTAGTCGGCCCTGAGGTGTCATGCACCAAAGGGGGCTCCGAATCCGGAGACTTGTATTGGCCAATCGTGATATCCACGAAGGGCGTTCCGAATCCGGAGACCTGTATTGGCCAATCGTGATATCCACGAAGGGAGCTCCGAATCCGGAGGCTTAGTCGGCCCTAAGGTGTCATGCACCAAAGGGGGCTCCGAATCCGGAGACTTGTATTGGCCAATCGTGATATCCACGAAGGGCGCCCCGAATCCGGAGGCTTAGTCGGCCCTAAGGTGTCATGCACCAAAGGGGGCTCCGAATCCGGAGACTTGTGTTGGCCAATCGTGATATCCACGAAGGGCGCTCCGAATCCGGAGGCTTAGTCGGCCCTAAGGTGTCATGCACCAAAGGGGGCTCCGAATCCGGAGACTTGTATTGGCCAATCGTGATATCCACGAAGGGCGCTCCGAATCCGGAGGCTTAGTCGGCCCTAAGGTGTCATGCACCAAAGGGGGCTCCGAATCTGGATACTTGTATTGGCCAATCGTGATATCCACGAAGGGCGCTCCGAATCCGGAGGCTTAGTCGGCCCTAAGGTGTCATGCACCAAAGGGGGCTCCGAATCCGGAGACTTGTATTGGCCAATCGTGATATCCACGAAGGGCGCTCCGAATCCGGAGGCTTAGTCGGCCCTAAGGTGTCATGCACCAAAGGGGGCTCCGAATCCGGAGACTTGTATTGGCCAATCGTGATATCCACGAAGGGCGCTCCGAATCCGGAGGCTTAGTCGGCCTTTAGCTTTTTCCAACCTCTTTTTGATGCCGTCCAAGATGGATTTGTTTGAGGCTTCCGCTTGACCGTTACTTTGGGGGTAGGCTGGCGTAGAGAAGTAAGGCACAATACCATATTTGCTGCACAGTTCTCGGTATACGCCACAATCGAACTGGGTACCATTATCTGAGATCAGTGCTCTTGGAATGCCGAATCGCGTAATGATGTTCCTCCACACAAAGCGCTTAATGTCGGAATCTCGCATATGGGTTCGAGCCTCCGCTTCGACCCACTTTGTGAAGTAATCTGTTGCTACGATTAAGAATCGCTTGTTCCCTGGGGCCCTCGGCAATGGTCCTACGATATCAAGTCCCCACTGAGCAAATGGCCTGGGGCTAGTTATAGAGTTCAAACCTTCGGCAGGCTGATGGGTTAGTGGGGAGAACTTTTGGCACTGTTCACATTTTTTGACATAATTCCCCGCGTCGGCTCTCATTGTCGGCCAATAATATCCCTGTGTTATAGCTCGATGGGCCAGGGAGCGTCCACCCGAATGGGCGCCACAGCTGCCCTCATGTATTTCGGTGAGGAGCTCCTCCACCTTGTCCGGGTGTACGCATTCCAGGTATGGACCAGAGAGGGACTTTTTGTAGAGCCCTCCTTGTGGATCCAAGTAGTATCGCAGGGCCTTATTTCGCAGCTTGTGTGCTTCTTTTTTGTCCTCTGGGAGTTGCTCAGAAGAGAGGAATGCGGCAATGGGGTCCTTCCAACTTGGTGCGGATTCTATAACATTGATATGAGTTTCCTCCGATGGGCGAATACTCGGCTCTGGGATGAAGCCCACTTCAATGGTTCGTTTGAGCTCGGAGTTGATGGCGGAGGCGAGGCACGCCAGGGCATCTGCGTGTGTGTTCTGATCTCGTGTTATTTGGTTCAGTTCATGATGGTCAAATTTTGTCAGCAAAGAGTTGGCCGTTTTCATATAGGCTGCCATACGCTCGTTTCTCGCCGTGTACTCTCGCTTCAGTTGGTTGATCACCAATTTTGAGTCACAAAACACTAGCAGCAGCCGAGCGCTGAGCATATGGGCATTCCGCAAACCGGCTAAGAGGGCCTCATATTCGGCCTCGTTGTTTGATGCTTCGAAGCCAAGTTTGACGGCCTGCTCAATCACTACGCCGTCCGGAGCCATGATTACCACGCCGGCTCCGCTGCCCCGTTGGTTAGACCATCCATCGCAGTATAATTGCCAGACGTCGCCAACATAAATTCTCCAATTCGGCGTTGGTCGAACTTCTGTTTTTGGCGGGATGTCATCCGGCTTAAGGTCGGCAAGACCTTCTGTGAATTCGGCAACGAAGTCGGCCAGCACTTGCCCCTTTATTGCGGTTTTTGGAAGAAACTGAATGTCGTATTGGCCGAGTTCAAGGGCCCATTTCAAAACACGTCCTGATGCTTCTGCACTCCGTAATACTGACCGGAGGGGGTAATCCGTTATCACCCCAATGCTATGCCCCTGGAAGTAGTGCATCAACTTTCTTGCCGCCATAACTAGGGCTAGGATAAGTTTTTCCAGCGGAAGGTAGCGTGTTTCAGCGTCGACCATTGCCTTGCTCACATAATACACTGGCCGTTGCTGCCCTTCCTCTTCTTTTAACAATACGGCGCTGACGGCCTTATCGGAGACGGCCAGATACAAAACGAGGGGGTCACCGGCGGTGGGTGTTGTTAGAAGATGGATTGAACGGAGGTAGGTCTTGATCCCATTGAAGGCTGTTTCGCATTCGGCGGACCATTCAAAAGCTTTGCCCTGTCGTAGTGTCTGAAAAAATTGTCTGCAGCGATCTGTAGACCGGCTGATAAACCTATTGAGTGCAGCGGCCATCCCCATCAGCTTTTGGACTTCTTTCACTGAACGGGGGGAAGCGAGCTCCAAGATTGCTGTGACTTGGCTCGGGTTGGCTTCGATTCCTCGGTGGTTGACAATATAACCCAGGAATTTGCCGGAACCAATTCCGAACGCGCATTTGGAAGCGTTTAGCTTCATTCTGTATTTTCGCAAGATGCTAAATGTCTTTTCTAGATCAGCTATGTGATTCTGTTCTTCTTTGGATTTGACCACCATGTCGTCGATGTACACTTCCATGGTGCGGCCGAGTTGTTCTTTGAACATTGCGGTGACCAGCCTCTGATAAGTTGCCCCTGCATTCTTCAATCCAAAAGGCATGACTTTGTAGCAGTAGGTTCCCCTTGGGGTGAGGAATGCAGTTTTGTCCTGGTCATCCGGTGCATGGCGATCTGATGGTAGCCTCTGTAAGCGTCAAGGAAGCTCATACGTTGGTGGCGTGCTGTCGCATCGACAAGTTGGTCGATTCTGGGTCGGGGAAAGCAGTCTTTGGGGCAAGCTTTGTTCAGATCTGTGAAATCGACGCACACCCGCCAAGTTCCGTTTTTGTTTTTTACCACCACAGTGTTGGAGAGCCAGGTGGGGTAGGTGACTTCCCTGATTGCCCCGGCATCAAGCAGTCTGTCAACTTCTTCTATAACAGCGGTAGTGTGTTCTGCGGCTTACCGCCGGCCTTTCTGAATGATCGGCTTGCATTTGGGGTTAACATTCAGGTGGTGCTGAGAAACTGATGGGTCTATGCCCGGCACCTCGTACGGAGTCCACGCAAAAACGTCGAGGTTGCCGAGTAAGAAAGTGATCAGCCGCTGTCTGTCGGCCTGGTTCAGAGAGGCGCCGATCATAAAAAACTTTTCTGGGCTTCCATCGATGTCGACTCGGTCTAAACCTTCCGTGGACTTTTCATTCGGATGCCGTCCAACGTCATCCAGGATCTCTCGATTGAGTACCTTAGTGGAGTTTACTCGCAGTTCCTTCGGCGTCTTGGCGGCGAGGAGATAGCATGCTTACGCAGATTTTTGGGAGCCGCGGATCTGCTCAATGCCGTGTTCCGTTGGGAAACGGAGCAGTTGATGGTAGGTACTTGGGACGGCCCGCAGGGTATGCAACCACGATCTCCCCATGATGAGATTGTACGGCAACGGTAGCCTGACGACCAAGAATTCCACGTCCACCGTTCTGGAGCCTGCTCGAACGGGCAGGCTGATCTTTCCCAACGGGTATTCTGGGTTGGCGTTAAAGCCGAATAGTGGATAAGGAGCTGGAGTCAGATCCGATTCATTGAACCCGAGTTTGATGAAGGTTTTGTAGTACGTAACCTCTGAAGTGCTTCCCTGGTCTATAAGGACGCGTTCAACGGTGAACCTGTTCACGCGTAGCGCAACAACCAGAGGATCTACGTGGGGGAGTGTTACGCCGCTTAAGTCGGAGTCGTCGAAGGTGATGCTTGGCGCTTCTCGGAGCCAGGGTCGCTTTGTTGGTGTGAGCTGGTGGTGGGGGCTTGGAAGTGCCTGGATTGCATGCACAGTCAATGCTGTCGGCAGGCTGTATATCATATGGATGGTGTCAAGCGGGACGCCACTTGGGCGACGCTCGCCCTTTACTACCTCCTCAAGATACTCGGTTGAGGCGCAGCGGCCATCGGCATTGTGCCGTTGGCTTTGAGGTCGTCGATCGCTTGTCCTTGGGGGTCGTTCAGGAACCTCGCACCCTGTTTGTTTGGATTTTGCTATTTCTAAGGCCAGATCACGACGGAGGCGTTCATTCTCAGCGATGATGTTGTCCAAGCTCTGTTTGGTCCGCCTGGCTCGTTCCATGATCGCTTGCATTGTCTCTTGCGCTGAAGTTGTTGGTAAATCGAAGTTCGAAGCGCGTCTCGCCGCGATGGTTTCCTTTCCAGGCGTATTAGCCGCGGTGAGGTCGTCTCTCGGGGTGATCTCTTCAGTGGCCATCGGAGGATCTTCATTCACGCCTTCCATGGATGTATTCGAGTATTCCCACAGACGGCGCCAATTGTGGGGAGGTGGTTTCAGAAATACTCTTCAGATCTTGAAAGACGCCAATGATCCTCAGCTGGCCACCTGCAAAGACACAAATACTCCGGTCGGGGGTGCCAGAATTAGCACTCCGACGGACAAGTTAGTTTTACTATTCAAGAAAGCTTGTTTACTAAGTTTGTCAAGTCATTCTTACATACCTTTACAAATCTGAAGATCTTGTATTTATATCCATTCCTTTGACCTCGGGGCCAGAGCCTGCTTTTTACTTATTACTCTTTCGTTTGTTGTGATCCTCGTTCTCAAGTCCATTTGGCCTTAAGAACGTATTCGGCATCCTAACTGAGTAGAATGGAGCCGTTCAGTCCCTGATTCCGCGGGTACACCTAGTTCCGTTCCTCTATTTATTCGGCTCCCACACATGCCTTTGCCATTATTACATTTAACACGCACTCTTAGGTTGCATTGTCATGCACTCCTTCCACCCGCGTTGTCGCGCATCTCTCTACATGCATTGTTATGCTTGTCCTAGGTTGCATTGTCATGCACCCCTTCCACCTGCGTTGTTACACACTCTTAGGTTGCATTGTCATGCACCACTTCCACTTGTGTTGTTACGCACTCTTAGGTTGCATTGTCATGCACCCCTTCCACTCGCGTTGTCACACACTCTTAGGTTGCATTGTCATGCACCCCTTCCACCCGCGTTGTTATGCACTCTTAGGTTGCATTTTCATGCACTCCTTCCACCCGCGTTGTCACGCACTCTTAGGTTGCATTGTCATGCACCCCTTCCACCCGCGTTGTCACGCACTCTTAGGTTGCATTGTCATGCACCCCTTCCACCTGCGTTGTGATGCACTCTTAGGTCGCATTGTCATGCACCCCTTCCACCCGCGTTGTCATGCATTCTTAGGTTGCATTGTCATGCACCCCTTCCACCCGCGTTGTCGCGCATCTCTCTTTACTTGCATTGTTATGCTTGTCCTAGGTTGCATTGTCATGCACCTCTTCCACCCGCATTGTTACGCACTCTTAGGTTGCATTGTCATGCACCCCTTCCACCCGCGTTGTCACGCGCTCTTAGGTTGCATTATCATGCACCCCTTCCACCGGCGTTGTTACACACTCTTAGGTTGCATTGTGTTGCATCCCCTTACATGCGTTGTCGCGCATCTCTCTACTCGCATTGTTATGCATCCCACAGTTTGCATTGTCTTGCATCACTTCCGCATTGTTATGCGCCACACTTAGGTTGCATTGTTTTGCTTCCTTTTCACATTGTTATGCACACTTCACTTGCGTTGTCACGCACTTTTCACTTGCATTGCTAGGCATATTGCTAACAATTTTGTACATGTTAAGTTTTCTTTCTTTTTTTCAGGCACGATATTGTATGTACAGTTCATTTGAAGCTGGCACAACCAGACGAACCGGACAGGTATTGTATTCTCCGCGTGAGACGTATTGAGAATTCTATAATTCTCTTACATCCTTTCTGCATGTAATGTAGTTGGATTTGTTTTCGCCTGCTTAAATATGTTGCATGATATGATTCGTTACAGCTCTCTTTGCATGATCATAAGTTATGTTCGGCTTTGTGCATCGTCGTTTGCATCTTGCCCCTGCCTGTGGGCGCATATCTTTATTGCCTTGTATGCTTGTCTAAGTCTTCAGCCTTGTCAAAAATGGGTCGTCTTTGGGCTTTGACATTCACTCCCGTCATTGTTATGACTTTCAAATTCTGTCAACGAGGGGCAACTGTAGACACCCCATTTTTGACCGTCCTCAAGATTTGGACGTCACCGCTTGAACACTCGGTGATCACCCCTATTGGTGTTCATTTTGAGTTCCCGAAGGTCTCGGCCGCGCGTCTTGCCTCAAGATCTCTCAACTTGACTATTTTGTGATTGGTTGTGCACCAAACACTTGTGTTTTTTGCCCCTAAGGGAAGAGGTTGGCTTGTTAGCCATCCCCTCAACCAACAGGCCAAGGCTTGAAGCCACCGGCCCCATTTGCTTGCCATCGGCCAAGAGTGTTGGCCGATCGGCACTTTCTTTGGTCGGTCGGCCACAAATGTTGGTCAATCGGCCATATTTTCCAGCCGACCCCTTTCCATCAGCTTTTGGAAGATATTTTGTGCCAGCTGGCACAACTGGCATCCACAATTCTCCGCCTCTATACACGTGTATGGAGGGATTTGATTCCATTACTTAGCTTCTCTTAGAAGCTTTAGAAGTGGATTTCTATAAGAGGGGAGGCCCTCCTCCCTTCTCAGGGGTTGAAACATCTGATATAGAAGTTAGATATAGGCTCTCTCTCTCTCTCTCTATCTCTCTCTCTACATTTGTGTGTGTGTTTGTGATCAAAAAGTGTGTTTTGTTCATATTTTTGCACTAAGGCACCTAGTGTTACACCATCCTTGAGTTACTGAGGTATTAAAGAGTTGGTTTTGAAGTTCTTGAGTTAGTTTTGATCCAAGAAAGTTGCTGGAGTTGGTGTTCTTGAAGGTGTTCTTCAAGGGTGAGGAAACTACTTTAGATTCCCCATTCTTGCATAAGCTTTTAGCCTATTTTTCATATTGTTTTAAGCTTGGTGTATAACTGATAAAAGTTCTGTATTTTCATGCTTAAGGTGTTTGTTTAAGGTTGCTTTTGGATTGGGGATTGTTTACCCTCTCTTAGGCCTTGTTTGGCCTCTTTTTGTGACCTTTTTCTTGAACTTTGGAACCCTTTTCATTTTGACCTTCTCACCACTGAAATCCAGAGGATTTTCAATGGTGGAGAAGTGGTTTTGAGGTCTTGTATAGGGGGGGACCCCTCTTTTCCTTTATGTTTCATTTGCTTGCATTATTGGCTTGTAAAGGTAGCATGTCGGCTTAATGTGTTTTAGCTTCATTTCAGTGGGTTTTTGGTGTTAATTTACCATATTATACCTCTGTTTCATGTTGGTTTGTTGGCTTATTGCATGCATCATGCACTTGGCTTGTAATCCTCTCATTTGCCTAGACATGTATCATGCATTTAGACCATCATGCTTGCTTGTTTTAGCTTGACTTCATGAAGCTTTTATCCATGTTTTGGTATGCTTGAGGTCTAATTTTGGTTGTCTTGGCCATCCATAACTTGGTTTGTATAGCTGCCATGCATTTTAGCTTGCTAGGTTTGGGTGTGTGATTCGTGAGCATGCTTTACTTAGGCTATTTCAGTGGTTTGGAGTCACTTATCATGCTATTTCAGTCCATGGTCCATGCTTGTATGCTTGCATTTCTCACTCTTTCATTGCTTTGAAGAGTTGTTGTTTTGTGCTTCAAGAATGGACCATTGTGCATGCCTTTATGCTTAGGCCTTTAGGATGCCATTTCAATAGGTTTTTGGGCTTGTTTTACCGTGACATAACTCTGATTTTATTGGTTTAAATCATGCCATGTTTGGTTTTGGTAGGTGTAGTGTAACACCCATTTTGTGGCCTTCCATGCCTCACACTTTTGGCCTTATGTTGTAGCTTGTATTGGCTAGGTTTGAGCTTGCTTTTGGTCTTCTTTGGACCTACCTTGGGACTGTTTTAGGTCCCGTTGGTCCTTAGGGTCTTGACTTGTGTGGCAATGGTTTGAGTCCTTTGGTTAGTTTGAAGCTTTGAGCTTTCTAGCATGCTTTACTTGTGTAGCTTGTGTGGTTTGGCACCATTCCTTGCATGATTTCAGAGCTTACCTTATTGCCACATTAGTATGCTTATCACTTCTTGTTCATGCTTAAGAGTTGCATCTTCATGCCTTAGTCCTTGAGCCATTTGGCATGCATGCTTGTTTTGCATTTCACTCCACCATTTTAGCACTTTTGCCACTGATTTGGGCATGTTTGAGAGTTGCCAATTTTGGTTTAAGTCCATCTTGGCATGTTGATGCATGCTTGTCTTGTATGTTGTTGCATGCTTGCTTCATTTTACATGTTGTTTACATGTTCTTGTATGCCATGTATGTTTACATGTTAGGTTGTATGCCTATTGTACATTAGATGCATTGCATGATCTTCTTGCATACTTGCTTGCATGCTTAGGTTGCATAGCATTGCGTGTGCATTCCCTTGCCTCTTGATCAAGTATGATTGAGGTTTGGGGCCCTCATTTGTTTTGTTGCATTCATTATACATTGATTTGCACACTTGACACCTTTGGGCATCATGCATCGAAATGCGTGATTGGTGGCCCGAGGGTCGAGAGCCATACCCCGTTGAGTTCTCAGCATGATAGGGAGGGTGGTCGTGCAAACATTGCCTTGAAAATGCATTGCCATGCTCTGTTTGTCCTCTGCTGCAGCAAAACAAGATTCAACAGGAAGAGATGGTCAGTCAGCTACTTTTAGTGTTGATCGGCTATGAATTGTTGGCCGATATCCCCACAAATGGTCGATGACCAATTCCTCATGGCTGGTGACCACGTATCTTGGCCGGTGACCTCTCACAATACTCAGGGAGTGGTTCAGGAGCATCCCTGAGACTTGTGCAATTTTCAGAGGTGCACAGCAGTGTAAACAGAGGCAACATGTAGCATGTCGATGGTTTTCCGAGCGGAACCGAGCATGCATGCATTTGTCCCTCTTCCCGAGGCCTCTTTAATGCTTATGTAGCTTAATTTGATTTGTTTAATTAGTTAATTGTTGTGTAATAATTAATTAGCTAAGTGTTAGTTAATTAATCAATTTGTATTATTCTTTCGAACCCTCCGTCGAGAGGACGAATTTTGTAATAAGTGTGCGTGAGTGTGCGAATGTCTTCCAACCCCACGTCTTTCTCCCTTTTACTTACCTGCTTTCAATAGTTAGTTTTAGGTCATGTTTCAATTAGCATACTTATGCTTCGCATGTTTGCATTCATTCATTTATATTGCATGCACTGGGCTCGGCGCATCATGCAAACTGCATTGTATTTCAATACCGATTTGAATACATGATTATCAAGTTGCTTCTCATATGCCATTTTAGAATAGCCGAGCCTATTTTAGTTGCATTTTGCATGCATTGCATTAGCCATCTTAACATGAACTAGGATCATGCATTGATTACTAAGTAGTTCCTGTTTTGGCTCGGAGTACTAGGTAAGCTTTTATACTTTAGCATCTTGTACAAGTGTGAATGATTGCCATGATAGCATGCTTGCCATGATGCTAATTGCTTAGTTGCTATAACTGTCTGAATGCCTGTGGGTGAAGGTTGGATTACTTGAATTGGAACAATTCATCAAATACGAGTTTTAAGCCCACTTGAGGTGGCAAAATCATGTTTTCTTAAGCCAACTTGAGGGTGGCAAATTCACGTCTTAGCCTACTTGCCAGTAGCACCTTCAAACCATTTTCAAACAAACAAACAAACATGAGATGTTTTGTTCCAACTTAGGCGATCTAGTCTATACTTGTATGCTGTGCGCATCACATAAAAATTCTAGCTAATAACCGGAATAAGAACACATGTGTTTTCAAAAACAAGATATCATGTTTAGTAGAGGCCGATCTTTGATCGGGCGAGCGAGGGTGCTTATAGCTGACCTTCCCCAATCGTACCCAAGTTCCTGAGCCGAGGAAACTTTGGTGATGACGGACACGTGGCCTTAAGAAACGAGTCAGGGTTTCCTAAATTCCCCAAAAATAAAATATTTAGGTGGCGACTCTGTATCTGGCAAAGCAATCCATGTTTGGCACTCCTTTCTAAAAATCAGTTTTCCAAAACGATTTGCCGGATTTGGACTCTTTGGTTTATCAGTCTCGCATTGCACTCTGCAAGATCAGATTAAGAACCGTGACATTTGAGTCCGAACTATAGTAATCCCAAAATGAACAGAACGGGATTTTCTCCCGGGACGTTCGGGACGTTCACAGGACCCTGCGGTGGCAGAAAAGGGGAGAGAAAGCCACGACAATGGCTAAGAATGGGAAATAAGTGGTGGCTAAGTGGCGTTGTGAGTGAGTGAGGTTCTAATTGCAAATCTTAAATTTTTTATTGCATCCATTATATACATGTGCTTTTTCAACAAATTGATTTTTTTTTCTTGATTTATTTTAAATTTAAAAAAAAATAGCAACTGTACAACTTGATAGAATGATCATTTTATGAGTGAATACCAAAGTTGATTAGACTTCATGATCAAAAATTTATTCCTATCAAATAGTAGTATAAGTGTTTCTCTGTCACAACCCAAACCCGCCCCTCTAGGTTTAGCGTCGTAATCGGCCAGTAATCCTTAGATTACCGAAGGCCTCTGTACAGAATAATATATAATTAAGGGGCTAGCAGAAGCAATTATACAAAATACAACGTCCATAGAGCTGTGTATATATACATGGGATAGTAAATTAAAACCTTTATACATAATAGTGACAGCATATTACATTAGTCTTACGTCACCAAAACCCACATAAATGGAACTTACAAAAACTTGCTCAAACAAACAGAAGAAACCCAAAAACTTAAGGCTTGTTAACAGAACATTACCACTTCGTACCAGGAACCTCCTTAAGAGGCACTGTGGCTGGTTATCAAAACCAAAACTCCAGGCCATCAACTCTAAGCCTAGTCCTGCGTTTGATCACCTACGTACATAAATATTACAGTGAGCTAGAGCCCAATGAATAATAACAGAGTAACAATTTTAATCATTGATGTCCAGAACATATTTCAAATCTCATATCAAATCAGAAACATAATCATGTCCGTGTTCGTATCAGAAAGAGAGTCACATTCATATGCGTATTCAAATCATCCGTGGTACATCTATTAGCATTAACAAATCACATTGGTCATTCATATCAAGTTTCATAATGGAACCTCTGGTATAGGGTATCATATATCATATGTTGGCCACAGTATTGTTTCCCCGGGCGAGGGCCTCATGCCACAGGATTGTTTCTTCCGGGCGAGGGCCTATGCCACGGTATTGTTTCTGCTGAGCGAGGGCCTATGACCATTAGCCACAGTATTATCTCACCTAGGCGAGGGCTTTTGCTAAGGATACCACAAATACATTTCAAAGAATTGGATCATCATTAATGCAATCTCAAAATAGCCTTTTGTATTATTCTTTTCAGAAATAGATCATATCATATCATAATATTTAGAAAGTATTTCATATTGAACATAGCTTTACTAAGTTATTACTCACAGATAGCTTCGATAGCAGAACAAATGGATCAAACAGCTCACGGCATGTGACCTACACAAATAGATAATGGATGCACACTGAAACACAAGCTCGTAAAATACTTAATTCATTATGTTTCGTTCTTAGTGTGTTTCTAAGTCATATCCTCATTTTCGTGTCTTAATTAGGGCTTAAGAATGCCTAGGTTGCAATTTGGGTGCTAGAATGCACTTGAAAACACTTAGTCAAATTTTCAAAAATAGGGCAGTCCACTCGAGCGCAACTTTTATTACTCGAGCGGTCTGTAAAGTTTGCAAAAGTACTGGTTGTATGAATTTTTTGCTCGACGGACGCTCGATGGTCGCTCGAGCGTAAGACTAAATAAACAGGGTCTCCGCTCGAGCGCAACTTCGGTTGCTCGAGCGGTCTACAAAATTTGTAAACTTTTGGGAGCTCCCATTCTTCGCTCAAGTGTAGACTCCACCGCTCGAGTGGAGAGTGCAAAATATGGAATTTCCATATTGATGTTCAAGCTTCAAAATTAAAATTCAAACCAACAAAACACATCCTTTTGGGCCCAAAACTTGAGGAAACATTAAGAAACTCACAATATGTGAATAATTACAAACCATTTTGCAAAATCCAGCCCAAAAGGTTTTCCAATTGTACAAAACCAAACTTCAAATGTTGAAAACATGATATGAATGTAATGATATGAGTTTTAACCTTCCAAAACATAATCAAATGAGGTAATAACATGTGAAATGTGATGACTTTCCAAAATTAAGCTAAAACTATGACATGCATGTAAGATTTCTTGGAAAACAACTTCAAAACTAAGAGAACTATGCATGCATGCGTGCATGACTTATTCTTCTTCATACATACTTAGCTGAATTCATGTTATAATAATCTTAATTCCCTTGAATTCATGTATTGAATAACTTAAACTTCAATCTTAAGGGTTGAATTTCCTACCTTATTGCCTCAGATGGAGTCTAAGTAACCAAATCTTTAACTCTCTAAGCTAATTCCTCCAATTCCCTTGTTTGATCTCAATTCTCTCTTCTTTTTTCTCTCCTCATGGTTTGAGCTCACAAAAGATGAAAAAAATGTAGTGTACTGTGTGTGCGTTCTAGAATCAATGGCCTTATATAGGCCCCATTAGGAAATTCTAATTAAGCTTTAATTAGCATAAGCAATGGCCATTAGTTTGTTCTAATTATTTAGTTCCGAATCGAATTTCAATCAAACGTACCATAAAATTCTAAAAATTCCAGATAACACATAAACCAAGTCAATTTTGTAATCAGATGCCGATAAAGCCTTCAATTTGCAGAACAAAACAAAAACATAAACATATATTTCTACAACAGACAAATATAAACACAAATAACATGTAACACATGCAATTAATTCAAAATTTATTCTTAATTATAGATTAGGTACTCTTAGTCATGGATTAGTGGCTAATCATAGTTCGGGGTTGTTACATTCTCCAACGAAATGCTTCTCAGTTCAATCTATCTAGAAGGAATTTGTCACCTTTATTAGGCCAAGACTAAAAATTTCGCCTCTTCTTTGGGGGAATCTTGCACCACACACAATTCAATTTTTTAGCTGGCTAGCTTGGCGTGGAAGTGCTAAGGTGGCTGAACTTTTGCTTAAGGTTGGTGTAACAAGTCCGCGAGGGACCTCACTTACAGTTCGGACTCGATTTGTGTCACGGTTCTAAATCTTGAACCAAAGAGTCCAAATCCTGCAAATCGTTTTAAGAAAATAGATTTTTGAAAGAAGTGCCAAACATGGACTGCTTTGCCAGATGCAGAGTCGCCACCTAAATATTTATTTTGGGGGGAATTTAGGAAACCCTGACTCGGTGCCAAAGGCCACGTGTCCGTCATCACCAAAGTTGCTTCAGCTCGGGAACTTGGGTACGATTGGGGAAGGTCAGCTATGAGCACCCCCTCTCACCCGGTCCGAAGATCGGCCTCTACTAAACATGATATCCAATTTTGAAAACGTTATGTGTTCTTATGCCGGTTATTAGCCTAGAATTACTATGTTATGCGCACAACAAACAAGTATAGACCAAATCGCCTAAATTGGAACAAAACATAGCATGTTCGTTTTGAAAATGGTTTGCTACTCGCAAGTAGGCTAAAATGCGGGTTTTGCCACCCTCTAGTGGGCTTTTAGAAAAGATGGTTTTGCCACTATCCAGTGGGCTTAAAACTCACAGTTTTGATGCATTATCCCAATTTAAACAATTCGACATCCATCCACAGGCATTCAAGCAGTTATATCACATAAGCAGCTAGCCTCATGGTAATCATGCAATTATGGCAACACTCACACGCATGCGGTATGCTAAAGCATAAAAGCTCACCTAGTACTCCAAGCCAAAACAGAAACTAGTTAGTAATCATATGCATGATCCTAGTTCATGTTAAGATGGCTAATGCAACACATGCAAAGATGCAATCTAGACAGGCTCGACTATCTTAAACATGGCATGTGAAATGCTGCAACTAACAAGTACTCAACTTGAAATTGAAATACAAGTATAGTTAGCATGATGTGCCAAGCCCGATGCATGTAAGACATATGTATGAATGCACGCATGCTATCTTACTATTATGCTAATCTAAATATGCCCTAGTCTACCATTATAAGCGGGTAAATAAAAGGGAAGAAAGACGTGGGGTTGGAAGACATACACACACACCCACACTTATTACACAATTGCCCTCATTCGGAGGGTCCAAATAAATATTACAATCCGAATAAATAATAACAAATTAATTATTACAGAATTTCTAATTAATTAAATTAAATGCAAAGGAGAGATGGCCGCAGCCGCAGCCCCCGCCTCGGGATGGGTGTGATGATGCATGCTCGAGTCTGTCTCGCCCGGAAAAACTCGTACCATGCCACTGTTGCCTCTGTTTACACTGCCTTGCCTCTCCAAAGACTGCCAAAGTCCTGGGACATCTTCTGTGCACACTGTAGAATACCATCGGCTGGAGGAAATGCCCACCGGCCGTGGTAAATGACCATCGGCTGCTGATGAAGTTATCGGCCATTCACCAATGGCCGGTCGGCACTGAATGTTGCCGGTCGGCAAAAACTTCCGGCAGAAAACAGTTTTGACAGCAACAGAGGACAGGCAGTGTATGGCATGAAATTTCAAGCACATGTAAGCATGGCCATGCTCCCTATCATGTATTGGACTCAAGGGAGCATGACTCTCGACCCTCGGGCCATCAATTATGCGTTTTGATGCATGATGGCCTAAGAGGCCAAGGTTGCATTTCAATGAAGATGAATGCAACACACAAATGAAGACCAAGACCCTATCATGTCAAGATCAAGGGCCTTGGTGACCGAGAGCTAAGACGTGTTACATCACTTGTGGTATGAACACTTCTTAACCTTCACACTTGGTTTGACACCCCAAACCAAGCAATGCAATGCATGTTGTACGAACATGGCTCAAAGAGGCAATATGAGACTAAGATGCAAGGCATGCCAAATGCAATGCAACCTATCATGGCAAGTGTACAATGCTAAACATGCAAGATGCAAAGGCAATGCAAACATGGTCAATTTAAGCAATAGGACCAACATGTTACAACACCTAATGAATCTATCATGCAACAAACATGTGATAAACATACAATAGTGGACTTAAATCATAAAGGGGCAGGCCTCAATCCACCCCAAAACAGTGGCCAAAAGTGTCCAAAAGATGGACAAATGTTCAACCAATATGCAAGCCAAAAGGGACCCAAAGCCAAGGCACATCAAGGAGCATTTACTACCACCAACATGACCACTCATGGCATGAATTAGACAAGCAAAAAAAAAAACAAAATTCTAGCATGCAAAATGGGCTCCGAAACCCACTGATATGGCAGCCTCAGTAGCTTCAATGAGATGCATGCACCAAAGCTCACTTCTAGGCAAAAAAGGACACATCCTCAAAGCATGAAAGAGGTCACATATGCAATCATACAAACATGATTTATGGACTGAAATACGATCCTAAATGATGCCAAATCATGAGGATGGTCTAAGCTAGGCATGTTAGAGGCCAATATACTCAAGGCTTGCAAGCCAAGACACAAAGAGGTGACACCAAACATGGCAAGCATGACTGAAACAGTGGCCAACAGACCTTAAACATGATAGAATGATGCTAATACCTTCATGAAGTTAGGCTAACACATGCAAGAATCATGGCTTAAACACAAGATGCATTTCTATGCCAAATAGAGGAATGCAAAGCAAGTATTACATGCATGAAAGAGGCCAACAAACCCACATGAGACAGAGGTAAAATATGTTCCAAAAAACCCAAATAAGCTCTGAAATGAAGTCATACAAGACTAGACATGCATGCTATCTTATGAGCCAAAAACAAAGGTAAAAGAGGGACAAAGGGGAGAGGGGTGTCCCTCCCCTATACAAGACTTCAAACCCCCTTCTTCACCACTGAAAATCCACTGGATTTTAGTGGTGAAAAGAACAAAATATTCAAGCCAATAAAGCCTAACAATGGAAGCTCCAAAAAGGCCAAATAAGGCCTAAGAGGGTGAGTTTGCACTCAAACCACAAAATGACCTTAATGAAAGTTCCTAAGCAAAGAAATATAAGCCTTTTTTCAGTTATACACAAAACCTAAAACACAAAGCAAGATAGGTCAAAAGCGTATGCAAGATTGGGGAAACTAAAGTAAAGTAGTTACCCTTGAAGAACCCTTGAAGAACAGTTGGTCCAGCCACCCTCTTCTGATCAAAATCAGTCCAAAACTTCAAAAAACAACCCTCAATGCCTCTCAATCTCGGAGCTAGGTGTAGTGGTGTGTTAGTGCAAAAGTAAGGTCAAAATGCACTTTAAGGCCACAAAACACACACAAAGGGAGAGAGAGAGGGGAATCAAGAGAGAGGGAGCATATAACAGATACATAGATATATATGAGCTCTGGTTTTTCCTTCAAAACGGCTAATCCCTTTTAATGGGAGAGGAGGGGTGCTTATATAGGCCAAGCAAAGCCAAGAAACTTAATGGCTAAGCTAAGACAGCTGGCCAAGCTTAATGGCTAAGACAGATGGCCAAGCTTCTCCAAGAAGCTTGGCCAAAGGGTCAATCTTCTAGAGGGGAAAAAGGGGTCAAGGGTGCAAAAGGGTCATCCCCGTGCATGGGGAGGGGTGATGGTGCATTCCAGCTGGCACAGCTGGCATGCACCATGCCTGAGGGGTGCAAAGGGTGCAGACCGGCCAGCAAAAGAGGTCACTGGCACAAAATAGTGCCGGTCGGCAACATATAGTGCCGACCGGCCATTGGTATTAAGAAAATACTGCCGATGGCCCCAATAAGCAGCCGGTGAAGTGGGAGGACAGCCGGTGGGGTGTGGGGATGGCCAAAAAGCCATTCCCTGCCCTTCAAGGCAAAAACACAAGTGTTCGGTGCAAAACCGGACACAAAGCAGTCGAGTCGAGAGTTCCTGGGGCAAGGCGTGCAACCGAGACCTCCGGGAACTCAAGACGAACACAAACATGGATGATCACCGAGTGTTCCGACGATGATGTCCAAGTCTTGAGGACGGTCAAAAATGGGGTGTCTACAGTTGGCTGAATTTTTTAGCCGGCTACACTTAATAATAATAATCAGTGTGGTTGATTTTAATTTTTTTGGATTCAATTTTCTAGAAATTGAATCTTTTATTTTTCGTATTTTTTTATTTTTAGTGAATATTTTTAAAATTTTAAGCAATTTTTTTTTTTTTACTTTTTTAGATTCACTTTATTTAGATGTATCCAAATATATATATGTGTGTATATATATATTTGTAACAAAATATTTTAAAAAATCAATAAATACATAAGAATACAAACAATACACTGAAATCTCTTTTTTTTTTCTTTTTTCTTTTTTTGTATTTTTTTATTTTTGGTATTTGGTGAATTTTTCAAAGATTTTTTTTCACAAATATTATATTTTTTAAGTGTATTTATGTTAGGTGTATATAAAAAAAAATTTAAAAAAATTTGCTTAAAATATTAAAAAAAAACTCAATAAAAATAAAAAAATATGAAAAATAAAAAAATTTAATTTTAAAAAAAAATGAATTTTAAAAATCCAAACCAAACAAACTGAATAACGCTCGAAATCTCTACTAAAGTTAAAAGAAAATGTTTGGGACCCCCTTTGGGGATGACCCCACACCCCCAAAGTGATCTTGGCCCTCCATATATGTGTGGGATCCACATCATAAGAGGTCCAGATTTGTGAGGGTCTTATGGAGGTTTTGTGGGGGTGGGGGTCTCAATCATTGCTCTAAAATTAAATTAGGAGACAAAATTTGGAGAAAAAAAAATGCTACATCAAAATTAAATATGAGTAGTACAACTTCTCGGAAATATATAGAACTCCGTGTGCGTAATTGTTTTTGTTAAAATAATAACATGAATGTGAGAAATTGTGGATACTTTTTCAAGTTCTCAAACATTTTCCTAAATAGATTATCAATAAGCTAACTTATTCATTATATATTTTTATATGCCTTTTCATAAAAAAATTAAAAAAATATATTGTAAAAGTCAATTCTTAAAAGAAACTCTTAGTTTACCATTATTTTTTTATTCAAATAGGTTCAATTTATATACTATGTATATTTTAGAGCTGGGCATAGGGTTATCCAATTAGCACAACCCGCCTGACCCAAACCGATCCTCATATAAATGGGCGATTTTGCAAACACAATGCTGGCGGACGTGGTTTGGAATATAGCATGATTGCGGGTTGCGGGTTTAACCTGCACTCACAAGAACCCGCCCGCACTTAGACTCTTTTTTTTTTTTTTTGAAACTTGGACCGTTATTATTTTATTATTGCATTTTGTATGAACGTAAAAATTAATGAAGAATCACTTTTAGGTAACTTTAGGATTTTGAGTGATTTTACTTTAATTGTATTATTGGGTAGTAGATAGTGAATGAGATTGATGATCTAATTTAGGATTTTGAAAGATGTATTTGTGTTAGTTTAGGATTTTGAATGAATTGTTTGTGTTATAAGAATTGATTTTGTTGTGGTTTTAATTTTATAAGTTTTAATTCATTAATTATTAATGTTGGAGCATTTTAGAAAAAGAGGGCCCAAAATAAGTATTTACAAAATTTGGGGGGGGGGAAGGCTCCAAAATCAATTTTTAAAGAAAAAAGTCAAATCCGCAAACCAGACCGCTTTCACATCCGCGAACTCTATTCACACAAACCACAACCCGCACTATGGGCGGTTGCGGGTTGAATTTTCTCCAAACCGCATACATGCGGGCGGGTCCAAACCGATCCGCAAACCATCCAAAACCAAACCGCCCTCTTGGAAATATCTATATTTGAGCTAGCTAGTGCAGTGCATGCACATGGGGGGACAACTGGCAACAAAATATCTACTAACCGAGAAACATGGCTGGCCGGCCAGGTAAGGGATGGCCGGCCACCAATTTCTGGCTAGCCAACCACTTGTTGGCCAGTAGGCCTCTGGGTGGTCAGGCTTGGAAAAAACAGGTTTTGGTCCACAGGTAGTACAAGATTCTAGGCTCTAAAACCCAAGAAATGAGGTTTCTTCCCCTAGTATATTTATTTTAAAGCAATGCTAGGAACATATAAATGGACACACATGTCTCACAAAGAATGGATTCTATATGTGGGCCTAATATCATGTGAATTTCGTCCCTTGTGAAACATTTTTGTTTGATCCTATATGCACTTAGATTTATCGATGGTAGTGCTACATGCACCAATTGGTATAACAATTAGTCTACCAACATATATTATGACACTATCATTGATCTCGCCCATTATACAAATTTCAAATACCTAAAACTTCCAAAATTATGTCACATCACCTATTAGTACATTAATCGATATACCAATTAGTATATGCACCAACATATGTTATGACATTATTATTGACCCCACCCATTGTATAAATTACAAATACCTAAAACTTCTAAATTATGCCACATCACCTATTAGTACTGTACGAGTACAAAATAATCTTCTCGTATAATCTTATTAATCAAGTTTGCACTTCTCCAAACGTCGTCGCTTTACTTCTTGAAAACACAAACGTGAGCTAGCCGGCAGGTGTGTACTGGATACATCTCCAATGCCTAAGTCAGCAAATGGACAATAGACAAAAAGCCCTGTGTTTTTTAGAGTAGAAATTGTGATACCTATACATAGGACTTGTCGTGAGCTTTTATGGATTCCACCTGGCATAATCCTAATAGGACTCTAGTTCTAATGTAGAGTCCTCCTAGGAATCACATTCCTAAAAGATAATGGCCATCCTTTCACACCCTCCTCACTGCAAGCCAAGTGATATGGTGTAAGTCCCTTTACTCGGCTTGGTAGCAGCTTAACCGAGCTAAGAAGGCCTTGCCCCATGCCAGACAGAACCAGGGCTGTTCTTGACTGAGATAACAACCTTGGACGCCTACACTATCGCACCCCGGTTCTATTTTAATATAACCACCTAGGCTCAAGCTCTGGGCCGAACACCCATCTAGTCCACGACCGAGCTCAAACCACTCTCATTTTCACCCGTAGCACGGCCTAATCGCGAAGAGTGAACCTAGCTCGGTCCATGCAATTGATGGCCTTAGCTCGGCCTTATTTAGACATAAATTGCCCCCTTAATTCCATCTGTAGTGCATGATTAGGATTATTCTTCTCCAGCTGAGATATATGTACAAGCCTCCAACCAAGTTCAAATATTACCGGGCTCCCAATTCGCTCGGTCCAAGAATGTCTTGTCAGTTGCTCTACACGTTGTTCCACTACTCAAGCATGTCTGAATCGTTATTATTCCTACGGACACATGGCATGCTCCCACTAGTCAAGTACACCTGTTACAGCCGTCTTTGTACTATGAAAATTTGAATAGTCCTGCCCATTCTTGTGCCTATACAAAAACCCATTTTTTGAATCAAACATCCTCATTGTTCATCTTCTTTGCCTCCTGAGTTTCCACATTTGCTCTTCTAGTCTCAACCCGAGTAACTATAGCACCTGCTCCGCTCGTTTTCTGGCTGGCACTTTTGCTGTTTGGATTTCGACTTCTCGTTTTAAATCCGTAAGTTGCTTATGCCCCTTCCTCTTGTTTACTCTTTTTCTAAAATGCAGTACTTTAGCTCCATATATGCGTGTTATGACCACCAAAATTTTGAGAAAATATCAGAAACCCAAAGCCACACGCTCAGACCAAAAAATATATTAGCTAGATTTTGCATCAGTCTAGAACACGAGTTTTGATCCAAAATAGTACTGTGACGGAGCTAGGAACTTGTTTGCGGTAGGCTTGCACTTGAACGAACTAGGAACCTTTTTGCTACCTTTAGGCTTGCACTTGACCGAACTAAGAACCTTTTTGCTCAATAACCAAGCTAAAAAGCCTTGAGCGTGTCTTGCCTCACGGCCGAACTAAGAATGGGTTGTAACCCATTTATAACCGATCTAGGGTTATGTTATTTTGCCTTTTTGCTTAGCCAGGTCTAGTCATCTGGGCATAACACTTTTTATTTCCACTTTGTAAACTTCACTAGGTTGGCCAGGCACACCTTGCACTTTGGCCCCTTGGCGCTATTGCTCAACCAAGCCATCCAAAGTCACATCAGCGCCGAGCTAGGCTGCTGTGCTTATTTTTATACAACCTTTAAGTTTAATGGGTAAATATCAATTCTGGGTAAACTCGCCTGGGGCCATTGCCGAATTCTGAAAAGACTACCATATTCCTGATGACGTCCACCTCTCCTTAGCTGAGCTAGACACCACGCCCTGGGGCAAATCGGGCTTCGTCCTATTCACAGTAATATCGATTGTAGAACCTGAGCTCTGGTTCCCTATACAACCCCTTATATGCGAGTTCCTTAGGAAAATAAGATTGTGCCCAACCCAACTCTCCACAAACACCTATAGAATAATAAATGGCATTGCCGAGCTAAACCGTGGACTAGGCCTCAACCTCAGATTGGCCAAGCTCTTTTATCAATATTTGCTCGGCCAAAATGATGACGGTTGGGTGTACTACCTTAGAGTAAGAAGAGGCCGAGAAAAAATCATAAAAAACACACTGGACAAAGACTTTAACAATGACGATTTCTTATGGGTTTCTGGCAATTTTGAAGATCAGGAAGCCCAAATATCGGGCTATAATATAAACTGGAATAAAGGGACTGCTAGTAAGAATACCTCGGTTTAATTTTTCTTTGTTGTTTCAATTAACCACCGTGCTAACATATTAAGTTCCTTGTCTTTCTTTTCTGCAGACTTAAACCAGCTTAAATCACATTATACTTACGCTAATCAAGACGTCCTTCGTGCCACGCTTTGATACCGCCACCGTGATTGCACCGAGCTACTAAACTTTGAGCCGACCTATTGGTATAGCGGAAGGAGAAAGACCAGGATTATTGATTTTCTTCTCGAACCATCACCTGAACCGGACCCAAACCTACCCCAAATCAACCTCATTCCCCTGATTGAAGAACAAGAAATGGCCAAGTGACGTGCCATCCGTGCCCTAATCCCAGAGCAAACCACAGCTCCTACTGCCGAGGTTCAAAACGAGGCACCACAGGCTGGTTGATCACACGAGGCTGTGGTGGCTCTCCCCACTACCTGAGCTTCGTCATCTCGGCCAAACAAACAGCCCTGTACGAGTTTTTCCCCACAACGCCTGAGAGACAAGGATGATACCGAGCCACCAGAGACCAAGTTGCCAGAAGCTACTCTCCCCGAAGGTCACAATTGGCCTAGCCCTTCAAATCCTCCATCCCCTCCGGTGTGTGCACCAACTGTGTCTTTCAGGGGTCGTGCCATAACAGCTTCGAACTCCGTTAGTGCTGAGAAGGACCACCTCCTAGCCTTTAACCTGGCAAAGAGCATATGTCTCCCCACTGACATGGCGCGGTGCGACGGTATGACCGACCTGAAGGTAATCCACTCGGCATCCAAGTCTATAATACTGATAAACTCTAAAATCCCTGTCACCTAGTAATTGATAACATTACCTACTGCTCGGTTTTAACTCACCGCTTTGAATGTTTGTACAGGCCTTCCAAAAGAGCCAAGTGGCTCACAAGTGTGTGCTTGAGCTGTGAAAGACGGCTCGGTCGGCCGCCACTGATGCTGATGCTAAAGCAGCTGAACTAAAAGAAGCGAAGGCCAAGCTGACCGAGCTAGACTCAGAGAATGCACGGTTGGCCGGAGTGGTCAACTTGATAGAAGCAGATAAGCAAACAGCTTTAGCTGAGAAGAAAGACCGCTATCTGCGAGAGCTGTCAAAGCTGGAGAAGAAGAAAGATGCTAAAATAAAAGCGTTACAAAAGCAGTTGGAGGACACTGAGGATCGCGGGTTTTAAAGAAGGCGAGGAACTCTATGTCTAGCAATGTGAGGCGTCAAAGGATATCTTCTTCAAATGCGGGTGGAAGGCTGCGGCGGCCAAGCTCGGTCAGGGGCCTGATTTCGAGTTCTTTCTGAACCCTCCCCCTCACTTTATACCGAGCTGTATGACGGACTATGCCAACGCAGTCCAACAAAAGTTTCTTTAAGAGGGGGAGGAGGATGAGGTCCCTGCTCCATTTAACGCCCCTCCTTCCAACACTCAGCTCGGTCGCCAGTCTTTATCTCCTACTCTGGTGGACTCCAGCCAAGTCTTACGCAGTGGAGTTGACGAAGTGCCCGTGGCCGAGCCCAAGCAGGGGGCTGATGCTGTAACTGGCCTTCCTATGGGCGAAATCCAGGTCGATTTGGATGCCGAGCTAGATGACTTGTTTGACTAATTTCTTTTTCTTTTTCTCTTTAAGAAAATGTAACCGGGCTACAAGCCCCTTCTCTTGTACTTGCTTACAAATGAAATGAAAGAAACTTTCCTTTTTACATCTTTTTGTTGGATTCACATCACTTTTTCGCTTTGTAGTGTATTAGTTTCACTGTATGCCTAGCCGGCCTAGTTAGCTCGGTTGTGCCTTTATCATGCCTCCCTTTGTTCGGTTGAGATACATATCCTGGCTAAAGCACAACTTTGGGAGGCTTCAAAATTTTTTATAACCGAGATGTGCGCCTAGATTATTATCTTGGCACAGTTTATATTAAAGCTGCCATCTTTACACCTAGACCCTTGTCTCAGTTGAACAACGAACCAACTAAAATCACCTGCCAACCCTCTTGGGTCGAGATCCTTATCTTGGCTAAAGAAGAGAACTAAGTGTTGGTCAAACTTGCCAACTTTCTTGGGCCCAGATCTTTATCTTCTTTAGGCCCGGATCTTTATCTCGGCTAAAGAAGAAAAACTGAGTGTTGGTCAAACCTGTCAACTTTCTTCGGCCCAAATCCTTATCTCGGCTGAATAAGAAAAACTAAGTGTTGGTCAAACCTGCCAACTTTCTTGGGCCTAGATCCTTATCTTGGCTAAAGAAGAGAAAGTGTTGGTCAAACTTGCCAACCATCTTAAGCCTAGATCCTTATCTCGGCTAAAGAAGAAAAAGTGTTGGTCAAACCTACCAACCATCTTGAGCTTAGATCCTTATCTTGGCTAAAGGAAGAAAACTAAGTGTTGGTCAGACTTGCCAACTTTCTTGAGCCTAGATTTTTATCTCAGCTATAGAAGAAAAAGTGTTAGTCAAACCTTCCAACCATCTTGAGCCTAGATCCTTATCTTAGCTAAAAGAAAAAAAAGTATTGGTCAAACCTGCCAACCATTTTGAGCCTAGTTCCTTATCTTGGCTAAAAGAAAAAAAAGTGTTGGTCAAACCAACCAACCCTCTTGATTGCCCCCAGTTGGCACTAACTATGAACAACTTCTACAAAGGAAAGAATTTTCCAAAAAAGAAACTACTTGTTTTATTGCAAAAAGAAAAATTCCAAGTGTTTTTAAGAAAAACCTAAAAGTAAAATAGTTTGAGGTTGGCCGTGTTCCATGGTTTAGGAATAACTTTGTTATCCATGTCTTCTAAGTGACATGCCCCTTTTCCGCTAAACCAATCATTTTGTATGGTCCTTCCCAGTTTGGTCCTAACTTGCCGTCTCTAGGTACCAAAGTGTTGGCCATTACTTTGTGCAGTACCCAATCTCCAATCTTGAATTGCCTTGGGTGTACTGTTTTGTTATATTTCTTGAATAACTCTTGTTGGTATGAGGCAATGTGTACCAATGCCCTTTCTCTTCTTTTTTCTACAAGGTCGAGTTCTAGGGCTATGGATTTACCATTCAAGTTTGGATCAAAATTTTTGCTTCTAATAGTGGGGAGGCCTACCTCGAGTGGGATTACTGCCTCTATGCCATAGGCCAATGAAAAGGGTGTTTCTCTAGTTGATCGTCGAGGTGTGGTACGATAGGCCCATAAAACATGGGGAAGTTCCTCAGCCCACATGCCTTTTGCTTTTTCCAATCTCTTATTCAAACCGTTTAAGACTACTTTGTTGGAAGCCTCAGCCTGGCCATTAGCTTGGGGGTACGCCGGTGTAGAGTTGTAGAATTCTATCTTGTATTCTTCACAAAAGCCCCTAAAGATTTTGCCCTCGAACTGAGTGTCGTTGTCGGATGTTAGAGCCTTGGGTATGTGAAACCAATTCACGATGTTCTGCCAGACGAACTTCTTGATGTCCTTTTCTTTTATGGATGCGAGTGCTTTTGCCTCCACCCACTTTATGAAATAGTCCGTTGCTACGAGAAAGAACTTTCTGTTGCCAGGCCCAGTTGGGAGTGGTCCTATTGTATCCAGGCCCCACATTACAAAGGGCCATAGGCTGGTCAATGGTAGGAGCTCTCTGGCTGGTTGATGTATTTGGTGTGCAAACTTCTGACATTTCTTGCACTTTTTGACATAGTTCTCTAAATCTACTTGCATGTATGGCCACCAATACCCTTGTGAAATTGCTCAGTAAGCTAACGACCTTCCTTCTTGGTGGCTTCCGCAAACGCCTTCGTGTATTTCGAACAAAAACACCTGGGATGGACACACTTTAAGTAAGGTCCTGTGAAGGACTTTTTATACAATGCTAGTGATGGGAAGAGCCAAATTCGCTGTGATTTTGCTCTACTTTTGTTGGCTTCTTTCTTTTCTTCGGGGAAGATGCCATTTTTTAAAAATACTATGATGGGGTCCATCCAGGAAGGACCTAGCTTGGCACAACATGCTTCGGCTGCTTCGAGTTCTTCAATACTTGGTCTGGGTAGGAAGTCAATCAGTAATGGATGTGGGATAAATGTATCTGCCATTGACGTAAAATCGGCCAACTCATCTGCTTTACTATTTTCTTCTCGGCTGATTTGCTCTATCCGGACTACTTTAAACTTCATGATCTCCTTTCTGACCAAGTCTTGGAACTTAGCCATCATATCATCCTTTGCCTCGTAATCGCCTAAAATCTGGTTGACTACCAGCTGGGAGTCACTATACACCATCAGCTTGGTGGCATTCATACGAAGTGTCGATTTTAAACCTGCTAGCAATGCCTCATACTCCGCCTCGTTATCGGATGCTGGGAAGCCAAGGTTGACTGACTGTTCAATTGTTTGGCCATTCAGTGAGATGAGGACTGTGCCTAGTCCTGCACCGTGCCTGTTGGATGCTCCATCTATGAAGAGTTTCCACATCTCTCCGAAGAATAGCTTCCAGCAAGTGGAGGGGTCTGATGATGTCTTTGGATCAGGGGTGTTACCGATGTCTTCTACAGGTTAATGTCTACCATTGGGCTTTGATCCTCACTGTTTGACTGTCTACTTTTGGGTGAGTCCTTGCTGGCGGTGTTGTGGTTTGTTCCTTCTTCCCTCTCCTCAAGCCTGAATGGCTTGCTATGCAGTTGGGAATCCTACTTTGGGGCAATGCAATTCCTGCCGCACTGTCCCCCATTCTTTCGATTGCCCGGTCAAGTCGATCGGGCAAATATGATGACTTCCTAGCTTGAACTCGGCCATAAAGTCTGCCAAAACTTGGGCCTTTATTGCGGTTCTTGATTGAAACTTAATATCGAACTGCCCTAACTCCATTGCCTATTTCAAGATTCATCAAGAAAAATCCACCCTCTCAAATGAGGCTTTTAAGGGGAAAGCCGTTAAGACAATCACAGTGTGGGCATGGAAATAGTGTGACAATTTTTTTGAAGCCATCATCAAAGCTAAGGCCAGCTTTTCCAACGGTAGGTATCTTGTTTCAGTGCCCAGCAATGGCTTGCTAACATAAAAGATATGCAGGTGTTGTATTCCCTCTGCTCTGACCAACACTGCGCTAATTACATGCTGGGAAACTACTAAGCACAAAAAGAGCTCTTCTCCTGGTACTAGGGTTACTAACAAAGAAGGAGATGTCATGTAGTCTTTCAAGCTTTCTAGGGTGCTGTTGCACTCACCATCCCATTCAAACTTGGCTTTCAATGCCTGGAAGAATGGTCGACACCTGTCTGACGACCGCCTTATGAACTGGTTGAGCGCGACTGCTAGACCAGTGAGATGCTGCACTTCATTGATTTTGTTGGGCCTTTTAAGATCTTGGATGGCTTTAATCAGAGAGGGATTAGTTTCTATATGTCGGTTGGTCACTAGAAAGCCCAAGAATTTGCTAACCCTATGCCGCATGCGCATTTAGATGTGTGTAGGCGCAACTTGTGGGACTTCAAAATTTGGAACATTTCATCTAGGTCCTTGAGACGGTCCCTCTCATCCCTTCTTTTGACCACCATATCATCTATGTAAGCTTCTATTGTTTTGCTTAACAATGGCACACACATTTTGGTGATCATCTATTGGAATGTAGCCCCTGCATTTTTTAGGCCAAAAGGCATGACCTTGTAGCAATACAGTCCTCTGAACCTCTTGATCCGGTTCATACATAGTGATTTGATGGTAACCATGATACGCATCAAGGAAGCTAAGTCGATTATGCTCTGTTGTCAGGTCCACCAGCTGGTCTATCTGTGGTAGGGGGAAACTATTCTTTGGGCATGCTTTGTTAACTATTTTGTAGTCCACGCAAATGCACCATTTGCTATTCTCTTTTGGCACTACTATAGTGTTAGAGATCCACCTGGGATAGTGTACTTCTCTGATTGCTTTTGTCTCCAGCAAGTTTCCCACTTCCTCCGCCACTATCTCTGCGTGGTGGAGTACCGATCAGTGAGTTCGCTGTATAATTGGTCTAGCAGTTGGATGGACATTAAGTTGATGGCAGATGAAATTTGGGTCAATGCCAGGCATGTCGTACGGTGTCCAAGCAAACACTTTGATGTTAGAGGTCAAAAATTCCACGACCTCTATTCTCTCAGTGCTAGATAGAGACAAACTGAGCAAAAAGAACTTTTCTGGGTGATTGAAGAACAACCCTTACCTCTACCAAGTCTTCCACTGCCTTCTGTTCGGTTACTTTGCCGACATCTGCAAACAGTTCATTGCTTTCTAGCTCCTCCACCATCTGTACAAACCCTTTTGCAGCCCAGCTGCCGTTTACCATGACAAAGCACTATTTTGACATGATTTGGTCTCCTAAGACTTCTTCAATCACTGCAATTTTGTTGGGGAACCGTAATGCCTGATAGTAGGTTAATGCCATCGAACGTATGGCGTGCAACCATGCTCTTCCCAATGGTAGGTTAATTTCATTGTTCCTGCCTTGACTGGTAGAATTATCTTGCCAACTGGCCATTCTGGCATTGAGTTGAAGCCAACGAGGGGAGATGTTCTGAGAGTCTTTGTCCTCCAATTTTAGTTACTTGAAGGTCTCGTAGTACATTGTCTCGTACGAGCTTCCTTTGTCAATCAGAAGCTGCTTGATGTTGAAATTTTTGATGCACAGAGTGACTACCAGCGCGTCATTGTGAGGGCAATGTAACCTTGCTAGATCCCTGTCAGAAAAGGAGATAACATTTGTTGCATCCATTTTTTCCCTTTTGACTATAGGTTATGCACTTAGTACCTTCCTCAAGTGCTCATCCTTTTTGATCATCCCTCTAAGCTTACATACCCTGCTTAGGTTCGACGATCCCATGTATCACATTTATTATACCTTGGGGTGGATTGTCGACTGGCATCCCACTCGGTATGCTGCGGTCCTGGGGGGTTGGTTGTGTTCCCCCTTCTGTATACTGGTCCAAGTGACCAGCGGCCACTAACTCCTCCAGATGTTGCCTCAATGGTGTGCAATTTTCAGTTTGGTGCACCTTTTCATCATGGAAGGTGCAACGGTACCTTTCATCAAAGCCTCTTTGTGCTTCTTCCAACTTGGCTGGCCGCCGAGCAAAGGGTTCATCGCGTATCTCGTTAAGAATCCGCTAGATAGATTTGTTGAATACTGTGGTAATGGTAGTGCGGACTCTTAACTTCCTTGTTTGGGGGTCCTCTCTGTTGGCTCGTCTACCTTGCCCATTCTTGCTCGGCTGTTCTACCATGTTGACTTTTGCTGCAGTCTTTCTATCCGGCATCACTGTTGTGCCAGATTTTGCTTTAGTGCAGGCGCTATCTTCCTCTACCCGGATGTGCTGATGTACTCTCTCCATTAAGGCCTCCATTGTGAGGGGCAGCATACATCGTCATTGAATCCCTCAACTTGTTGCCTGTCGGTAAACCCCATTTGTACTGTGTGATGGCGACGTTTGTGGGGCAAACCCCAATTTGATTAAAAGTCTCCCAATATCGACTATTATAAGATTTCAACATTTCCTTCTCACCCATGTCAATGGAGAGTAGCTTGTCTATCTCCACCGGCGTCTTAGTATTTGTTCTGAATCTAGTCACAAATGCCTCTGCCAACTGCGCCCATGAGGCCATGCTGCCTTTTAGCAACCTTTCAAACCATGTTAGACCTACGTCACCAAGGCTGGAAGGAAACACGATACACATTAGAGCCTTGTTTCGCCGATACACTACCATAACCTGGCGAAAGTGCTCAAGTGCATGTAGGGATTCGACTTTCCCTCATAAATAGTGAATTTGGGCTGGTGGAAGCCTGAGTGTAATGGTGCGTTCTCTATCGCTGGAACAAACGACGAACTCTGCAACCTTGCTAGCGCTTTGTCAGCTAGTTCATAGGCGAGGCATGGCTCTGGCTTTCCAACCTCGACACTCCTATGTGTCCTAGGTGCCAATCGTTGTAGTGTAGAGACTCTACAGGGGTCACGCGCCCGAGTGTCTTCTCTCCTTCAAGCCTTTTCGTCACGCACTGTTTGTAAGTTCGCCATTCTGGGCAACTCCGTGCGCCTAGATGTCGTTTGGTACGAGTGCGAGGGCCTGTAACTGCTTCCTTCCATGTAGGATCTTTCAGTCCTTGTTCTCTCAGACCCGGAGTAACGAGTCTTGGAAGTCCTTGATTGTGTATCACCTATCTTGAGGCTCCTACTTTCATCTTGTGACGGTGTGACTTGTCTGTCACGATCTTCCAAGTGGTAAGAGAGTGTGTTGCCTCTGCGCCCCTCTTTCATTGCCACCCCTTTGCCCTTTATCTGGCGCTTCATTGTCTCCATATATGCTGCCATTCTCTATATCAACTCGTCTTGCTCCCTTACATGATCCTCCAGAACCTGTGGATTTAACCTTTGCGTCTGCCTTTCAGGGCTTTGAGAGCGACAAGGGCTTGAGCCCCTTCTCTCTCTTGTGTCTCTCCCTTGGTTCCGCTGCTAGGGGTCTAATTCTGCTATAGGTGGGACAAAAGGTAATCCTTCATGCCTCCCACCTCCCTCCGGGGTCTGTCCATCAATGGCAGAATGTGGTAAGTCTTCGTTGTGCACCATTGATCTCAATTAAAGAGAAAGCTTTGATGAAAAGGTTTTGTGCTTTGTGTGTTTTCCTGCAAACGGTGCCAATTGTACAAGCACGAGATAATCTTCTTGTATAATCCTGTTGATCAAGTTTGCACTCCTCCAAACGTCGTCGCTTTACTTCCTGAAAACACAAACATGAGCTAGCTGGCAAGTGTGTGCCAGATACCTCTCCGATGCCTAAGTCAGCAAATAGACAATAGACAAATAGCTCTGTGTTTTTTAGAGTAGAAATTGTGATACCTGTACATAGGTCCTGTCGTGAGCTTTTATAGATTCCACCTGCCACAATCCTAATAGGACTCTAATTCTAATGTAGAGTCCTCCTAGGAATCACATTCCTAAAAGATAATGGCCATCCTTTCACACCCTTCTCATTGCAAGCCAAGTGGGATGGCACAAGTCCCTCTACCTCGGCTCGATAGTGGTTCAACCGAGCTAAGAAGGACTTGCTCCATGCCAGACAGAACCCAGGCAATTCTTGACTGAGATAACCACCTCAGATGCCCGCACCATCGCACCCCGGTCCTGTTTTGATATAACCACCTCGGCTCAAGCTTAGGCCGAACACCCGTCCAGTCCACGACCAAGCTTAAACCACTTTCATTTTCACCCGCAGTGCGACCTAATGGCCAAGAGTGAACCTAGGTCGGTCCATGCAATGGATGGCCTTAGCTCGGCCTTATTTAGACATAAATTTCCCTCTCAAGTACATTAATCGATATACCAATTAGTGCATATAACATTATTCTAGATTTGTGGGGGCTTCTAAAATTACATTTGCCTCCTTTATTTTTTTTGATATTATTAATATTTCCTCTTCTATCATATATTTCTTAAATTTTTTCAAGTATGCTCCAGCCCGGATTACGTATTGAGAATTTGCCTTCCTTTTACTATTGTCTACATGCTCTCCTATGTCAATACTCTTTTTTGCACTATGTTTTAACATTATTTTAAACTTGATTAAATTCAAAATTCATTTAGTATGTGATTTAAATTTAAGTTCTTAATTGAGGAGGTTTGCACACTATGGACTCGCTTTTTCCGCGCCCCCGCCTTTCAAAAAGGGTTTGAAAAGAAGGCCTCACAGTTTGGACTCTCGCGGGTCTGAATCTAGTCTCACAAGTGCAATGTGAAACTGATAATCACCAAAGAGTCCAAATCCAGCAAACCTTTTTGGAAAATCGATTTTAAATCAAATAATGAAAAAATTGAACTGCTTTGCCAGATTACAGAGTTGCCACCTAAATATTTTATTTTGGAAAAATTTAGGAAACCCTGACTCGTGCCAAAAGGCCACATGTCCGTCATCACCAAAGTTGCCTCAGCTCGGGAACTTAGGTACGAGAGGGGAAGGTCTTGAAATGAGCATCCCCGCTCGCCTGATCAAAGATCGGCCTCTACTAATCATGATATGTCATTTTATAAACATTATGTGTTCTTATTCCGGTTATTAGCTAACATTACTATGTGACATACACACACAAGTATAGACTAAAATCGCTAGAATTGGAACAATTCAACTCATGTTTGTTCTGCGAAAATGATTTGAATTTGCCACCTTCAAGTGGGCTTAAAATGTGGATTTGCCACCAAACACAGTGGACTTAAAACGTGATTCGCCACAACAAATTAGGTTTAAAACTCACATTTATTGAATCGTTCCAATTCAAACAACAAGCCTCCATCCATAGGCATTCATGTAGTTTAGCATTTAAGCACATAGCCTCATGGCAAGCATGCTAAACATGACAATAAGGAAATCACACTCATGCAAGCATGCTAAAGCATAAAAACTTATCTAGTACTCCGAGCCAAAACAAAAACTAGTTAGAAAGATGCATGATCCTAACTATGTTAAGTGTCTAATGCAACACATGCAATATACAATTTAATAGGCTCAACCACTAATATGGCATATGAAGTAACTTGAACAACAAGCAATTTAAACACATATTCAACGAAATATTGAAATGGCAATGCAGTTTGTATGATGCATCGAGCCCCGGTGCATGCCAGACAAATGAATGGATGCAAACATGTGATATGTTAATTGAAATATGTCCCTAATCTAACCATCAAAAGCGATTAAATAAAAGGGAGAAAGACGTGAGGTTGGAAGACATACATACACACACGCACACTTATTACAATATTGTGCCCTCACGAAGGAGGGTCCGAATGAATAAGAGCTAAGCTACTCTAAGCTAAGCTAACTATTACAACACAAAATAAAGAAATAGCTAAGCTAAGCTACTTAATTATTACAACAATCAATTAACTAATATAATTAAATCAAATACATATTGCGCTAATTAATTACACCAAATTAATTAAGTACAAAACCAGCTCAAAAATAACAATAGGCATGCTGTTCTAACTACTTAAACTTGAAACGCATCAAATGCACATGCACGCGTTTGGTTTCCACCCGGAATACCACTACTTTGCTACTGACTGCCTCTGTTTGCACAGTTGAATTCTGGTATGCTGAAAGGACACTATTCTGAGAGTACATCAGTGGCTGGTTGGCCACTAATGGAGGCTGCCGGCCATGTTCCTGCTACAAATGGGCACTACCGGCCATCAGTGAAAGGTTGTCGGCCATTAGTGTATGAACTGCCGGCCACTGATGAACAACTTCATTCTGCTACAACAGAGCAGGAAAGAAGTAGTTTCACAGGTTGTATATACTGTGTACAACTCCCTATCATCAAAACATCTCCAAGGAGTGGTACCCTTGGATCCAAAACCACCAACGAAGCATTTTCAATGCTTGATGGCCAAAAAAACCAAGGAATACAATTTCATTGTATATAAAAACAAGACTCTAGACCATCACCTTATCATGTGTGGTCAAGGGCAATGGAGACCAAGGAGATTGGCTCTTTTCATCACTTTCAGTATGAAATGCTCCAATCTTCCTTGTGTGCAATATAACATCTCATTGAACACATGAAATGCAACACAAAATCCTTATTTTGCTCTAGTTTTACTTATCACTTTTGTTTACTCATTTTAAATTATCAACTCATTCTTTAATCGGTTTAGTTCAGTGGTGAGAGTCCTCTAAAGAGAAAGAAGTGTCAACCAAGGAATGATGTCAGGCAAGAAAGAGTTCATGCCGTTGATAATGAACCCTCAAAGAGGATTAAACCATTAAGCATAAACTCTATCTCAAGCTTAAAGAATCCCAAACTTGAAACAACTCTGAAAAGCAATTGAAAGAGTGAAACAAATGAGAATGTGACAGAGCTATATATGCTGAAATTACATGCAAAATGACACTACAACATGCAACCAATTCAAGCAACTCATGCTTAAAGGCCTAAACCAATAAGCTAGTGAAGAAATTAACCCTACAACTATGCAATACAAGCCTCAACTGAATTAACCAGCCCAAAACAGAGCTAAAACAGGTCAAAATGGAGGCAAAAAAAAAAGATGGACTTAAGCTACAAATTGCTAGAAAAACATGTTAACATATGAAGCTATCTAGGCATACAAACAAAACACAAGGACAGGAGGCTAACCCCTCCAATTTTGGACTTCAAAACATGGTTTTTACCACTTAAGTACCTCTGAAAATCAGTGATTAAAAGGCCCAAAAAAGCTAGTTTAAAAGCCTTGAAAGATGGCACAAAAGCCTAAGAAAACCAAGTAGCAAAACGGTGAACCACCCCTAACTCAAAAGGGGCCTTTAAACTACCTTTTAAACCATAAAAAACAGAGATTTTTGGAGGTCAAAACCAGCTCAAAAACAATATGTAAAGATGTCAAAACAAGTATTTAAAACAAGAGTAAAACACAAGTGTTCTACCTCTTGAAGACAAGGTACAATTTGAGCAACAAAACAAGCTAAATCAAGACAGAATCCTCTTCTAGAGCTCGAACAAAACTCCAAGAGACCTCAGCTCCATGGTGGTCAAGTTTGATCAAGGGTTCATGTGCATAAGTGTAGAGAAACTAGACTTTAAGGGACAAAATAACAAGAGAGAGAGAAATCTAGAGAGAGAAAGAGAAATTTTTTGTCTTCAAATTTTCTAACCCGCGCCCCCCCCCCATATGCAAGAGAGGGGTCATATATATAGAAGATGCAAATTCCCTTCACAAAGATATAGCAACACACGTGTTTCAAAATGCATGAACCTATACATACAGCTGGCACAAAATATCACAAAATATCTGCTAGAAACACTAATGGCCGGCAAGCCAAAAGCCATGGTCAGCAGCCTTCAAGGATGGCATGCTGGCCATCAACATCCTTATGCTGAAAAGACCTAAGCATGGTCCAAAGATGAAGCAAGAAGGATGCAGGGTTTGGAAAACTCAAACCTATGGCGTTCTGCCACGGACTTCGAGTGTTCGGTGAGCAATCAGAATCACCATCGGATATACTTGCAAGGACATCCAAGTCTTAAAGGGCCGTCAAAAAATAGGGTGTCTACAATTGCCCCTCTTTGACAGAACTCGGAGTCACGAAATGACGTGAGTGAATGTCAAAGCCTAGAGACGACCCATTTTGACAAGGCCGTAAGACTCGGACAAACAATCAAGATAACAATAAAAAGGTTGCACCCACAAGTTGCCTATGCATCCCCTTGCGAGGAATCAAACTAGCGCAGTTCTGGGGCAAGATGCAAATGATATGCATGATGCAAAAACATAACTTATGATCATGCAACAAAGTTGTAATGAAACATCTAAATGCAAACGTTATGCAGTAAAAATGTCACATTCATGCAAATCGAAACAAGGTATAGAAACCTCATACACGAAAGTAAGTAAGCAAACATGCTACACATGGGAATTACAAGTCCAAACCACACTTCATGCAAAAAGGATGTAAGAAAATATGCAATCTTAACTACGCAACGCGCATGAAGGGCAAAGAACAACACAATCATCAGGCACACCCGAAGTGCCACACAAGATCACAACGTGTTACACATGCAAGGGGAAAGATGATACGAACATAGGGGCACACCCGACCATTTTAAACCGAAGCGTCCTAATGCGTCACACGCGAGAGGAGAAAAGGGTGGTGTAAACACCAAGCGTACTCGAATATTTCTAACCGAAAACATCCTAACGCACTGCACGTGAGAGGAGAAGAGGGTGGCGTAAATATCAGGCATACCTAGATGTTTCTAACCAAAAAACGTCCTAATACGTTGCACGCGAGAGGAGAAGAGGGTGGTGTAAACACCGGGCGTACCTGAATGTTTCTAACCGAAAACATCCTAACGCGTTGCACGCAAGAGGAGAAGAGGGTGGTGTAAACACCGGGTGTACCCGAATGTTTCTAACCAAAAAATATCCTAATGCATCACAGGCGAGAGGAGAAGAGGGTGGTGTAAACACCGGGCGTACCCGAATGTTTCTAACCAAAAACAGGGAGGGGTGTAAACACCGGGCGTACCCAAATGTTTCTAACCAAAAAACATCCTAATGCATCCCACGCTTGAGGAGAAGTGGGTAGTGTAAACACCGGGAGTACCCAAATGTTTCTAACCGAAAGTAGGGAGTGGTGTAAACATCAGAACTCGTCCAAATGCTTCTAACCAAAAACATGAAGTGGTGTAAACATTGGAACTCATTCGAATGCTTCTAACCAAAATAGAAAGAATCAATGGACAGGAGTAGTCTCACCTAGAACTCCTCTGAATAAACCATACATACAGTATCGTGCCTGCATAAGAAAGCTACTTATCAGGCATAACATAATAAGAGTGCATGTTCTATGCAATAAACAAAAGTATGCTCTATGTAAGAGATGAACATATTCTATGCAAATACGAGAAGCACATATTCTGTGCATGATTGGAAATAATGTGTATTCAATGCATGATAACAACTAGGATATAGCGGCATGTTCTGTGCAAACCAAATAATCTGAAGGCATATTCTATGCATAGTACAAGAGCGATGGATGTGAGCATATTCCATGCATAATATGGCAACGTGTTCTACGCTATGATGTAAGTGGAATGCACATTCCATGCAGCGACAAAGAAGCACATATCCTATGCGATAACAAAAACGCATTCGCTAAGATCAATTCAAAAACAACTCCCGATATACCTCTTAGAAGAGTTGTAACATGTTAAAAGGATGCACTTCACTTATATTGATAAGCAACAAATATTGTACCCTGGAAACACGATTATGAGCTCTCGCAAAGACATTATGAACCGAACACTGAACACTCCCTTCACTTCTTGCAATCCAAGAACACAAAACAGAACCAAGGACACAAACGAAACTCTTGGACACCTGCCGGCCACCAGAGGGAACCGCCAGCCACCTGCCAGCCACTGGTGTGCCTTGTCGGCCACCAGTATGCCTTGTCAGCCATCGATGGCAGCTTGGGGCAAAACTGACTTTTCAGCCTCAGGTCTTTAAGTATACAACTCCAAGCTTCATTTCCTCACAAACCCTTGCTCGAAAATCACCTCCCTCTCTCTCTAGGTGCTCCTTCTCTCTAAGTCCGCGCTTTCTACGCGTTTTCCAACACCCTACACAAACTTTATTTGCTAAATCCTCCTAGTTCTCTTCACTTTGAACTGATTGGAATTTGATTCTGACGCTTCTTTTCTCATTTCCACCATTCTAGGCTCATTCCCTTCGAGTTTCTCTCGAGTTCTATGCATTTTTTTGGTCTTTGACTTTTTTCCCATTTTTCTCTCTTAGGGTTGACTTTTGTTGACTTTCGGCATTCTCTGCCCATTTTTCTCATTTTCGCCCATTTTCTCACCTCTTTTCCAGATAGCGGATGATCTTTCTCATGATGGGGTTCCCCCAGGGCTTCCCCCAGTAGATTTTGAGGTGGACTTCGAGGTCGAATTTGAGGCCGAGCCAGGGCCATCACCGTTGAGTATACGGTCTTTTGATCCAGCGAGGTATCATCCTCAGACACACATAGTGCCCATTGCAGGAGGCATCAAATGTTTTACTGACTTCACTGAGGACGTGCCAGAGGACCTCCTGTTGAGGGAGCCAGTGTCTCACTTATCGGCCATTGCCGTTGAGGTACAAAAACTATTTTCATACATTACTGCCCTTATCTGTTTGTATTTGTTGCACTGCCTTCATCTATACACTACCTAATACATTGTATCGATCTGATTACATTTCATGCATTGCCACAGGGTGGGTCTCGTGCCCTTAGGGGCTATGGTACGATGACTGCTCGAGATTGGTATGGTGAGCTCCCAGCTAGGGTTCGTGACATCGTGGACGAAGCAGGCTTCGATCTCTTCTGCTCCAGCTTGACTCGGGTTATCGCGAGCCGTCCTCTCTTGGGAGCTCTGGCGGAGAGGTGGTGGGACACCACCAACTCCTTCCACTTTTCCACCACGAGGGAGATGACGATGACTCCCAACGACTGTGCCATGATCACTGGCTTAGGCGTAGGGGCTGATTCTATCCCTCTTGACCTTGATATGGGGGAGTGAGAGACAACATGGCTCGAGCTGCTTGGGGCACATCCACCGATATCCTGGGCAGGTATGGTGCGATACAGCTGGTTTGAGGAACAATTCGGGGGAGTGAGCCCGAGATGATTGAGGAGATAGAGAAGTATGCGAGAGGCTTCCTCATGTTCATCTTTGGTACCACCTTGTTCTCAAACAGGTGGAATACCGTGTATCTGTATTTGCTGAACGCCTTGGTGGTGCTTCCTCGAGTTCAGTTTTATGATTGGGCAGAGTCGGCCACACCTGTTGAGACCCCATTTTCTACCGTTCTCAAGACTCGATTGTGCTTGCAAGTATATCCAGCCACAAGTTCGATTGCTCGCCGAGTGCTCGACTTTCGCGGCGGAACGTCACAGGTTTGAGCTTTCCAAACCCTGTTTCCTTTCTGCCCCATTTTTGGACCATGTGCTGGACCTTTCAACATGCTTCTTCTAAGGCACTACTGGCCACTGTTTGCTACTGCCGGCCTTGCATTTGTGCCTGTCGGCCTTTGATGAAGCCTCCCGGCCATTAGTGAGGCACTGCCGGCCACCATTGATGGCCGACAGAACCCTTGTCTCAGTAGGTTTCACGCCAGATCTTTTGAGCCAGCTGGTTTTCACTCATCCCTCCTCTATACATGTGTATGGCAGGATGAAGCTCTTTTCAAGCTTGTTTAACAAGCTTTGCATTATTTTCTTCTATATAAGGAGAGGCCCTTTCTCTCTATTAGAGGTTCTGTATTTCTCATTCTCTCAATATATATTGTGTTTGTTTGTGCTCTAAAGTCCATTTTTCTTGCACTTTTGCACTACAACACAGTGATACACCACCATCTTTGAGATGAGGTTCTTGGGAGTGTTGCTTGAGCTCTAAAAGTTGGTTTTTGGCTTCAGAGCTTGCTGGTTTCGAAGTTGAGCTTCAAGGGTGAGTATATTTCCTTTTTAAGCTTTTATTTGTATCCCATTTTGGCCATCCTTGCATATTGTTTTAGGCCTTGCTTTCAGCTGAAAAATGTTCTGTATTTAAGTGCTTTTGATGATTTTTTAAGGCCTCTTTGGCATTAAGGGTGTTCAACCCTCTTGTTTGCCTTGTTTGGCTTTGTTTTCAGCCATGCCTTAAGGCCTTTGAGTTAGTCTTTGTTTGGCCTTTTAGCCACTAAAATCCAGTAGATTTTCAGTGGTAAGCATGTGGTTTTGAGGCCTCAAATCAGAGGGGGTGACCCCCTCTCTTTTTGTTTTTGTTTGCTTGTATCATTGGCCTATCAAAGGAGCATGCATCTCTATACATTTGAGGCTTGGTTCAGGCACTTTTTTGTGGCTTTTAGGACCTGCCTAGACTCTGTCCATGGTTAGTTTGGTCACTCCTTGCATGCTTCTTGTATGTGTAGTGTAATCTCATTTGTGGCTCATCAAAGTAGCATGCCATCCTAGCTTTTGTTGAGTCCATTTCAGCATATTTTTGGTTATGTTTTACCATGTCATGACTCTGTTTTGGTTTGTTTTGGTTGGCCCTTGCATGCTCCATGCACTTGTAAAGCATTTCCATGAATTAGCCTAATGTGTCTCTTGCTTTAAAATGTCATTTTAGCAGGCTTTTGGCTTAACTTGAAGAAGACTTTGTTTATGTTTTAGCATGTTTAAGGTCTGATTTATGTTGTCTTGGTCATGCATGACTTGCTTTGTATAGCCTTGGTTCAATCTAGCTTGTTAGCTTTAAGTGTCCAAGTCATTAGCTTGGATAACTTGGACCATTTTCATGATTTGGCATCATTTGAAGTGTTATTTCAGTCCATGAAATGTGGTCATACACTTGCATTTGACATGCTTTCAATGCCTTGAAGAGTTGGTGTTTTACGCCTCATGAATGCATCATTGTACATGCCTCTATGCTTAGGTCTTTGGGATGCCATCTTAGTGAGTTTTTGGGCTTATTTTAACATACCATAACTATGATTTTTAGTGGTTAAGTCATGCCATGTTTGGTTGTAATAGGTGTAGTGCAATCTCCCTTTGTTGGCCTTACTTGCATCATGCCTTATGCCCTTTATGTTGGCTTGTTTTGGCCTTGGTCCATGCATGTTTTAGGTTCATTTTGGCATGATCTAGAATTGTTTTGGTTGTCCTTGGCCCTTTGGGGCTTGCCTTGCATGGCCTTGGTTTAAATCCCTTTGCTAGTTTCAAGCTTTAAGCTTTCTTGTATGCTATGCCTGACTTGTGTGCATGATTTGGGGTCATTCCTCACATGATTTCAAAGCTTAGTGCATTGCCACATTCTCATGTTTGTCACTCCTTGCTCATGTTTGAGAGTTGTGTCCTTATGCCTTAATACTTGGGCCATTGCATGTGCATGCTTGTATGTGCATTTCAGGCCATTGATTCCATGATTTTGGCCACTAATTTGGGCATAGCTGAGGCCTATCCATTTTGGTTTAAGTCCATTGATCATGTTTGATTGCATGTTGTTTTGCATGCTTAAGTCACATTGCATTGCGTATGCCATCACTTGCATTGTGCATGCTAATTGACATTTGCATTGTGTGTGCTTAGTTGTTGCATGTATTAGCATTATGCATGCCATTAGCCTTGTTAGGTTGTTCGTATTGCATGTTTGCATGCTTAAGTCATATTGCATGTTTGCCATGCTTGTGTTGCATTATTGTTTGGATTAAGTGTTAATCCAAGCATGAGAAACGAGGGACGCCTCATACTTCAAGTGATGAAACGTGCCTCAATTCTCAGTCGCCGACGCTCTTGATGACGCGTGATAGAGTTGTAGGCTTTATATGTTTATTTGTGCATTCATTTTACATTGAATTTGCACAAGTTGGATCTTTGGCCATCATGCATCAAGATGCGTGATTGATGGTCTTAGATCCGATTATGCCTCTCCCTTGATGTTTTGAGGTGATATGGAGTGGCATAGTGCGCACAAACCCTTTGGGAGACCGTCCCTTTCCTCTGTTTTGTGCTCTGCTGCAGCTTGGTGTCACAGCACACCAGTGGCCGGCACCCCTTATTGTTGGCCGGCAGCCCCTCATCCTTGGGCGGCAGAATGCATCCTTGGTTAGCAGTGGGGTCGGCAGCAGCTCTTCATGGCCGGCAGGCCACTGGTGCACTCTCCAGCACTGTTTTGGTAAGTTCCAGCAGCAAGCACTGGAAGACACCCTGCAAGCAAAGCCTCAAGAGAGCAACCAGAAGGTGTTTCGAGGTGAGAAACCGAGTGCGAGCATGCATCCTTTTTCTTCTTCAACAAAGCTAGAACAACATCTTTTACTCTTTTTTTTTTCTTACTTGTTAGGTAGCATTTGGTTTTGTAATTTAATTTGTTAATTTGTTAATTAATAAAGTTTTGTAATAATTAGTTGTAGCTAGTTATTCATTCAGTTATGTAATAATTAATTAGTTTGTTAGTTAGTTAATTAGCTAGTTTGTATTATTCATTCGGACCCTCCGTCGAGAGGGCTAATTGTTGTAATAAGTGCGCGTGCGTGTGTGCATGTCTTCCAAACCTCTATTTCTTTCTCCCTTTTACTTACCTGTTTTCAGTGGTTAGTTTTAGGGCATATTTCAATTAGTATACTTATGCTTTGCATGCGTGCATCATTCATCTGTCTTGCATGCACTGGGCTCAGCACATCATACTAACTGCATTGTATTTCGATTCCGATTTGAATACATGTTATCAAGTTGCATTTCATATGCCATTCTTAGGATAGCTGAGCCTATTTCTAGTTGCATTTTGCATATGTTTCATTAGCCATCTTAACATGAACTAGGATCATGCATTGATTACTAACTAGTTTCTGTTTTGGCTCGGAGTACATTGTAAGTGTTTATGCTTTAGCATACTACATGTGTGTTATCGATTGCCATGAAAGCATGTTTTCCATAAGACTAATTGCTTATTTGATTAACTGCCTGAATGCCTGTGGGTGAAGGTTGGATTACTTGAATTGGAACAATTCATTAAAATCCGCGATTTAGCCTACTTACGAGTAGTAAACTTGAAACCGTTTTCAAACAAACAAATATGCAATGTTTTGTTCCAACTTAGGCGGTCTAGTCTATACTTGTATGTTGTGCGCATCACATAGGAATTCTAGGTTTAATAATCGAAATAAGAGCACATGTGTTTTCAAAAACAAGATATCAAGCTTAGTACAGGCCGATCTTTGATCAGGCGGGCGGGGGTGCTCATTGCATGACCTTCCCCTCTCGTACCCAAGTTCCCAAGCTGAGGCAACTTTGGTGATGACGAACACGTGGCCTTAATCCGTTCTGTTCACTGGACTACTACAGTTCGGACTCAAAGTTACGGTTATGAATCTAATCTCGCAAAGTGCAATGTAAGACTGATAAATCACCAAAGAGTCCAAATCCGACAAATCGTTTTGGAAAACTGATTTTTAATAAAGAAGTGTCAAACATGGACTGCTTTGCCAGATACAGAGTCGCTACCTAAATGTTTTATTTTTGGGAAATTTAGGAAACCTGACTCATGCCTAGGGCCACATGTCCGTCATCACCAAAGTTGCCTTGGCTCAGGAACTTGGGTACGAGAGGGAAAGGTTATGCAATGAGCACCCCCGCTTGCCCAATCAAAGATCGACCTGTACTAAGCATGATATCTTGTTTTTGAAAACACATGTGCTGTCATTCCGATTATTAAACCTAGAATTACTATGTGATGTGCACAACATACAAGTATAGACTAGATCGCCTAAGTTGGAGCAAAACATTGCATATTTGTTTGTTTGAAAACGGTTTGAAGCTTGCTACTCGTAAGTAGGCTAAATCACGGATTTCAATGAATTGTTCCAATTCAAGTAATCCAACCTTCACCCGTAGGCATTCAGGCAGTTAATCAAATAAGCAATTAGCCTCATGGCAAGCATGCTTTCATGGCAATCGATAACACACATGCAGTATGCTAAAGCATAAACACTTACAGTGTACTCCGAGCCAAAACAGAAACTGGTTAGTAATCAATGCATGATCCTAGTTCATGTTAAGATGGCTGATGCAACACATGTAAAATGCAACTAGAAATAGGCTCAGCTATCCTAAGAATGGCATATGAAATGCAACTTGATAACATGTATTCAAATCGGAATCGAAATACAATGCAGTTAGTATGATGTGCCAGCCCTGTGCATGCAAGACATATGAATGATGCACGCATGCAAAGCATAAGTATACTAATTGAAATATGCCCTAAAACTAACCACTGAAAGCAAGTAAGTAAAAGGGAGAAAGAAATGGAGGTTTGGAAGACATGCACACACGCACGCAAACTTATTACAATAGTTAGCCCTCTTGACAGATGGTCCGAATGAATAATACAAACCAGCTAATTAACTGACTGACAAGCTAATTAATTATTACATAACCGAATGAATAACTAGCTACAACTAATTATTACAAAACTTAATTAATTAACAAATTAAATAATTAAATTACAAAACCAACTCCTAACTAACAAATTAGAAAAAAAACAGTGAAAGATGTTGTTCCAGCTTTGTTTGAAGAAGAAAAAGGATGCATGCTCGCACTTAGTTTCTTGCCTCGGAACACCTTCTGGTTGCTCTGTTAGAGGCTCTACTTGCAGGGTGTCCTTGGGAACTAGCTGCTGGATCTTACCAGAACCATGCTGGGGAGTGTACTAGTGGCCTACTGACCATGGGAAGCTACTGCCGACCCCCTTACCGACCAAGAGTGGGCACTGTCGGCCAAGAATGAAGGTCTACCGGCCATCTGCAAGGCATTGCCGGGCATTGGTGTGTTGTGACACCAAGCTGCAGCAGAGCACAAAATAGAGAAAATGAAGGGTCTCCCAAGGGTATGTACGCACTATGCCACCCCATATCACCTCGAAACATCAAGGGAGGCATAATCGGATCAAAGACCATCAATCACCCATCTCGATGCATGATGGCCAAAGATCCAACATGTGCAATTCAATGTGAAATGAATGCACAAAACACATAGATGCCTAGAACTCTATCATGTATCATCAAGAGCGTCAGCGACAGAGAATTGAGGGACGTTTCATCACTTCAAGTATGAAACGTTCCTCGTTCCTCGTGTTTGGTGTGATACCCCAAACCAAACACAATGCAATGCATGCAACATGGAAGTGCTATGCAATGTAACATGAGCATGCTAAATGCAAACATGACTCAAACATGCACACAAGACTAAGGTAACAAGCATGCCAAATGCAATGCAACCTAAACATGTGAACATATAATGTATCAACATGGAACAATATGCAATAGAACATAACATGCGACAACATGCAATGTACCAAGTATGTAACAAGCATGCGACAACAACAAGACAAGCATGTAACAACATGCAGACAAGGACTTAAACCGAAATGGGCAGAGCTTAGCCATGCCCAAAACAGTGGCCAAAATGATGAATCAATGGCATGAAATGCACATACAAGAATGCACATGCAATGGCCCAAGTATTAAGGCATAAGGACACAACTCTCAAATATGGGCAAGGAGTGACAAACATGAGAATGTGGCAATGCACTAAGCTCTGAAATCATGTGAGGATTGATGTCAAATCATGCACACAAGTCAGGTATAGCATGCAAGAAAGCTTAAAGCTTGAAACTAGCAAAGGAACTTAAACCAAGGCCATGCAAGGCAAGCCCCAAAGGGCCAAGGACAACGCAAACAGTTCTAGATCATGCCAAAATGAACCTAAAACATGTATGGACCAAGGCCAAAACAAGCCAACATGAAGGGCATAAGGCATGATGCAAGTAAGGCCAACAATGGGGGATTGCACTACACCTATTAAACATGGCATGACTTAACCAATAAAAATCAGAGTTATGGTATGTTAAAATAAGCCCAAAAACCCACTGAGATGGCATCCCAAAGACCTAAGCGTAGAGGCATGCACAATGATCCATTCATGAGGCGTAAAACACCAACTCTTCAAGGCATTGAAATCATGTCAAATGCAAGTGTATGACCACATTTCATGGACAGAAATAACACTTCAAATGATGCCAAATCATGAAAATGGTCCAAGTAATGCAAGCTAATGACTTGGACACTTAAAGCTAACAAGCTAGATTGAACCAAGGCTATACAAAGCAAGTCATACTTGACCAAGACAACATAATTCAAACCTTAAACATG
>CM069910.1:19691092-20140011 GCA_036172215.1 Camellia granthamiana | reverse complement strand
ACCACTCCTTTACCCTGAAACGTAACCTCGGCTAGGTTTGGGGGTCTCAACATGACACTCTTAGCAGCACAATTTATAGATGCGTGATTTGCTTCTAACCAATCCATTCCCAATATAACATCAAAATGAGTTTTGTCTAACGGCATCAAGTCAACCAATAGCTCAATATCCTTAATCACGATAACACAGGCTCTATAAATGGATGCAACAATCATGGGTCTTCCAGATGGAGTTGACACAGATAACGTAGAATCAAGAGGTTCTAGTTTCCTATTAACTTTTTCGGCAAATTTAGCAGATACAAATGAATGCGTAGAACCCGAATCAATCAATACGTAAGCATCTTGAGAGTAAATTGAGGAGTATACCTGACACCACTGTCTCAGTGTTCCGAGTGTCTCCTAGCACTAGTGCAAAAACTCTGCCCTGCCTCATCTGTCCTTTCCCAACGTTACCTTTTTGAGCGGAACCCGAGGTATTCTCATCCTTTTTGTTATCATCGACCTTTGTCTTAGGACAGTCTCTCACATAATGACCCACTTCACCACATTCATAACAAGCTCCAGACACCAGGCGACAGACCCCGAAATGTGGCTTCCCCACAACTTGAACATGTCGGCTTAGTACCCCTTTCCTGCTTCAGGTTGCTTGAACTACCAACATTCGCTTTCTTCTTGGTACCAAATTGTGCTCGGCGATCGTCGTGACTCTGCCTCTTTCTCTGGCCCTCTCCTGAATTCTGGTATCGGTTCAAGTTAGCTTCGGCCAGAATGGCTTTGTCCAATACCCCCGGCGTCAGTCGGCATGTTGTACACGTTAACTCGGGTCTTGTATCGGTCCACGAAGCCCACCCTCAAACTTTCTAGCCTTCATGTATTCATCGTTGACCATGTGGGGTGCATACCTCGCCAACTCGGTAAAGCACGATCGTATTCAGCCACTGTTTTATTGCCTTGCGTCAAAGTCTGAAATTCGGTAGCCTTGCGATCTCGAACACTTAGAGGAAAATGCTTGTTGTAAAATAACTCCAGAAATCGGGTCCAGGTCAAGTCTGGATTGCCTTCTCGAATCATCATCCACCATCTACGAGCGTCGTCATCTAATGTAAATGTTGCCAATGTCACTTTCTGAGCGTCGGTACTGGGGGAAGATCTCGCACAGCTTTTCCATCTCCAAAACCCACGCTTCGGCTTTCATCGGCTTTATACCTCCTTGGAATCTCGGTGGCTTCATTTTCTTGAACTCTCTGATCAAAGCTATCGTGTCGTCCCCATATAAAGCTGGCTGTGGGAGCACTTGCGGTACGGGAGGAGATGGAGGCGGAGGCGGAACTGCATTTCGGCCGTTTGTTTGTTCGGCCCTGAGTCGAAGTTGCACTAGCGTACTGCTGTCTTGTTTGCCTCAACTCGCGGGCCAAACCTTCCACTAACTTTTCCAATCTGTCCAACTTGTCTTCGGACTGATCTCGGCCAACTGGGGGTCTACCTCTCCTCATGATGCTATGAATATGCAAAGTGTGACTTTAAAACAAAATGAGCAAATAGACACATAGGCAAGTAGTAATTCAACATGCCGAGGCGATGCACACCTTGTTCAAACAGCAAGCAATATGATGCAATCCTATCATCCTTCTAAGGGGAATCCTATGCTCTTTAGGACTCAGTGTGTGTGAATAACGTATACTAAGGAACTTGCGCCTCTAATACCATTCTGTCACGACCCTAACCCGCCCCTAGTAGGATGGTGCCCTGATAGCCAGTAATCTGAGATTACCAAGGCCTCTTACAAGGATTCACACACAAACAGAGTATAAATATGGGGCTTACAAATGCGGAAGCAGTAAATTAAAGTCCAAGTGGTCCATAAGAGCTGTGCGTAGATCAAATGAAATGACATACATAATATGGTTTCTTACAATCGATTTACAAATAAACAAATTTCATGTTACATCTTGATCAAAAGGCTTCTCAAGCCGACATGTACAAAATGCAATGAATACAAGCCAAGAAGCATAATCTTCAAGATTTCCGACGTAAATACAATATTGCCGACATGAAGAAACAAGTCAAGCCGACATAACGTGACTCAAAACAAGTTGCAAAAACACAACTAGGCGTCGCCGACGTCCTGCTCATCACCTACATATATATATATATAGAGAGGGTGAGCTTGCATACTCAGTGAATGGTATAATCAATAAAGGGGTTTGCATGAATAATAGCCGAAGTCCAGTGTAAACAAAACATTGTCAAACCTTTACAAACATGGGATGAACGATATCCATCTATCAAAGTCTTTCAAACTTCAAGGCGCTGTCAAGCCTCATGAAATATCAAATAATAACGTTACGAACGAACAAACCCACGCGGTAAACCGTCAGTGGCAAAACAAGGGGAATAACCGATCCGTAATCGATTAGGCAAACCCTCCCGCACTAGGCAGTCGGTGGCAAGGGAGATATCTCAAACGGGGGGTGCTACAAAAGTTTAGAGTCCTCTAGCACAAGGGACTTGTGTTACAAAGGCCCGTAGCCTCCTAACACGAGAGTACTGCACAAGTTTAGAGTCCTCCAGCACAAGGGACTTGTACTGCAAAAGTTTAGAGTCCTCCAGCACAAGGGACTTTCCAAGAATGTCATCAAACAAAGCTTATACTTGATATACAAAACAAGGATATTCATTCATGCTCAAACAAATACTTTTATCAAACAAAGCAAAGCAAGCTTTATCAAAACATTATAACATAGCTTTATTAAAAATACCACTTACATAGTTCTTCGGGCGTAGGCTCAAAGCAAGGATCAAAGACCTCAAGACACGAATCTAGCGGCTCAAACACCAAAGATCAAGCTTGGAGGTCTACTCTCTTATCAAGAACCTATTCTTCCTCTCCTCCTAGAGCTTCTCTCTCCAAAAGGCAAGATTTGATACAAAATGATATGTTCCTAGGTCTTCCGGCTGACTTAACCCTCAGCTCGGACACGTGGCGCTACCAGATTGGTTTACCTCTAAAAAGGTGACTGATTGACAAGACAAAACTATGACAAAGTGTGCTCAACAAGCTAAACAGCATGGGCACTCCGGCAATCGGTGATCTCGGCTAGGACAAAGCTTCGGTAAGAAGAGGGAACAAAGACATTGGCTTGGAAGGACGACACTTGACTAAGCTGTGCCACACCTTGGCCTAGATGTGCCACACCTCGGTCGAGGTCATACCCGCCCAGGGACAAGATCTCTAAGTACAAGGACAAACATCTCGGCGTAGATGATACACATCTCGGCCATGGTGATGAACACCTCGGCCTAGATAATGACATCTCGGCCAACATGTTAGGGTGAAGGTGGAGGTCAACAAAAAGGGGTTCCAAGGTAGTTCTAAGCTCAGGTGACCTCGATAACACTCCTAGGAAGAACAAGCATACAAACAACACTTAAGCAAAACAAGGCAAAATTAATATTTGCAACGTAACAAAACAAGTTCATACATGGAACGTATGCAAATATGACTAAGTCAAAGTGAGGGTTGTTACAAACCATACATACAATGTCGTGCCTGAAAAAGAAAGAAACTTAACAGGTGCAATATCATTAGCAACATGCATAACAATGCAAACTAAAACTGCGTGACAACGCAAGTGAAGGACTGCATGACAATGCAACCTATGTGTGACGCATAACAATGCGGAGTGGATGTATGACAATGCAACCTAAGTGTGGTGTATAACAATGCAGATAAGAGATGCAAAATGATATGCAATATTTATAAAACTATGTATAGTATAATGTATTAAAACAATGCAAATGATATGCAATTGAATCAATCAGACCACAGGCAGTTCAAAAACCACACAAATATCATAAAGGGACGAAAATGCAAAATCCGTCTACCATAGAAAAGGTGCTGACACCCCCAAACTACAATCCCATCAGTGGAATAGGTGCGTACACATGAAGAACTATGTGTGTGTAGACAGAACACAAAATACAAGTAATTGGGTGGCATGATATAAGTGAGGAATGACCCGCTTGAGGAAAGATCATGATACGGAAATGGTGCCGTCACCCTCAACACTAGGTGTGTACACACAATATCATAACCGTGCGTCAACACGAAAAGTATGGGCACATACCAGACCAAGCTCAACATGGAAAGGCGCAAGCCATAGATGGATAATGCAGTAAATGCATGCAATACAAACTATGTACAAATGCAATGTAATAGCTAAATGCAATGGATGAATAGAGTGCATGACAATGCAAGTGGAGACGAAATATGCGTGTCGACGCAAGTGAAGAATGCATGACAATGTGGGTGGAAGCGAAACATGCGTGTCGACGTAAGTGAAGAGTGCATGACAATGCGGGTGGAAGCGAAACATGCGTGTCGACGCAAGTGAAGAGTGCATGACAATGCGGGTGGAAGGGAAACATGCATGTCGACGCAAGTGAAGAATGCATGACAATGCGGGTGGAAGTGTGCTACAATGCAATATATATTCTATATGCAATGAATGCATGCAATGTATGCTATGTACAATGCAATAGACATACTACCTAAATTGCAATGGATGTAGTGGATAAGGCGTGCGGCCAAACCGTATCTTGCCTAGGAAAGGCATGGACACAAACAAATCACGTCTAACACGGAAACGGTGCCGTCACCCTCAACACTAGGTGCGTACACATAATATCATAGCCATGCTTCAACGTGAAGAGTATGGGCACATACCCAGACCAAGCTCAACATGGAAAGGCGCAAGCCATAGATGGATACTACAATGCAATATATACAATAAATGCATGTAATGTATGCTATGCACAATGCAATAGACATATTAGATGATGTAGTAGAGAAATGCATGACAATGCGAATGAGACACGCACGACAATGCGAGATAGAGAAATGCATGGCAATGCCAATGAGGTGCGCATGACAATGCGTCCTGATGAATGTGCATAACAATGCAAATGTGGCGTGCGTGACAACGCGTAAAATATGTGCATAACAATGCGAGATAGAGGAAAATGCATAACAATGCATGCGAGGCACGCATGACAATGCTACCTAAAGAAGATGCAAAACAAATGCAAGCATGGCATGTGCGACAATGCACAAAATGTGTGCATGACAATGCAAGTGAAATGACGTATAACCCACGCACGTCCACGACAAAATGTTGTAATGTAACGCATGTGGAGCAACTTCCGAATATTGCAAGAGACAAAAGGATACAAAAAGGATACACTGCATACGTATCAAGTACCACGCACAGAAGACATGGCTCGAGGTCAACACGAAGGCTGGTCAAGCCTCAGAAATGCACTCTCTTGCACTGTGTTGAACAAAAAAGGTCCCAAACCACATCAAAGACCCAAACAAGGGTGTAGGAGGTTCACTGGCCACCAGGGAAGACCACCGGCTATCCATCAGCCACAAAATAAGGTAATCTGCCATCTATTTGGCTGACCAGCCAACAATGTGGGCCGACTAGCCAAAAATGCCTGTATCGGGGCAGTTTTGTCCTTTGGCCACGGGTCTTTAAATAGAGGGCTTCAAGCCCTATATTTCCACTTTGCCTAAGCTCGAAAACTTCTCCCCCCTCCCTCTAGGTTATTTTCGAACCTTCGATTCTTGCTTTTGTCGCGTTTTAGAGCCTTTTTCGCCGTTCGATTCGTGAAATCCTTTGTGTTTCACACATTTTGAACCGAACAAATCTTAGTTTCGGTGTCTCTTTCTCGATTTCCATCACTTGGGGTTCGTTTCCCCTGAGTTTTCCTCGATCTCTGTGTCTTTTCTGAACTTCGACCCTTTCCGCCCATTTTTCACCCCCTCGGGGTTGACTTTTTCAGTTGTCTTTTCATATTTTCGCCCGTTTTTCACATTTCGGCCATTTTTCGCACTACTCTTGAGATGGCGGACGATATCCCAGGAGGTGGGGCTCCCCCAGAGGTGGATATGGACCCCCGAGGACGAGCTCTTGCCTTTGAGCGTTCGACCGTTTGACCTGGCGACCTACAGGCCGTTGATGCACATGCTTCCTCCCGACGGTCTTCGCCAATTTAGGAGTTTTGTTAGGGGCGTACCACCAGAGCTTCTACTGCGCGAGCCAAAGTCACATCTGTCTTACGACGCTTCTGAGGTACACTCTTCCCTGTTTCATTTTCCACAAGGTAGAACATATAACTGCAATAATCAATTTTGTTCTTTAACTGTTTGGCCCGGATACACCAGTATACCACATGTTGTAGTTCACTAAACACACTTGCACCCGATATCTGTTTGAATCTGAACACGTGTACACACGCTGCATTTTCCACTGAACCACTCAAACACACTGACACATCACATGCTGTAGTTCACTGCAAGCACACCCGCACCCGATATTTGTTTCAATCTGAACACGTGTACACATGCTGCATTTTCATTAATTCTGAGTGCACTCAACACTGTATTTGTAACACTGCTTTGCAACTGTTTGTTTTGACCACAGGGAGATTCCCATGCCTTCCGGGGGTATGGGAACGTTGCCGCTTGGGGATGCTGCATGGAGCTACCCGACGCGGTCTGCCATATCGTCGACTAGGCCGGCTTCGGCACTTTCTGCAGGGGACTCTCGCGCCTTACTGTGAGCAGGCCTTTTCTTGCTGCCATGGTGGAGAGGTGGTGGGGACACCACCGACTCCTTCCACCTTTTTGCCACCGGGGACATGACGATGACTCCCTTCGACTTCTCAATGCTTACCGTGCGTCGAGGTAGGGGGTGATCTGATCCCCTTTGATATAGATACGGACGAATGGGAGGCTGCTCAGATATACTTGCTTGGCGAGTTGCCACCTCTTGCCCGCCCGGGATTCGTGAGGTACTCGTGGTTTGAGGACCACTTCAGGATTTAGCCATTCTTGGCTCTAGAGGCACCGATGGCTTAGAAGGAGGTGGAGCAGTATGCACGCGGCTTTCCTATGTTCCTGCTAGGGACCACTCTCTTCGCCGACCGAGCGAACACTGTGCCCCTTTGTCTACTGAGTGCACTGGTTGACGGTGACCAGGATCTGCGGCTACGACTGGGACGGCGCTGGCCTGGCCACTCTTTATGGATATATGAGCTCATCCTTCCATTGTAGCGGACAGTTGCTCGGGGGGCTACTGGCGAGCTTGGGAAGTACATCTTCTTTGCTGTTTTACATCCTTGCTTTACATTATCTATACTATGTACACTGCCACACGCGGCACACATATAAGTTGCTTTACACTGACTGTATATTGCACACACTGTACACTGCGCAATACACTGCACAATACACGGTTTTGCAATTTCTGCTTTATTCTGTATTCTACTTTATCTTATAAGCATACTGGTATTTGCTCTGTTAAACTTCTGTAGTTGTGGGTCTACGCCTATTTCCCGAGGCTTGCCTCAGTGTCAGACGAGGAGGTCCCCCCTCGGCGTTCCATTCTCTCGCCGCTTTGACATGAGGTGTGAGCGGAGACCACGAGAGTCTCTCATATTCTTCCGACGATATTTCGATACCATCACCGCCGCAGAGGTATTTTAGAATTTGTAGTTCATTTAAGCTTTGCTTTACATTATTCTTTCGATAACAGTAGATAACAAATTGCATATCATTTATAGATCACCTGGCAGCCTTGGGCTCCATTGCCAGCCACAATTCGAGAGCGGTATGCGGGTGTTGAGGAGACTGGCTGATCTGTCAGGCTTGGTACCTGGGCGAGCGCTTTCTGTGCCAGACCTTAGGTTTACCAGAGCAGATAGTCCCAGGTCCGCCCCCTGCCCACATAGGGCACACTGAGAGGTTCTCCTTCGAGGACATGGCCGATTACACGAACGGATGGGATGCGGAGCATTTTAGAGGCGAGGGCGACTATGCGGAGTATGTCCAGACCTACATTATGCAGCCTCTGAGTAGTGCTCGCCGAGCTGAGAGGGAGAGGCCTATGGCACCGGCAGCTGGAGTAGGAGCAGGAGAAGGAGAAGAAGCACCAAGGATGGCTCGGGCTCATGGCAAGAGCAGATCTCGGAGAAGGCAGAGAGCTGATTGGCCTGCACTGCCTACCATGATGACATGCAGAGGGCAGGGTGGGGAGACTTACCAGATCCCCATCGCTCCCCCCTCCGCCTGATCATAAGCTAGTCGGATTCTACGGCTTGCCTCCGGTATGCACTAACTGCACTTTGCATCCTGTACAGTTATTTCATTTCATTTTTCTTGATATTCCGTAGAATACTGATGTTTCTAACACTCTTGCAGACTTCCGGAGAGTACACTCGCCAGTCCTTGGAGTTGACTGCTTCCGTGATGGGGATGCTACAATGGAGCCTCGACCTGCTGGCCATTTACAGTATCCCGGTAAGCTCTTTCAATTCACAATCTCAAATTGCGCATAATCTGTTTCATACATAATCTGATGCATCACATTGTCAATGTGGCACTTGATACACAGCCCTTATGGCATTTGATGCACTGTAACCCCAAGGATTGTTCACAACATTGCTCACGACATTCATACACTGTACTCATATACTACAATTCTGTTCTGATACACTGCTCAACATCATTAATACATTGTACTCATACACTGCATTCTGTAGAGTCACTGATGCATGTACCATTTGTCCTTTTCAGGCCCCATTCCAGACATCGACTGTAGGAGGTGTTCCAGCAGGACCATCCATATATGCCCAAGGAGGAGAGAGAGCAGGTCGAGGGACCACAGTTCACCCCCGCACCAAAGCGGGGCGCATTCATGTTGGAAGCAGCTCACGGGGCGTCGATTCCAGACGATGATGAGTCCGAGGTAGAGGCGGAGGTGGAGTCGTCTGAGGACGAGACTGGAGATGACTCGGCCTCTGGTTCGAATGGCTGAGTCGGCAACAATGCTCCTGGACCTTCGTCCAGGAAGAGGACCGAGGACAGGACTCTACAGGCCTGATGTGACTGATGCTGATGCAAACTTTTGTTGCCTTTCTTCTTTTTTGTTTTACTCTTTTTTTTTTTTGGGTAGTTTGAGCACACTGTACTGCCGCAGGTAGGTTTTATTTTCTTCAAAACTATGTACTTGAAAAGATGATGGAATGAAACAAGCTTTTTGCTGAAAAAGTGTTACATTTGTACATCGCATCGCATTACATTACATAACAATGTAATCAAATGGGACTTGAACATGCATGTATTACCAGGTCAGGTAGGCCAGCATAACAAATAAAACAAATTAACTCAATAATCAACAATAAGACCTTAACAAGTTTGATAAGCAAAGAGCAACAACTCGGTAAGCAAATGAGCAACAACTCGATAAGCAAATGAGCAACAACTCAGTAAGCAAATGAGCAACAACTCGATAAGAAAATTGAAGTAACACAGGTGTGACTTTGCAAAATCAATACCGGAAGGCACTGGCAGCGGAACTAATCACGAGTTCCCAACATATTCAACATGTAGACTGCTCATTCTTAACACACAGCTCACAACACAGTACTCTGTCTATTTTGAATATACGGCTCGTGTAGGACACTGCTGATTCTGAACACATAGCCCATTCTGAACACTGCTCATTCTGAACTCACAGTCCATAACACAGCATTCTATTCATTCGACACACCAGCTCATACAGTATACTGCTCATTTCTGAACATATAGCCCATAACACAGCGCTTGGTTCATTCGGCACACAGCTGATTCTGAACAAACATTTCAATCCGATTAGACAGGATGCAAAGATGGAATTGGTAGAAGTTGAAACATACTCAGATGCTCCAAATGTAGAAGAACAAACAGGGAGAATGGCACAGCACTCTGAGCACAAAAACAAACTATTTTGAAAATGAGAAATGAATTCTCAAACGGGTATTGAGCCTACGACTGAACACAGTGAAAAAGACTCAACAATGGAAAACAAAAGGTATACAACCTAAAGACAAACACAGACGTTTGAAACGACTCAATACAAGAATCGAGGTAGGCAAAACAAAGACACGACACTCAGACGTGTTACAAAGATGAGAAACTTCAGTTTGAGAGGAGCCAGTTCCTCTAGGTATTGTTTCCCACCTTTTCTTCTTTGTGATCCTCACATCGCTCGGCATTCAGGCTCTGTTTTTCTGAAAAAGCATTTTCCTCACTTTTTCTCTCAGCGCACATCTCTTTATTCTTCAATCTCTCATTTTTTATCCCTCCCCTAGGTGGTTGATAGATAAACAAGAAGATTATGGGTTAATGCCCAACATACCAGCTCGCAGCTATTCTTTCGGTGACGTCTAGTTGGTGCCACGGATAAGGGAGTGGAGTATCTTGATCTATTCCAATTTACGCTTCACGCTTGGGTTGACACCTCGCTGCTTGGAGGATATTGAGAGCTTTCAGCCCTTTTCGGTTAGCTTCAGTTGTGCTCTTTCTAGCAAATAGGGTGCCCTTCTTGGCAAGTGTATTGACAATGGGGGAAAGACAGGACACTTGACTCAACTGTGCTCCTAGTTCATCATTTTGACCATTTTTTGTTTTTGCTTTCTACTAAAAACAATTTTAATCAATATGAGAGTTAGATTAACATGCTTGTTCGATTTTCTGATTTGAAATCATGCAAGTCAGGCTATGAGCATTGAAAATTTTCCTTTTTTGGGTCCAAGAAAGGGTCCAGTTTTGGAAAAAATGGAATAATTTTTGAGAAAATTAGTCAACCTTAGTAAAAATTCTCAAAAACTATTTTTTGCAAACGGCCACTGCTCAACGAGCACGGAACCTACTTTTGAGATGCACAACCTCAGATCTGAAGGAAAATTGCCCCTTGTCTGAACGACACTGTATGGCAACGGAAAGTTTCCTCTTGTTTGAATGGCACCACAGCGCTTTGTATGGCAACGAAAAGTTGCCCCTTGTCTACATTGAGTGACGATCACAACCGAACTCTCGGATGTAAATAAGGCAAAGATGATCAAAACCATTACATGGACACAATCGAATTGGAAGTGTTTTGTGGCTGGACTTGGAGACAAAGTTCCCTACTGTAGACGTCCCCGAACGCCCCGGGAGGGTGAGCTCCCATTCCGTTCGTTTTTGCGGGTCTACTACAGTTCGGACTCAAATTGTCACGGTTCTTAATCTGAACCAAAAGAGTCCAAATCCGACAACTGTTTTGAGAAAACAGATTTTTTGAAAGAAGTGCCAAACATGGACTGCTTTGCCAGATACAGAGTCCGCCACCTAAATATTTTATTTTTGGGAAATTTAGGAAACCCTGACTCGGTGCCAAAGGCCACGTGTCCGTCATCACCAAAGTTGCCTCGGCTCGGGAACTTGGGTACGATTGGGGAAGGTCAGCTATGAGCACCCCCTCTCTCGCCCGATCCGAAGATCGGCCTCTACTAACCATGATATCCAATTTTGAAAACCTTATGTATTCTTATTCCGGTTATTAGTCTATACTTACTATGTTATGCGCACAACAAAAAGTATAGACCAAATCGCCTAAATTGGAACAAAACATTATATGTTTGTTTTGAAAACGGTTTGCTACTCGCAAGTAGGCTAAAATGCAGGTTTTGCCACCCTCAAGTGGGGCTTTAGAAAAGATGTTTTTGCCACTATCTAGTGGGCTTAAAACTCACAGTTTTAATGCATTGCTCCAATTCAGGTAATTCAACCTCCATCCACAAGCATTCAAGCAGTTATATCACATAAGCAGCTAGCCTCATGGTAATCATGCTATCATGGCAACATTCACACGCATGCGATATGTTAAAGCATTAAAGGCTTACCTAGTACTCCGAGCCAAAACAGAAACCAGTTAGTAATCATATGCATGATCCTAGTTCATGCTAAAGTAGCTAATGCAACGCATACGGAATGCAATTTAGACAGGGCTCGGCTATCCTAAACATGGCATGTGAAATGCTGTAACTAACAAGTACTCAACTTGGAATTGAAACACAAATGCAGTTAGCATGATGTGCCGAACCCGGTGTATGCAAGACGAATGTATGAATGCACACATGCATAGCATAAGGTATGCTAATTTAAATATGCCCTAATCTACCATCATAAGCAGGTAAATAAAAGGGAAGAAAGACGTGGGGTTGGAAGACATGCACACACTCACCCACGCTTATTACAAATACGCCCTCACTCGGAGGGACCGAATGAATATTACAGTCCGAATAATAAATAAATTAATTATTACAGAATTTTTAATTATTTAACAAATAAATGCAAAAAGAAAGGTGGCCACAGCCCCCTCCTCGGGATGCGCGAATGATGCATGCTTCAGTCCGTCTTGCCCGAAAAACCCGTGCCATGCCACTGGCTGCCTCTGTTTTACATTGCCTGCCTCTCCAAAGACTGCCAAAGTCCTGGGACAATGTTCCTTGCTTGCTGTAGAATATCATCGGCAGAGGGAAATGGCCACCGGCCTTGGTAAACGGCCACCGGCAGCTAGTGAAGTTATCGGCCATTCACCAATGGCCGGTTGGCACTGTATGTTGCCGGTCGGCAGAAACTTCCTGCAGAAGACAGTTTTGACAACAACAAAGGACAGACAGTGTATGGCATGAAATTTCAAGCAAATGTGTGCACCAACACATCCCTTATCATGCTTTTGACTCAGAGGGGTATGTCCCTTGATTCTCGGACACCACCAATCGCGCATTTCGATCCGTGATGGCCCAAGAAACCAAGTATGCACTTTGATTTCAAATGTCATGCAAACCAAACAAACACATAAAGCCCAACCTCTATCACTTGATCAAGAGGCAAGGCATGCATGCCAATGCAATGCAACCTAAACATGCAATCTAAACATGCAAACATGCAATGCAACTACATGGCACACACAATGCTAATCAACATAACATGCACAACGCATTGAAACATGGCATACATAATGCAAGACGGACTTACACCAATGTGAGTGGACCTCAGCCACACTCACATCAGTGGCCACAAGATGAAAATGGGACGCTTCGAAATGCGTGCACGCATGCACGCAAACCGAGGACCGAACCTAAGGCACGAATGCCGACTCTAACATGGCATGGCAAGGCATGGATCATGGCATACAAACATATGAATTTCAATCACTGAAATATGATGCTTAAAAGCCCCGAAACATGGCAATATGGCACCCGATACATGAGACGCATCCCGAAACTCAAAATTAAGTGCATGGAATGACTTATAGCTATACAAAGCATGCATTATTTGTACATGAAGTGTGAAGACAGATCCAAGGTAGTTCCAAAACATGCATTTTTCCAGTTTATGACATGGCCAAAAGGTGCTAGCAAGATGGCTTAAATGGCATGCAACTTTGACTAGCAAACATGGTTTATATGACATGTACATGAAGCATATGGAATCTCATCAAACCAGAAAAATCCAGTGAATAAAACATGCCAAAATATGCCCAGATAATCATAGAAATACAGCCAATTCATACAAAAGTGAGGGGCTCCTTTGGAGGGGCCATGTAAGGGATTCTTAAGCACATGCATCAAGGACTATTAGCACATCAAAACCAACTCTGAAAATGAGCTATGGGGGGTCCAAAAACCCACTGAAAATGCCCTGGAATGTAGCTAGGGAACATGCAAATATGAGGTCCTTTGGAAGGCCAAAAATGCAAGTAATGAAGACAATAAGGAGAGGGGATGGCCCTCTCCTTCTTAGGACCTTAAGACACCCTCCTCACCACTGAAATCCCTCAAGATTTCAGTGGTGAGGAGGCCTAAACAAGGTGGTCCCGGAGCTCACCAAAAATGCACAAAAAAGAGGCCAAACAAGGCCTAAGAGGGGGTAGACAACCCCAAACACAAAAGGGTTCTTGAACAAACTTAAAAAGGAGCTAAAAACAAGATTTTTTTCAGTTTATAGCTAAGCTCAAATCAATATGAAAGATGGCCTAAAAGCTTGTACAAGAAAAGAAGGAATAAGAGGGTAAGTGTCTCACCCTTGAAGACCTCTTTCAAAAACACCAAACCAGCAACCTTTGGACCCAGAAACTCAACCCTTTAGCCTCTGAAAACAAGCTCCAAGATGTTTGAATGGATGGTGGAGGTAGTAGGCTTGGAGGGGTAGTGTAAAGGGCCAAGAACTATGGAGTTTTGGAGGCAAAGGAGTGAGATATATAGAGAGAGGTGGGATATATGTGTAAATATCATATATACATGTATATCTCTGGTTTTTTGCTCAACCAAAACAATGGAGAAGGAGGCTTCCTTATATAGGCAAAGGAAAGGGTTTAAAGCTTATAAGACAAGCTAAAAAGAAAGGGTCAAGGGGGGCAAAGGGGGCAAGGCTTATTAAGGAAGCCAAGCTGGGGGTGCAAGCTTCTTGAGGAAGCTTTGACAAAGGGTCAAGCTTCCTCAAGAAGCTTGATCAAAGGGTGCAAAAGGTTGGACTAAAAGAGGTGCAAAGGCTCAAAACAACCATACATATGCACGGGGGGACGGGTCTGTGCACTCCAGCTGGCACAGCTGGCATGCACCATGCTTGAAGGGTGCAAAAGGGTCATATCGGCCATGAAATGAGGTCATTGGCAAAATAAATTACCGGTCGGCACAATATATTGCCGACCTGCAAATTATACTGGCCGGTCGGATAAATAGAGTGCCGGTGGGTGGCCGATGAGGTCAAAAAGTTCCGGTAGATTTCTAGATTGAAGCCCCAGAAGTTATCTTTCCAATGGCGCAAACCTTGCATTAAAATTCCTCCTGTGCAAAACGTTATGCCCATTTTGGTGAAGCCGCGCAGATTCGATTCAACCGGGAGGATGCCCAACTTCAACTGATCATTTCTCCCCCACCCGGACTTGGCTTTAAGAGATTCTTGAATGAAAAATGAAGCCCCGGAAGTAAGATTTCCGACGGTGGTGGCCTCATAGCTTAACTCCAAGTATGCAGATGAATAGGCCCAATTCAGCGAGGGCTGCTCGACTCCCTTCTACCCGGATCTTTATCGATCTTCTTCTCCAACTTGTTTTCTCCCCTTCTTCTCCTCTTTTCTTCAATTCCAAACCTCTACACAAAGTGTTTTGAAAGATTTGCCTCTCTCATTGCTGAAGAAACCGGACCTTTGCCCTGCGCATCTTTCATCACCGAGCAAACCATCAGTAACGCCCAAGTCTCGAGGGCGGTCAAAAATGGGGTGTCTACACCTACGTATCCCAAACATAGGAATCAAGCCTTACGTAGTTCCGGGTTAAGGTACACTCGTGTATTAACCCTCACCTTTTACGCTCTAACTTTTGCCAAAGCCGCCCTTTTGGGTTTTCAACCTTGCGAGCTATGTTTTTCTTTTCTTTTCAATTCTTTTCATTTCTTTTCATGTTTTTTCATCTTTTCTTTTCATTCTTTTGTATTTTGTTTTTCTTTTCTCTTTTCTTTTTTTCTTGCTCTAACTTTTGCCTAGGTCGCCCTTCTGGGTTTTCGGCCCAACGAGCCTCTCAAGGGTAAAAGTGTAGTTTTGTCCATGTCAAATGGTTTTGAGATCCTGAAGTCATCTGAATCCAGGAGAGTGGCTGTTGTTCGCTGATGATGTAGAAGTCCATCCAATGGGGGGCTAAATTTACCCCTAGGCCATGTTTGTTTGGGCGGACTGGATTAGCATTCCCATGACTAATAGTTCTAGGACTACGAATCCGTTGGATTATGTATCCTATTTTAACTAATAGTCAAGTTTAAAATAATTAGTCCGTACTTCAATTGTTTAACCAAACATCGGATTAATAATTTTATTGGACTATTAGTCCAATCCTAAGCTCATGTCCACCCAAACAAACATGACCGGAGTTGACTCGTTTATAGCTTTAATAATAAAGTTAGTAAAGTTTACTACTGATTTAAAATTATTTTTAAAAATATACATTTATTGCCAGTTTTTCTTTTAATTTTTTTGTTGATTTTTGTACTACTTTAATCAATTGGCAAACATGACCCGAACGTTGATAACCATCAAAAGCAAAGGGGTGGCTCAACCCATATTGACCTGGGTATGGAATTGAATACCCTTAAAAAACTATTGTTTTAATTTGAAAAATTAGTAATATAAATGTTAAATCAGTCTATTTTTTCAATTTTGAATATTGAACTCCCAACTAGCCCAACATACTTTGCTGAATGCTCTTTCCACTCCATTGAACACAATTTATAACCTAAATTTTCTTTTAATACAGATTGTTCTTCGTATCTTTATTTCTTCTCTCCAGCATATCGAGTTGGGTAGACAATAATCATGTGTAAATGTATATATCCATTTGCCGGTGGTCTGAAGGTTGTTCCAGTGTTTCTGTTTTTTATTTTGTTGTTTTGGTGTTTGGTTGTGTGCTTAGGTTTCTATCAATACTTTGTTTGTAGCTTATCCTTTCTGTGGATGTAACTTATGTATTTATCTCAGACTTGCTCTACTGTCGAATTTTTATGATTGACTTATGCTTTGCAATACGAGCTTTGCGTCTTGATATACTCATAGTTTCTTGTTTGTACATTATTTGAGGATTTTTTCTTTGTTGGGTATAAGTTTTTATTTTGTTGGATTGGATTCCTTTGTAAGTGTTGTTCTATTGATAAATAAATAAAATAAAAGGGTTAATTACACAAAAAACCCAAGGTTTCGTGCCTTTTTCATTTTAAACCCTAAGTTTTTAATTTTGACAAATTAAATCCTATCCTTCCACCCACCCGTGTTTTAATTCCCCCCCCCACCCCACCCCCACCCCCCGGTCCATCTCCGTCATATTGAACTAACGGAAAACTGGACAAAATTTCATATTTTAACCCATATGTTCAAACACTTGTATCTCCCTCGTCGTAATTCAGTTTCGCCTCATTTTCGCATCATGGCCTAATTTTCATTGCATCCCTCATATGCCTTGTTCCATCTCTTTTTGTATGCCGTCGGAGGCCCGAAAGTTGGCCAAAAATAAGATTTTTCTCTCTTTGGATAAAATTTTCATATTTAAATTCACATATTCAAGCACTTGTATCTCTCTCGTCGTAATTTCATTTTGCCTTATTTTTGCGTTGTTTGATTCATCTCATGGCCTAGTTTTCATTCCATCCCTCATATGTTTTGTTCTACCTCTTTTTGTAAACTGTCGGAGCTCCGAAAGTTGTCAAAAAATAAGATTTTTCTCTCTTTTGTTTTCCCCTTTATCTTCTATTCCCAGGCTTCTTTCTTCCTCCTTCCTTTCCACAATTATTCTTTTTTTTCCTTTTCTTTCATAGCCCTTCCCTCACCCTTACGTTTCTTCCCTTTTTTCTTTTCTTTTTTTTTTTTTGATTAGCCAAAAAAGAACTTTATTGATGAATATTCAAACAACCAGAGAAAATACATCAATAAAGAGAGAAAAGTGCAAAAAACATCATAGTAAACCAACGCCATCCCAACAAGGTTGGCACCTCGGCAGCTACCCAATTACATGCTAGCACCACCCAAATGTTGGTGAGAAACCAACAAACACATAGAATAGAGAACATAAGTGGAAACTCCTTCTGAATGAAAACCCCAACTTCAAATCAAAACTCAGCTCCCAAAGCGCATCCTGATCTACCTCAAATTGAAAATCAAGTCCTGCACTGAAAAGTTGAACTCCTTCAATAATGGTTTCTTCACCTTCTTGTAAGTCATATACCTCCATACTCAACGACACTGCCACCTTCGGAGGTTTGGTGGCTACCATGAGCTTGGTGGAAGGGCCATAAAGAAAGAGAGAAAGAGAGAACAATTGTGGAAAGGAAGGAATGGAGATACAAGATAAAGGGAGGGGGGGAAATCTTATTTTGGCCAATTTTCAGAGCTCTGACGTCATGCAAAAAGAGGTGAAACAAGGCATGTGAGGAGTGGAATGAAAATTAGGCAATAAGGTGAATCCAACAAAATGAAAATGAGACGAAATAGACTTATGACGAGGGAAATACAAGTACTTAAACATGTGGGTTTGAATCTGAAAATTTTGCCCAAAGAGAGAAAAATCTTATTTTTAACCAACTTTCGGAGCTCCGATAGCATGCAAAAAGAGATGGAACAAAGCGTATGATAGGTGAAATAAAAACTAGGCTATGAGGTGAATCTAACGACGCAAAAATGAGGCAAAACGGAGTTACAACAACGGAGATACAAGTGCTTGAATATGTAAGTTTGAATTTGAAATTTTGTCTAGATTTCTGTTAATTTAATATAACAAGAATGGATGGGGGCCAGATTGAAATACGGGTGGAGGGATGGGATTTAATTTGTCAAAATTGAAAACTTGGGACTTAAAATGAAAAAGGCGCAAAACTCCGAATTTTTTTGTGTAATTAACCCATAAAAAAAAATTATATATATCCATGAATTTCTGCTTTATTTCAAATCTTATGTCTATCCATATTCACAATTTATTGGCCAATTAAAAACTTGTTTTATAACTTATTGCACAAATTAAAAGGAACCAAGACCCACTATATAAAATAAAAAAAAAGTATGATCGGATGAATCATAGTGACAGTACAAAATATATTTATATAAAAGTCTTTTCATTTATTTATTATTAGTATTATTATTATTATTTTGAAATAATGGTATCAATATATTAGAATTTTTTTTTTTTTTTGCTTGATTTGATAAATCTCAATTAATAGATTTGTAAAATAAGTTTTCTACTTTGAAACAAATTGGGCAAATTATACTTTGCCCCCTAACTTTTTAATTGTTCCAGTCAATTTCCAGATTTTGAGTCAGATAGAAATTTGCTCTATTTACGTAAGGTCGTTTAAAAAACTAACAGAGAACAACCAGGTGATAGTATTAAGACCTGTTTTGGCAATAAAAAAAATAAGTAATTTATTGGCTTATTTGGATCACATCACCTCTCTATTTTTCTACACGTCTATTTGTATTAAGTAAAAAAATCAAAAAATAAATCATACCCAAACCAACTCTAATTATACTTAGCACCCTTGTATTGTTTTTTCAAAATTCCACTTTAGTCTTTAGTAGTTTTATACTTTTACTAAAATTTCACTTTAACCCCTACATCTTAGTTTTCCCTTTAATTTTTTAAATGATATTATTCAACTGGACCCAATTGTAACTTGACTCAAAGTGTGAGGGATAAACTGAGACAACTAAAACATTAGAGAGCAAAATGCACTACAACAAAACTGACTTTTTACGGCACCACATCAATGCATACAAGATATGCATATCGTAGTTTCTCATTTTTATGACTTTTTTTTTTGCACGTCATAAATACTTTTTCAATCACGGCGTGTCTATTGCGTAGGTCGTAAATGGTAATAATGATAATTTTTTTATAACTTGCAATGTTAGCCGTGAATAATAAAACTTTTCACGACATGCAAATGACATACCGTTAATACATAAATTATACACGACATACGTATGTCAGCTGTCAAACATATTTTATTTTTTACGACACACAATTTATGCCGTAAATGATATAACCCAAAAAATTAGGCGCCAAATTAAAATAATATCCGGCGCCAATCACCAAAAGCTCAAGCGGCATGAATTTTTTTCTATTGGCCCATTTGGTAGAGTTGTGGTAAAGTAATTATACCTTATAGCGTAACAGTTTATAACTTATAATTGTGAACATAAGTTGATTTTTGACTTATAAATTAAATTTCTCCTCCCCACTCAAAAAATGAGTTGATTTTTGACTCACAAAAAGTTATAAGTTATATTATTAAGTTAAACCAAACACATTAAAATAATTTAAATTAAAGCCTTGTTTGGGTACTCCCAAATAATCCAAAAAGCCAAAAAGTTACTCAAAAAGTTAAAAAGTTAACACTATTCATCAAAAGTCAACAATTACGGCTGCACAACTCCCAATTCAAATTTTCCTCTAAAAACCAATTTTCACAATTTTTTATTAAACATTTTTCCATAAAAAGTCAAAAAGTTAACCCAAACATTCATATTTTCAACCTTAATTTTTTAATTAAAAAAGACAAAAAGTGCACTTATTTAGTCTTTCCAAACTTGGCCTTAAATAAGCTGAAATATCAAATGCAAACTGTTTGGCTTCTAATTGGGAACATAGAGAGCTGTAAATCGGATAATAGAAGAGAGGAAGAAGATTTCGATCTGGAACAGAGCTCTAGGGTTCGAAAGGGAGACTGGTTCAGTGGCGCAAGATTTCCATCTGGAACAGTGTGCTCCCTCCGGCGGTGAGACTGGTTCGGCGACGGCAACGATCGACGGTTCGAAGGGGAAGGGTTGCGTTCTTGATGTATGTTCAGATTCCCCTCTCTCTCTCTCTCTCCCCATTTTATTCGGTTAGTTTCTCTGCTTACATAGCGAGAATAGTTACAAGAGGAAGTCAAGAATTTCTAGGTCGAATCCGATATCAATCCATTAGCAGAAAATTTATGATTAAAAATTCTGTTTATAGTGTAGATTTTACACTGTAATGTGGAGTCCACGTCCTATCGTGAACTGAAATTCTGTGATTCTATTTATCAGTAATGTTAAACAGAATTTATTCGTGATTTTGGACTTGAACGTTGAACTGAAATTCATGAATTTATAGCGTAGATTTTAGTAACACACGTTATATAGAACTGATTTGAAATTTTTAATCACGAATCATTTCAGAAAATAAGCTGATTCGAATCATTTCAGAAAATCTATGATTAAAAATTCTGTTTATAGTGTAGATTTTATTCACGAATCACGTGGACTATCCATGAATTTCTAGGTTGAATCAGTAACACAGATTCTGTTTATGGTGTAGATTTCATTCGTTCTGAAATTCTGTGATTCTGGACTCCACATTAAACAGAATTTATTCGTGATTTTACACTGTAATGTGGAGTCCACGTAATTTACTCTATAGCATTAGAATGAATGAGTGATACTAAAGAATGTTATGATGAATAGGTAAAATTTAGAAAAAGATTCATAGATTGCAAATAGAAACTGCCATAAAATAGTTGAATTTTGCTACTGTGCTACAAAGGCAATGACAGTAGGAGTAAAGATATAATAAGTTATGTCAACTCTAAACCAACATTATCAGAATGTTATAAGTGGCCAATGCAAGTACCTGAAATTGTCATGTTTTAAACTTACCTTTACGAAGAAACACATTAACCAATAGAAGATACAGTGGAAAGATCTAATTAACTGATCAACCTTAATGGATGCTATGAGCCTATTGAAATACTTGAAAATGCCAAATAAATCTACAGAAGTACTGACAAATGAGAGAAAATTTTATTTCAAGTATTTCACTCTAATAAATTCTATAAACTGTAGACTCTCAAAATAAAATAATTTTTTTATAAGAAGTTCATAAGTGCATCCAACAGTCCGACTTGCAATAAAATGAATTAAAGCACAACTTACTATTTCAAAGGATCTGAGTTCTTGTCTTATTTATGTTTGTTTTCTACATGATGGTCCAATCATTACAAAAACAACCCCCAAAATACAAAGATTGATAGCTTAGCTACTGCATAGTAATGACCCAGTCATGCATTTTAATATAATAATTTGGATTACCATTTCCTAAATAGAAACCATTAGTTCTCACTGCTCAGACACAAAGCCACGGCTCCTCTTGTCGTTGACAATGCTTTTCGAAGGAACTGGTGTAAACATCAAAGCTTTGGATTTTGGCATTCCACCCGAACCCGCAGGTGTAGAGAGTAGTTCCCAAGAAATTTTCCCTAAAACTCCAATGGAAGTCTTGACCCTTTTTCACCAATTGCAAGCCCAGATCATTGTCGCTCGATTTGCAATGAATCTTCAATGGGCTTGGTGTGTCTGGGACTTCACTGATTACATGAACCTCAAATCTTGTGTTTTGTGCAACAACAACATGATGGTGTGAACAAACAAAGTAACAAAGTGCCAAGATGAGGAGGGTAGGGAGAAGAGAATTAGGGCTCAACATCATCATCATATGCTATACCTCATTCTACAAACTAGTCAAGTGTTTAGAGTTGTTGTTTCCCTTTTGCCTATGTGCGTATAAATAGTACTCTTCTATGTGTTGGGTAAATGTATTGCATTTACACTTTACTAAATATGAATTATAAAAATGTCTGAGGTACTTAATTTATCACCCTTAAAAATCATTTCTGATAATGTGCTTAACAAGTTTTAAATTTTGATTTGTCAAATATTTCATTATATGGAGTTTAATAACCTTAATGACACATCATTAAGGATGATTTAAAGTGATAAATTAAGAAGATATAATATTGTTTACATTCAAAATCTTCTGAAGTTAAGCAATTTATTAAGGGTATATATTGTAAAAAAAATCACCATCTTTCCTTTTGGAAAGAAATCTCGCTTTGGTTTACATTGATAATATTGCCATTATTACATTATTTATTTTGCTCAATTTTAAATTAATTTCTTTATATAAATATATGGGATATTTATCAATAAATTTCATCTGACAAACAAGTACTCCAATTAGTCTCAAGTTTTTCCCAAATGTAATGTGCAACACTCCAAAAAAAATTAAAAACTTCTTAGTGTACTTTTTTTAAATGTGACACTCTAATGTGCCGAGCAAATAAGTAATTACACATCCAAAAGGACTAAATGGATTATAAGAAAAAAAAAATACGAGACTATATAAATCACAAGTCTAAAATATGGGACTTATAAATTAATCTCCATAAATATATACACGTCAAGTATACAAATGCATAATTTTATCCACGCTTAAGAATGATAAATTTTATCCAAAAGCTAACTATTATAGCAAAGAAGTCCCATTTAATAAATAAATTAAGTATAAATAATTTAATAAATAAATTTTATTTTTAAAAAGATATTAAATAGTATAGGGTCAAAAATGTAATTTCACTACCTAATCACATGGGATGAGTTATCCTATAGATTGTGTCCTACCCCTCTCCATGGGATAGAACAATCCCATAGATTTGGGTTTCATAGTCCGGATAAACTATTAATCCTGTGCAAAAATTTTAATCAAATGACGAACTATTAATCCGGATGAACTATTAGACCTATCCTTCCAAACAAACATTACCTAAGGTAATATAAAAACACTTAGAAAAGGCCACATTTGCTTCACAAAATTAGTTTTTGATAACACATTAAAATTTCCGAAGGGGCCCAAATGATCATACTCTGTCATTGGCATGCTTGCATAAATAAGAACAAAATTCAAAATTTTCGAATATTAAAGATGGGTGCACCTTCAAAATGGAATGTTAATTTTATAAATCATAGGGGTATTTTGTCGTAAATTTAAAGCTGAATTCAAGATTCAGAAATATTAATATTAATATTTGATTATTTAATTAATTACAAATCAGAACCAACTCCGTGATGAAATTGTTGTCGTAAAAATCTAATTCAAGCTGGTTTGTGAACTAGCTAGTTTTCTTATATCAATAAACCTAGATGCACTTAAGATTAAATACAAAATGAGACATAGATGTTTCATAAGGTGAGACTCACATAATGTTAATATTAATATTTGATTATTTCATAGTTCTGACATTGTTCTTCTTGTACTTTTGCGTCTCAAGGGTGTACTCAAACTAGAGGAGTGAAATTCAACATAAACAAGAATAAAATAAATACATGAGTATATATTGGACCTATTTGATGTAAAAAAACACACACACACACACACAAAATTATTGGTAAATTGAGGCTTCATTTGGAAATTGACTTTTTAAATAGTTTTTTGACTTTATACGAAAAGGCACATTAAAAAAAATAAATTGAATGGATTAAATTTAAAAAAATTGCAAATCAATGATAACTTCACAAAATATTTACAAATTTATGAAAAAATTTATAGCTTTAGTTAGTAAAGTTGGTAAAGTTTACCGCTAACTTAAAATTGTTTTTAAAAGCATACACTAATTTGTTATTTTTCCTTACTTATTTTATTTTATTTTATATTTTTTGAGTATTTTAATCAATTGCCGAACATGACCCCCAAAAAGTTGATAACCATCAAAAGCAACCGGGTTGTTCTACTCATATTGACCTGGGTATGCAATTGAATACCCTTAAAAAGCAATTGTTTTAATCTAATAAATTAGTAATATATATGTTAATCAGTCTATTTTTTCAATTGTGAATATACCCTATGTTACTCCATTGAACTCCCAACTAGCCCAGCTTATTTTGCTGAATCTCATTCCACTCCATTCAACACTCAATTGATAACCTACTAATTCATTTAAAAAAACAAATTGGTTGATTTTTTTTTTTTTTTTTTAAAACAGATTGTTCTTTGTATCTTTATTTCTTCTCTCCACCATACCAAGCTTTGTAGGCAATAATCATGTGTAAGTGTATATGTCCATGTATTTCATCGCTATTTCAAATTTTATGTTTATTCATATTCACAATTTATTGACGAATTAAAATCTTATTTTATAACTTATTGGTGAAATTAACTATAAACGAATCAAAAACCAATATAAAAAAGTCTGATCTTATCAATCATAGTGACAGGACAAAATATATTTATATAAAAGTGTTTGAATTTACAATTTTTTTTTTTTTGGTTGAAATAATGGTATCAATATATTCATTTTTTTGATAAAACATCTTTGCAAGTGTTTTATTTTATGTAGCGCATATTCTTTTTTAGTATTTTATTAAGTCCTGCTTAATATAATATGACCAAATCTTCCTTTCTAATTTTTTGGACATGTTTTTATTTTGAAACTAATATAGTCCCTCATTTTATAGAGAAAATCTCTCCCTCATTCAAAAGAAAAAAAATCTTTCTCTTATTCTATGGAGAAATCTATCTCGCATTCTATGGAGAAAATCTCAAATTATAAATTTTGAGCTTTTTTGTTATTTGAAAATTTTAAAAACAACACAACAAAAAATCTGAATGAAAATCAAAATACAATGTGAATGTTCACAGTAAATAACAAATAATTAACTTTTGAAAAAATAAAATACTTACTAAAATACAATGTGAATATTCACAATAAATAATAAACATACAACTAACCATCAAAAAAATAAAATTCATATCAAAATACAATATGAATATTCATAATTTATAATTAACATACAACTGGTGTTTTCTGTTAATGACATTGTGTCAAACCTGCAATAGGTCCTATTTTGCATTACAAATGGTGGTTGAGCTAGTGTACAGCTGATTGTGGGTGTTTTTTTGGTTGTCTTCTATTGTTTCCTTTTGAGGGTGTTAGTAAATGATAGGATGTGCATTTTAGTGCTAACATAGTTGGAATGATTTAGCCTGTTGTGATGCTTTGTGCACCCTCTTCTCTTTATTGATGTTTTTTGTGTGTACAACTTGTACCTTTCATTGTCATCAATAAAGTTTCTTTTTTGGCCAATCCAAAAAAATATATATATATATACAACTAGCCTTAAAAAAATAACTCATATTAATACAAACATTTACACTACAACATGAAAATATAAAACAAAATTGAAAAAGTGAAAATCAACTATTTCAATTGTTCAATGGTAACAAAAATGATTGTTCAACTAACAAGCATAATAACAAAAAACAACAAACATACAATTAACTTTTGAAAAAATAAAACTTATACCAAAATACAATTTGAATGTTCACAATTTACAATTAATATACAACTAGTTTAAAAAAAAAAAAAACTACCAATGTGAACATTCACACTACAATGTGAAAACATAAAATAAAATTGAAAAAAAAAATGAAAATCGACAATTTCAATTGTTCAATGGTAACAAAAATGATTGTTCAACCAACAAGAATAGTAAAAACATTAACAAAATATAGCTAACTTTCGAAAAAAAATTTAAAAAAACCCATACCAAAATACAATGTGATGTGAATATTCACAATTTACAATTAACATACAACTAACCTTAGAAAAACTAAATTCATACCAATGTGAATATTCAAACTGCAACATAAAACAAAATTGAAAGAAAATAAAGGAAACAGAACAAGACTATTTCAATTGTTTAATAATAACAAAAATAATTGTTCAAACAACAAGTATAGTAACAAATAACCAATAATATATGAACATTTACATCTTGCAAAATATATAATTATATCCATATATATATTTCAACACTTATTTCTCATACTTTCAAACAATGTGAAATGTAAATATTCACATTGATTGACAAAAAAAATAGAAACAATGACATCAATAGAATTAGATATCCAAAACAAAACTCAATCACTCTAAAAAAAAATTAAAAAAAATATCACCTACATCCTCATTTTCATCATCATCTTTATCATTATCACCATCATTAAGAATCTATGCAATTTCACCATTTCACCAATCTAAATCAAACCAAACCCACATTTGAAGAATATATTTGTAACAAAATAGACTGGACATAAACAAAGTTTCGACTTATAACAATGAAGAAACATAGAGTTTTGAACACGAGTAACAATAGACGAATACAGAACTTTGAACACAAAGTGACAATGGAGGAATACAAAGTTTCACCGCAACAATGAAGGAATATAATATTTTTTTACCACCATATATAAACTAGAGTTTCTAAACCCTACCAAAAAGAGAGTTTCGAAAACCTAACACAATGAAACAATAACACAAATGTAAATGAAACTGATCAAAAAGAAAAACGTGAATAATGATAACTACTAAAATAGAGGTAGTGTAGCTGTAGACATCTCATTTTTGACCGTTCTCAAGACTTGAATGTGCTTGCAGGTACATCCGATTACAAGTTTGATTGCTCGCTGAGTGCTCAACTTTAACGACGAAATGCCGGGTTTGCTCTTTCCAAACCCTATTTCCATTCTGTCTTATTTTTGGACCATGCCTTGGTCCCTCCATATTGATGTTTGTGATGGCAGGCCGGCCATGGGAAAAGGGCTGCCGACCATGGATTTAGCCCTGCCGGCCATCAATGAGGCACTGCCGGCCACCACTGATGGCCAGCAGGAAACCTTGTTTCAGCAGATATTATTTTAGATCTTTTGAGCCAGCTGTTTTTCACTGAGCCATCCACCATACACGTGTATGGAGGGATGGAGGCCATTTCAAGCTTGTCAAGTAAGCTTTGCATTGCATTGCTCTATAAGAGGGAAGGTCCCTCTCCCTTTCTAGAGGTTCAGAAAAATTTGAAGCAAAATTTCCCCCCTCTCTCTCTAGAATCCTCTCTCTCATCTCTTTTAGTGCTTGAAAGTAAGTTTCTTTCACATATTTGCACACAACCTCCTAGCCAAACACCACCATCTTTGTTGCTGAGGTTCTTGGAGGGCGTATTTGAGTTCTAAAAGCTGGTTTTGGGCTCAAGAAGTTGCTGTTCTTATTGTTCTTCAAGGGTGAGTCCTATTCCCCCTTTTGGTTGCATATTTGGCCACCTTTGCATGCTTTTTTTGACCTAAGTTTCAACTGAAAAAAGTTCTATTTTGAAGTGTTTAAAATGGTTGTTTAAGGCTTTGTTTGAGTTAGGAGTGGTTTACCCCCTTTGGTGGCTTATTTTGCCTTACTTTGTGCCATCTTTTAAGGCCTTTGAGACCATCTCTTTTTGGCCTTCTCACCACTGAAACTCAGAGGAATTTTAGTGGTGGAAAAGTGGTTTTGTGGTCCCAAATAGGTGGGGGTGGTCCCCCCTCCTCTTCTCTTATTTGCATGTGTTGGTGGCCCTCCAAAAGAGCATGTCTTTCTACTTCTTAGAGGCTTTTTTTAGGCTTATTTTTGTGACTTTTCAGACCTTCCATAACTCTGTTTTTGGCCGTCTTGGTCACCTCTTGCATGCTTCTTATATTCGTAGTGTAATCCTACTTGTAGCCTTGCAAAGTAACATGTCTTTGTGCCTTGAATTGGCTCCATCTTAGCATGTTTTTAGCCATTATTTGCCATGTTATAACTCTGTTTTGGGTCGGTTTGATTGCCTCTTGCATGCTTCACACCCTTGTAGTGCAATCCTCCTTATAGCCTTAACATGCATCATGCTTTGTGCCTCCAATTCTAGCTTGTTTTAGCTCTGCTCTAGCAGGTTCTTAGCCTTGTTTTGACCTTCTTGAACTCTGTTTTTAGTGGTCTTGATCATTTGGAACTTGCTTTGTATAGCCATAGTGCAATCTTCCTCACTAGCTTTGAGTTTCAAAGTATCTAGCATGCTTTACTTGAGTTGTGTGCATGCTTTGGCCTCATTTCTCACATGATTTCAGTGTGTGTAGGGTAGTCATACTCTCACATGTTTCACACTTTCAATGCTTTTGGAGAGTTATGCCTTATATCTTGATCATAAGCCAATATGTATGCATACTTGCCTAAGCCTTGGGGCTACCATCTCAGCAAGTTTTTGGTGTTACTTTGTGCCTGTTTGGTGCAGCTTAAAAGCTGCTTATTTCAGCTTTCAGCTTAATTTAAGCTATTTTGATGTGTTTGGTTTAGCTTATAGCTTATAGCTTTTCAGAAGTCAGAAATCAGCTTATTCTTTGAGTGGGGCAGGAGATGCTTAATTTATAAGTCAGAAATCAGCTTATGTTCATAGTTATAAGGTATAAGCTGTTTAGGCATAAGCTATAAGCACTTTTCCACAGCTCTACCAAACAGGGCCTTTGCCATGTTACAACTCTAATTTTTGTTAGTAGAGTCACCTCTTACTTGGTTTTGGTACGTGTAGTGTAATCCCACTCATTGGCCTTGCATGCATCATGCTTCATGCCTCCCATTCTAGCTTGTTTTGGCTACACTTCATCATGTTTCTAGCATTGTTTTGGCCTGCCTTAGGACTATTTTGAGTAATCTTGGTCCTTCGGGACTTGCTTGATATGGCTATGGTGCAAGTACCTTAGCTAGTCTTGAGTTTTGAGCACCGTAGTATGCTATGTTTGTGATGATTGCATGTTTCGGCATCGTTTAACATGTTATTTCAGAGCATATACATGTGTCATGTTCTTACTTCTTTCATTCTTTCAGAGCTTTCGAGAGTTATGTTTAATGCCTAGCTTGCGAGCCAATGCATGAGTATGTTGTTGTAGCTTTTGGTACTTCATTTCCAGTAGGATTTTGCCACTGTTTTGGCATGCATGGGTTTTGTTTGGTGTTGGTTTAGTCCATCGAGCACTGCTTTGCATGATTCTAGTGTTGTGTCCTTCACTAGCTTTTAATGCTTAAGTGTTCTAGTATGTTGTGCATGAGTGTTTGCATGTTAGAGTCTTGCATTTCATGCCAAGATTAGCATGTTGTTTGCATGTCATGTTGCTTGCTTTGCATTGTGTTCAATCGGATGTTGTGTTGAACACAAGGTGGATTAGTTCATTTCATACTTGAAGTGATGAAGTGAGCCAATCTCCTTTGGTCTTCATTGCCTTTGATCTCTCATGATAAGGAGATGGTCTAAGTGTCTTGTTTGTCATGCATTTATTGAATTTGTATATGTTGGATCTTTGGCCATCATGCATTGAGATGTTTGATTGATGGTTTTGGATCCAACGGTGCCTCTCCCTCGATGTTTTGAGTTGATATGGATGGGTATGGTACATACATGTCCTTGGAAGACCCTCTATTTCCTCTCTTTTGAGCTTTGTTGCAGAATGGAGTTTTAGTACATCAGTGGCCGACAGTGCCTTATTGATGGCCGGCACCTCTTCATCTGTGGCCGACACTGCGCATCTGTAATAACCCTGACCCGCAATTAGCTATTAATCGGTATTTAAGGATGCTAATTAAGCGGATTAGATAAATTATGGAGTTGTTATGTGAATAGCATGTTAATTGGTTATCTACCTGTCACCCGTAGAAACATCTGTTTGGAATTCTGTTATAATATAAAGACTGGAAGCCTTATCGGCATCTGAAATAGGAATTAATTACATTAATGTGTTATTTGGAATTTTTAAAACACCATGACAAACTTGATTAAAAAATTGATTCGATTTAGTAAAATCCCATGTGATTAAATTAAGCCTTAATTGAAACTACTCTTGTTAATTGAATTTTGTGCTAATTTTGACTAATTAAGGTTACTTGTGTTGAATTAAATAATGCATGATTGGTGCCTAAATTAATTCTATTAATAATCCAAGAGGTGATTAAGAGTGAGGTGTGCTAGGCCTTGGTGGTGTTGGGTGTAGGGGATTAAAACCCTTGTGTGTGTGTGTGTGTGTGTGTGTGTGTGTGTTGGGAGGTTGCATGTGTGTGCACGTGTAGTGTGCTCAAGAAGTGAAGTATGTGTGCGTACTTTCAGCCGAGTGTGAGAGTTTTGTACCATTCTCTTGCTCCTTTGGTCCTCTATGTTGAGAGAGTTTGGCTTTAGAGAGAGAGAGAGAGAGTTTAGCTAGAGAGTGTGAAAGTGAGCTCTAGAGGTTGAAGGAGAGGAAGGAAATTGGGATGATTCACCTCCACACTTCTGAAATCAGGCTCTAGGTAAGAACCTAAGCTGTAATGCATGTAGATAATGTGTTTAAATGTTGAATTCATGAAGGTACCTTGATCATTTGCATGTATTTTACATGGGTTTGCTATGAAGATGAAGAATTTGCTCATGATTCCTACATGCATGGAAGTAGGAGTGTTTTATCATCATGTTGATCATAAAATTTATTATTATGTTGATCTTAGGCCACGAAATTAGCATGCATCCATGTTAGATCAAGTTTTGAAAGCAAAATTCCATGTTTGAAGGGTTTTGAAAAACCATGGAAGAGTTAAAATATTGCATGAAGAAGTTTTGGTTCAAACCTTTCAAGAATTAATGAGTTTTTGAATAAAGGATGTTTTAAGGGTCTTGTCTTGAAGTTTTCTAAAGCTATTTTTGTGTGTTTGATCAAATCATGTAAGACCCCAAGGTTTGGAGGTGGTTTGGAAACCATTTTTACTAAGCTTTCTGCCCAGAAATTTACAGTTGGCTCGAGCGAAGAAGTGGTGGCTCGAGCCAACATTTCGAGCTCTCAGAATTTTACACTCTACAAAAGGCTGGCTCGAGCGAAGAAGTCTTGGCTCGAGCGAGCTCTGTTTTTGCCTTCTGCTGGCTCTAGCCAATAAAAGCTGGCTCTAGCCACCAACCCATTTTCAGCATGTTTTCAAAAGATGTTTTAGGTACATATCTTCACTCACATCTCTTTATGGGCATTCTTAGGCATGATTTATGAGCCGTTAAAGATTAATAAGCTAAGAAATAACATAAGTAAGTGAATTAGGAAATATGTGTTGAATCCGAGTATATAGGTAATATGAACAAGTTGTGTAGCATGGAATGAATGGGAAATTAAAGTGAGAAAGCTAAGCCATATATGACCACATGAATGAGTAATAATCAGACATATTTTGTGCTATGTATTTTGTGATTGTAGGTCAAGACTCGAGGAATGATTGACCATTTACGGGAACCACTGTGAGTAACGTTATCGTAAAGATACGTTTATATGAAATTATGTTCCAAACGAGATATGATATGTTATGTTTTCTGAAATGATATATGCTTCTGTGAACGAACATTCCAAGTTTGAAGTCTATTATGGCATCCATAGATAGTCCCAAGTCATGGGAGACGGCATGAAAATGCGGGTCCATGACATTTACGAGATCTCGTTAGCCACTTCATTGTGGTGATATGTGTTTAATCGGTGTCCGGGACCGGTTACTCTAGTCGGAAGACGTTATGTGATATGTTCTATGGGATGTACCATTATTATATTCTGATATGAGATGACTATGATTATGTTATGATCTATTTTATACGTATGAAATGTTCGGAATTGGTTCACTAACCCCTTTACCTTAATATTATTCACTGGGCTTTAGCTCACTGTTTGTATATATATGGATATAGGTGAGCATTCTGGAGTTCGAGCCCGAAGGCTTTTGCTTGGAGTTCTGTTCTGTTGTCAGCCAGCCTTTGTGCCTCACGTGGAGGTTCCCGAAGTGTCTTGGGTTCAAGTTCTGATTAGTTCTGTATATGTATGAGACTTAATCTAATTATGCTGGCTGTACTTAAGATACTGTAATGTGTGAGGTATAATATAATGTATGGTTGACTATGGTTGTGTATATAAAGTTTTAAAATATTCTGTTTCATATAAGTCAACACAGCTCATTGGACAAGTATAATTTTTGTATATTGCTTCCGCTAGCCCCTTATCATATGCTTATCTGTTCAGAGGCCTTCGGTAATCCAAGGATTACTGGCCGGTTACGATGTTAAACCTATAGGGGCAGGTTTGGGTCGTGACAGAGTGGTATCAAAGCACGAGTTATACCACACACACGTGTCCATATGAGCTATAGGATGTCCTAGAAATGAAAAAGGGACATTGTATTATCACATGTAAGTGTATGAAACCTATGCGCATGATCAAAGAAGTTATGTGGAATAACATGTCATGATAAATTCAAATACCGAATGTGGAATCTATGTGAACATGAACGTATGAAAGTAAAGGATCACATGACCGTATCTGAATTGAAATGAAAGTATAAACACGTCTGACATGAAATGAAATGTATAAACAATGAGAACTTTCCTTATATTGATAAGCACCCTGTTTGTGTATAGACAATGGAAAGGATAAGAAATGTAGATGAATCTGAATCTTCTGAGGCTAGAATTAGCCGGTTAGAAAGAATGGTTGAAGCCTTAACCGAAAATCTAAAACAATAACAACAAGGGCAAACATGTGTACCTGAGCCAGTTAGTTATGATATGATAACACTGACACAGAAATACAACAAGATGAAACCACCGGAATTCCATAGGGGTATTGAACCGTTAAAAGCCGAGGCTTAGGTCTTAGAAACTGAGAAATATTTGAGGTATTTCCGTGTACTAAGGCACAAAAAGTTTTGTTGGCAACATTCACACTCAAAGAGGAGGCTAGGAGATGGTGGATGTTAGTACAAAATGATAATGAGGGTGTGACATGGGATAGGTTTAAAGAAATTTTCTTCGAAAAATATTTTCCCCAATGCATCCGGGATAGGAAAGTATCTGAATTTATACAACTAAAACAAGGCAAAATGACTGTGACCGAATATGAAGCAAAATTTACTGAGTTAGGCCGATATGCACCCCATATGATTGACACCGACTACAAAAAGGCTAGGAAATTTGAAGGTGGGCTTGACTTAGATGTATATGACCGAGTTGGCGTCTTAAAATTACCAAAGTACGTGGATGTTCTTGATAGGGCCTTAATGTCCGAAGCAAACATAGCAGCTTTGAAAATATCCAAATCAACTGAATCAGAAAGAATGAAACAGAAGAAACAAAAAGTTGAAATGACTGGTAATTCGATGACCTCTACAACTGAAAAATTCGGGGCAATAACTGTGAACAAAGAAAGTCGGGGGAGTAATGTGAACAAAGATATACCTGTTTGTAGAGAATGTGGGAAACAACATTGGGGCACTTGTCGCCGTCTGTCAGGAGCTTGTTTTAGATGTGGTCAGAAAGGACACTTGGCTAAATCTTGCCCGCAAACTCATCCAAATAACAAATAAGCCTAAATCTACACCCTAGTTCCAGAAAATGCTCAGAACACTGAAATGACTAACGCAGGTATTTCCCTAATCATGTGTAACTGTTTTATGGGAATTTGTATGTGAATCATATGTTTCTTAGTTTGATATGATATAGATTGTGGACGTGTTAATTGGGTAATTTGAATTGTTAGAATTATGAACCCATGATAATTGAACCTTATGAACTGAACGAACCACCTGTGCCTTGGAAATTATTGGAACTTGTGAACAGTGGGAATTTGTCGGGTTAAACCTTTGTACCGTATTGTGAAAATTTAATATGAACTATTAAGTGTGACCTTTTGAACTATGCTAGAACTGTTGAACGTGGGAACGCATTATGATTGACTGTAACTGGAAAATCTGCACGACCATGACTAGAATTGAACCGTTATGTATCGACTGACATCATCGAATGATTAGACCCGTGATCTCGTATTGTATATATAAATCAGTCACGTAGGGAATTGCTGAAATTGAGAACCTATGTCAGTTGGGAAGAATGAACTTCTGCTTATGAATTTGTGAACGAATGCCTAAATGATAATTGATCTTAGACTCGTATTTGTATATGTATATATGTCCTCGCTTGTGAGACCATTAGAACTGATGGAATTGAACTGTGGTTAATGAACACTTTGAGACCTACTGGTTGATATGAACTATCATAACTGATCTATTGAACCATACATGAACTGCTAAATATGGAGACACATTAGTATTGACTGTATATGGAACATGTTTGAATTCATATATATATCTAGACCTTTGCATGGAATGTCGGCCAATTACATTGTATCTGGACTGGGTAGACTTATGACTTGTTGCCTTAATTATCATATATGGAGGAACTATTTGTGTTTATCTGTATATAGAACTCATGCACCTGTATTGGGAAGGTCGTTAGACTCTGGACATGTACATATATGACTATACCTTTGCTCAAAATGATCGATGTGATTATTTGTTGATGACCTTTGAATAGTGGACTGTGATTGTTGAACATTGACTAGACTGTTGAATAGACCAGTGAGCCTATGCTTTAATGATTGTATGACCAATCTGAAACTTCTGCATGACGATCTGCTATTGTGTACCTTATGCTTACATGAACTCAGTTGGGAAATTGTTCTATTGACTGTGATGTTTACTTTTGATATGAACGACTACATACCTGTGTACCCACATGTGAACTCACGTGGAAATGTAACACTGTATATGACCTGAACTCTTTGATATGAACTACTGTGATACATAACTTTGCTGTGATTTGAGAACCGAGGAACTTAGAACAACTGTAAAACTACTGACTATACACCTAAGCGAATGGAGTATGAACTATAGAATTGATGTACCTTGTCGGGGAGTGATAAGGAAAGAACCTTTACCTTATCTAATTTGATAGAATTGTAGTTTGATGAGACCTTTGTTTGACTGATAGAACTTCTGTTTGATGACTCACACCTTGAACTGTTATTTCATATGACCGGGTAGAGGAGACCCTTATTGAAAGCCGCTATTTGATTTGATTACACTATAGGGGATTGTGAACTGCTTATGATTGAATGACAAAGCCGCGTTGTTAGGGGAACAAACCGAATGAAAAATTGAATCGATCTTGAACACTTAGGAAGAATGTGAACCGCCAATAGCAGACTATGTGATTATAAAATCTGATACCTTATGCTTGGGAGATATGGGAATACTGTATAATGACATGTGTTTAATTGCCCGGTATTACTGTTATGACTATGAACTCGTTTGACGAAGAGAATGATTATTCCTACGGTACTGTGTTTCAAAAACTAATGGAACCTATTGATAACAGACTAGTTTGATTGCAACTCTGACCACCGGGAAGTACATATAATCTACATGATCTGGGAATGATTGCTTTTGTGGTGACACATGATATGATTAAATCTGTGAAAACTGAGAATGATGAATGGTGTATGAATGATTACTTCAGAATGACTCGGACTAACTGTGATGGAATACCGAATTGGGAACCGAATTGAGCAAAGACTGAATGATCGACTTGAAAATGAACAAATTAAATCTCTGTAACTTAACGGGGGAAATTACTTATGAAAATGAGACCAGTACCAATCTGTAACCTCGATAAGTGCCTGATAAAAGTAATGTGAGTAGTAATATTGTAAAAATTGTGTGCAACTATATTTATGTTCTATGTCCTGAAATAAGTTTTGCTCTCTAAAATGTTATATGTTGCATATTGAATGAATGTTCAATTTTTTGAAATATATTATGGCACCCTTAGTTCATGTGGCCCTTGCCCGGGGGTAAGAATACCTGGCCAATGGCCCTCGCCCGGGGATAAGAATACCGTGGCCGATGGCCCTTGCCTGGGGGTAACAATACCATGGCTATGTATGTGGGTCTCAGGACCAAATGAATTTGATGGCTAAAGGGTGTACCACGTATGATCTTATGCAAAACCTGATAATGCAAATGATTACGAATATGTATATGAATCAGTATCTGTTCTGTTACGCTTATGCGTTATGTTCTGCTCTATTAGTGCTAATGAATGCGCCACGTATGCTTAAACAAGAAATGTGACACCCATGTATTATCTGAACAAGGATGTGAAAATGAACATGTATCTGAATCTGTTCTAGACTGAAATCTGAATGTGTATAAGGCTCTGTGTTAATACGAACCCTAACATCTGAATATGATTTATGATTCTGTCTCTGCACACAGTTAAGGTTGAAATTGAGTTATGAGCCTATTTGTGAACATGGTTATGTTTTTGTTTTGTAAAAAGTCGGAGTTGTTTATTTTTTTTCGGTTATAAGATAACTCGAGTTTGGGGACCAAACTCTTTTAAGGGGGGAAGACTGTAATAACCCTGACCCGCAATTAGCTATTAATCGGTATTAAAGGATGTTAATTAAGCGGATTAGAAAAATTATGGAGTTGTTATGTGAATAGCATGTTAATTGGTTATCTACCTGTCACCCGTAGAAACATCTGTTTGGAATTCTGTTATAATATAAAGATTAGAAGCCTTATCGGCATCTGAAATAGGAATTAATTACATTAATGTGTTATTTGGAATTTTTAAAACACCATGACAAACTTGATTAAAAAATTGATTCGATTTAGTAAAATCCCATGTGATTAAATTAAGCCTTAATTGAAACTACTCTTGTTAATTGAATTTTGTGCTAACTTTGACTAATTAAGGTTACTTGTGTTGAATTAAATAATGCATGATTGGTGCCTAAATTAATTCTATTAATAATCCAAGAGGTGATTAAGAGTGAGGTGTGCTAGGCCTTGGTGGTGTTGGGTGTAGGGGATTAAAACCCTTGTGTGTGTGTGTGTGTGTGTGTGTGTGTGTTGGGAGGTTGCATGTGTGTGCATGTGTAGTGTGCTCAAGAAGTGAAGTATGTGTGTGTACTTTCAGCCGAGTGTGAGAGTTTTGTACCATTCTCTTGCTTCTTTGGTCCTCTGTGTTGAGAGAGTTTGGCTTTAGAGAGAGAGAGAGAGAGTTTAGCTAGAGAGTGTGAAAGTGAGCTCTAGAGGTTGAAGGAGAGAAAGGAAATTGGGATGATTCACCTCCACACTTCTGAAATCAGGCTCTAGGTAAGAACCTAAGCTGTAATGCATGTAGATAATGTGTTTAAATGTTGAATTCATGAAGGTACCTTGATCATTTGCATGTATTTCACATGGGTTTGCTATGAAGATGAAGAATTTGCTCATGATTCCTACATGCATGGAAGTAGGAGTGTTTTATCATCATGTTGATCATAAAATTTATTATTATGTTGATCTTAGGCCACGAAATTAGCATGCATCCATGTTAGATCAAGTTTTGAAAGCAAAATTCCATGTTTGAAGGGTTTTGAAAAACCATGGAAGAGTTAAAATATTGCATGAAGAAGTTTTGGTTCAAACCTTTCAAGAATTAATGAGTTTTTGAATAAAGGATGTTTTAAGGGTCTTGTCTTGAAGTTTTCTAAAGCTATTTTTGTGTGTTTGATCAAATCATGCAAGACCCCAAGGTTTGGAGGTGGTTTGGAAACCATTTTTACTAAGCTTTCTGCCCAGAAATTTACAGTTGGCTCGAGCGAAGAAGTGGTGGCTCGAGCCAACATTTCGAGCTCTCAGAATTTTACACTCTGCAAAAGGCTGGCTCGAGCGAAGAAGTCTTGGCTCGAGCGAGCTCTGTTTTTGCCTTCTGCTGGCTCTAGCCAAGAAAAGCTGGCTCTAGCCACCAACCCATTTTCAGCATGTTTTCAAAAGATGTTTTAGGTACATATCTTCACTCACATCTCTTTATGGGCATTCTTAGGCATGATTTATGAGCCGTTAAAAATTAAGAAGCTAAGAAATAACATAAGTAAGTGAATTAGGAAATATGTGTTGAATCCGAGTATATAGGTAATATGAACAAGTTGTGTGGCATGGAATGAATGGGAAATTAAAGTGAGAAAGCTAAGCCATGTATGACCACATGAATGAGTAATAATCAGACATGTTTTGTGCTATGTATTTTGTGATTGTAGGTCAAGACTCGAGGAATGATTGACCATTTACGGGAACCACTGTGAGTAACGTTATCGTAAAGATATGTTTATATGAAATTATGTTCCAAACGAGATATGATATGTTATGTTTTCTGAAATGATATATGCTTCTGTGAACGCACATTCAAAGTTTGAAGTCTATTATGGCATCCATAGATAGTCCCAAGTCATGGGGGATGGCATGAAAATGCGGGTCCATGACATTTACGAGATCTCGTTAGCCACTTCATTGTGGTGATATGTGTTTAATCGGTGTCCGGGACCGGTTACTCTAGTCGGAAGACGTTATGTGATATGTTCTATGGGATGTACCATTATTATGTTCTGATATGAGATGACTATGATTATGTCATGATCTGTTTTATACGTATGAAATGTTCGAAATTCGTTCACTAACCCCTTTACCTTAATGTTATTCACTGGGTTTTAGCTCACTGTTTGTATATATATGTATATAGGTGAGCATTCTGGAGTTCGAGCCCGAAGGCTTTTGCCTGGAGTTCTGTTCTGTTGTCAACCAACCTTTGTGCCTCACGTGGAGGTTCCCGAAGTGTCTTGGGTTTAAGTTTTGATTAGTTCTGTATATGTATGAGATGTAATCTAATTATGTTGGCTGTACTTAAGATACTGTAATGTGTGTGGTATAATATAATGTATGGTTGACTATGGTTGTGTATATAAAGTTTTAAAATATTCTGTTTCATATAAGTCAACACATCTCATTGGACAAGTATAATTTTTGTATATTGCTTCCGCTAGCCTCTTATCATATGCTTATCTATTCAGAGGCCTTCGGTAATCCAAGGATTACTGGCCGGTTACGATGCTAAACCTATAGGGGCGGGTTTGGGTCGTCACAGCATCCTTGGCCGGCAAGAGGGTCGGCGGTCACCATTCATGGCCAACAGGCCACTGGTGCATTCCTTAGCAATGATTTGGTAAGGTTTAGCAACAAGTTCTTGGAGAAACCCTGCAAACAGAGCCTCTAAAGAGCAAACCGGAGTGCTTTTCGGGGCAGAAACCGAGCATGTATTCTTCGTTGTTCAAGGTAGAGCTGTGACAGCCTAATTTAGATGCTTTTCATACTTAGTTGATTTTGTAACTTAATTAATTTGATTAATCAATCAAAGTTTTGTAATAATTAATTAGCTTAGCATAGTTAATTAGTTGGTTTGTAATAATTAGTTTAATTAGCGTAGCTAGTTAGCTAAATTCATTCGGACCTTGCTTCGCGAGGACGTATTGTTATAATAAGTGTGTGTGTGTGTGTGAATGTTTTCCAACCCCATGCCTTTCTCCCTTTTACTTAACTGCTTTCGATGGTTAGATTAGGACATATTTCAATTAGCATCCTTATGCTTACATGCGTGCATCATTCATTATTTTGTTTAATGTATTTGTTGGAAAAAAACCGACACGGTTAGAAATGGACCTTGAGAGGTTACCAGACGTGATTGTGACATGAAAACTAGTGTAGTTGTTCATATTTGATGAGATGTGGAATAGATTGTATTTATCGAAAAAAAAATTGAAATTTAATTGTTTAAATATCCGTTTCGAAATATCTATTTTGGGCTATCGGTGGAAGATAACCATGATTGTTGTAGAAATGCATGAGACTTAGGTAAATTGAACCACATTCTTCATTTGTTGCATTGGCCATTGCATTACATTCATTTCATTAGAAATGTATCTGTTTTTTAGAAATGTTTGGAAATATATTTGTTTGCGAAAAGATAAATACTTGGTGAATCTGGGTAGGAGGTGTAGAACCGCGCAGTTAGGTGTCGAGCATTCCAGTTTACTAATAAAAATGACAGTGGTAGTGCATTAGGGCCTACTTACAGATACTCACCTAGAGATTTACATAGCTTGTATTCATGTAACAAATATGGTTTAAAATGGAAATGGTTTTATATCTGTTGTTGCATCTCAGCATTGCATGCTTTATAAAAAGAGAGATAAATTGTTTTATCATGAGCATACTCCTCTTTAGTCTTGTCATGGTTCATATGTTGTGTAGTATATCTCTACTGGGCTGTGGCACACCCTATAAGGGAAACCATTTCAAGTACATGTGCTATGCATCTACCAAGGCTTTGACTTGGGAGGACTCGGAGCTGAGGTTTCATTTTTGTTTTATTGTTATTTGTTGAATGTAAGCCCAGGGCTGTATTTGCGTTGAGTTGAAACTCCATTTTTTGTAACTAAAAATGTTCTTGGATAAATTTGTTTGGCTTCCATTTCATACTTGTTGTAAAATGTATGCTTGGGATTGGAACTAGGGCATTGAGATGTAAATAGCATCTATTTAGCATTTTGGATTTAATGGAAATTGATGTATGGAATAGTTAGCTATATATATGTGTTTGTCTATCAGGTGGGTCTTGTTGCATAAATACATATATCGTGCCCAATTTTTAGGGTGTTACAAATTTGGCTTCGTCCTAAGATTGTTGGAGCAATCTTCTACGTAAAATAAACAACTTGAAACCAAATCAAACAAATAAAAATAAATTAGTTACAGAATTTATTACACGGATTGTAGTAGCACTCCAAATAATTGGTACAAATGAACTAGAACTTATGTTCTATACTCTCAGAATTTTTCTCTAAAAAACTAGTATGAAGAACAATGCAAACAAAGAGCAAAGCCGGGAAGAGAATTAATTTTCTGGATGTCCATACTGCTAGAAAATGTAATATTTATAGGCAGATTGGTGACCTTAAGGAAATGCCAAACAGGTAAGATTTTAGTTTGAAGATGTGCAATTCAACCTTGAACAGATCTGCTGGAAAACTAGTTTGAATCAGTCTGAAACTACTGGGCAGTTTTAAATCTGTTCAGAACAGTTTAATCTGTTGAAAAATGAAAGGGAATTTTCGACTGGTAGAGGTACCTTTTCGACAGAAAATTGAATTCAAATTTGGCGGAAAATGTGAATTAATTTCCTTTAGAAAAAATAATTTTCTCGCAAGAATTTTTGAAAAAGATTCAAATAAATTTTGTCCAAAAAATTAATATTATGACCGACTCGACCCATACCAGCGCTCGGCACGACTCGCCGGTCAGACGAATGGTGGCGCGCGCATGTCGTGGTTTGAGTCAAAGCTCATTTTGTCCACAGCTCCTTCCTTTTACAAACTTTGGGCACCCCAAGTTTGTCTACCTAGAGTTTATATACACACACAAGCTCTTTTAAAATTTTAATGTGAGACAACCATTTCCAAGAACCCACATTTTACTCTTTAATTGTCTATTCCACGAATTTGAAAATGACGTCAACTTCTCATTCACTCATAAATGGTTTTGACAAACCGTCTTTACCGTGTGACTTGCCATGCGGCAAGGAATACGTCACCTCTTTGGACTGACCCCAAAAGATGTGCGGGCCCCACCCAAATTGGGTTCAAAATTTGCCCAAAATAAGCTTATAAAAAAACACCATAATTTCCAACATATACATGTATTTTTTTAGCCTTAAAACATTTGACAAACATGTGAAGATAGTTGTCAAATATCCTTAAAACATTTGACAAACTGATATTTAATTTTTTTCTTTTCGTGATTTAATTTAAAGGTAAAAAATAAAAATAAATAGTAACTCCACAACTTGATATAGTAGACATTTTATGAGTGAATACCAGAGTTGATTTAGTCTTCATGATCAAAGTTTTATTCCCATCAAATAGTATAAACTAGACATAAATAGTCAACCATATATATATATATATATTTTCTGAATTACTATGTTTTTCTGTATGATGATTCAATCATATAGATTCTTATTTTTTCAAAAAATAATAACATTGGATATCACCAGCTATATAACTTTGTCGGGGTGCTATCTCCGATATAGAAACCATCCGGTTTTATTTGCCAGAAACACAGCCAAGGCTCCCGGGGTTGTTTGCAATAATCTACCATATTTCTGAAGAAAACATTAAAGCTTGTGTCCTTTGAATTCCACTGAAATCGGCAGAAGAAAAGAGTAGTTTTTGTGAAATTTTCTCTAAAGCGCCAATAGAACTCCTGACCAAAGTTCAAGAAATGCACTCCAAGATCATCGTCTTTCGATTGGCAATGAATCTTCAATGGGCCGGGAGTGTTTGGGACTTGACTGGTGATATGAACCTCAAAACGTCTCAAGGGTAGTAAGCGTTGGGATTGGGGTTGGGATTGTGCAAGAACATGATTTGAGCAAGCAATGTAAAGGACTAAGACGAGGATCGGAAGAAGAGAATGGTTCGTCATCATATAATTTGAAAGAAGTGTTTTTTGAGGTGTCGTTGCCTTGCGCCTATGCGTGTATGTGCATAAATAGTACTTGCATTTTGCATTTACAGTAAAATATAATTTAGAGTTAATTACTTAAAAGTCTTTTTTACAAATGTTATGATAGTTCATATTTTATTTTAAAAATTTTAAACCAATAAATATTATTTAGTAAAACTGAGAATATTATCAGTTTTTCTCAATTTTTCAAACTAAGAATATTATTAATTTTACATAGTAATGTTTTAGATAATTATTTCACTAAATGATTGGGGGGGGGGGGGAAACAGAGTATGTGATTAAAGGTTTTTATCCTTCTACTTATTAGTTTGATTCAGCTATCCAATAAAATCGGGAACATTATTAGTTTTTTCTACTTTTAAAACTAAGAACGTTATCAAATTTTTCATTTTTCAAGGGTTTTTTTTTTTTTTTAGTTTTGCACAACAATGTTTCATCATCATGCTCCTTTATAGACACAAAATTTTCAGTTTTGCACAGAAAAATAATTCAATTTTTTCAAAAAAATAAAACATTCAGCTTGTTTGGTTTTAATTTTCAAAAAAAAGTTTTTAAAAAATTGTACTTTTTTATTTTACGTATTTTAATGTTTTCAATGATTTTTTTAATATTTTAAGTAACTTTTTTTTAAAAATTTTTTTAGACACACCTAACATAAATAAACTTAAAAAGTATAATATTTGTGAAAAAAATATTTAAAAATTTTAATAAATACCAAAAAAGACAAAAAACAAAAAAAAAAACAAAACAAAACAAAACAAAAAAATCAGTATATTTTTCATATTTTTGTGTATTTATTAGTTTTTTTAAAATATTTTTTCACAAATATTTTACTATTTAAATACATCTAAATAAGGTGCATCTAAAAAAGTAAAAAAAAAAATTCTTAAAATTGAAAAAATATTCACCAAAAATAAAATAAAAAAACATGAAAAACAAAATACTCAGTTTTTAAAAAACTGAATTCAGAAAACTGAAACCAAACACACTGATTAGTTTTTTTTTTTTTGGTTTTTTTCAATTTGAAAGTTGATGTTTTAAAGTTTTGAAAATCAAAATAAATGTCAAATCATAATGTTTATAGATAATCATAAATGATGAACAATCATTGTTTAAAGTGCAATTCCGATTATTAAAAATTTAATGAGACTTGAAGGTATGAAAAATCTTAATTAAAATTTAATGAAGTATAAGTTCATAAATTAGGATTTGTGTGTAAATGCCCCTATAATTAATTATGAGCATTTAAATAAATTACGTATAAGTATCTACATTATAATAATTCCAAATCAAGCAAGCAATTGATTGACCATTTTGCAAGAATGGAAGTCAGTTAGAAATGAAAAAATTATTCAATGCTCTTAGAGCATCCCTAGCAGTTTACTTAAATTTTACCCTAAAATATTATTAAAAAATTCATTCGCTATTTTAATAATCACTTTTTCATTTATTTTCCCTATCAAACTCCATCTTCATTCTCTATTATATTAAAATAATATTTTTAGTTACTTTTAAATTTAAATATTTTTTTTAATAATAAAATAATGAAAAGCCAACCAAACACCAACAGTACAGCAGAGGAAAACAAATAGGGTCGGTCGACCGATTAGGTTATTTTTGGACATTTTTCTTCTTCAGCTATAGGGCACTCACGGGACGTTCGGGGGACATCCAGGGGACTTCCCCTTCACGCCTTCAACGAAATAAAATAAGAATTTATCAAATATAAGGAAATTACAGTAACTCCTTACAAATAGGGAGTCACTATAGCAAAAACTAATTTAGGGAAACTGCTGGAGATTATAAAGTGATTTCAACCCCTAAAATAGGTAAGGGGTGGGTTTAAGGGGATTGCTGGGGATACTCTTAGCCCCAATTTGACTAACAAGATTAATAGTAAAATGATTAATAATTTTATGAATTAGTGTAAGATTAGTTATTCAATTAAATTAGTGAGATAATCATTTATTATATATTCATTTTATTTTTTTCTTTCGTATTTGAAATTATAATCCCAACCCCTCAATATTAAAAATTGACCAATTTCATCAGATTAAATGTCCACCGTACATATAATCTAGTTAATAAAATTTGCAATTAAATATAGGATTGTGAGTTCATGGACTAACAATCTCAATCTTCTACTATAATCTTACTAATCAAACATGTCCTTAGAGTAAGTCTGGGCAGTGCTCCAAATGAATTGTAAATCATGGAATCCATAACTTTGGTGTTGGAGTTTTAAGAAACAAAATATTAGATGTCAATCTATAATTAGAATGGAGTATTACTCCAAGAGTATTGAATAATTTCGCGTAAGAAATGGGATTGTCTAGGTGGACGAGCCAATTAGACACCTATTGAGGTTTAGTAGATCTATTACGGGTCTCACTTCAATAATCTAAGATTTTTATTTTGAAGATCATTTGATTTATTCATACAAAAAAATCAAATTGATAAAACTAATCAAATCACATATGCTTTCAAAATAATGAATGTTCTAATATCAAGGGTAAATTACATTTTACCCCCTTCAACTATTGGCCTTATTACCTCCTTCAACTATAATTTGTAACAACTAATAACCCCCCTTATTTACTATTCTTTTTCAATTTGTACATTTATGACTACAATACCATTTCATCAATAGGATAAATCGTATTGTATCCCCTTGAATTATCACCCAACATCATTTTCAGTTTGGACCTTTTTATTTTTATTTTTTTCATTTTATCATCAAATTCATTTTTAGTTTGTTAAAAAAATTAAATTTACAACCAAACCAAACAAATAGAAAATATTTATGATGAAATTAAAAAAAAATTTACTAAAGACAAAAAAATACAAAAAATATACTAGTTTTTGTTTTTATATTTTTTCATCTTTTGTGGTTTTTTCAAAAATTTATTCACAAATATTTAACTTGTAGGTGCATCTAAAAATTTACAATTTTTTACTAAAATATGAAAAAAATTTCTAAACATAAAATAAATTAAAAATTAAAAATTGTATTTTAAATTAAAAACCAAGCATTTGTTTTAGTTGAGAGGGTAGAGTGCTATTGATTGATAGTTCAAGGGGCAAAGTATCCTATAGTTACAATGGTATTTTCATCACTAACGTTTAAATTGAAAAAAAGTAATAGATGATGATGGTTAAGTGTTATAATTTTTAGTTCAAGAGGGTAAAGTAATATTAAACAATAGTATTCTTTTTTTTTTTTTGAAAAATTATAATATGCACACTTTTGAAAGGGGTGTACTATATGCAACCCTAGTTATGTCATTTTTTTCTTTAGTTATGACATTATTTTAGTTATAATTCATGAGATCTTTAGTTATATCTCATGTTATATGTAATTATGACAATTTTTTTTTTAATTATGACTCAGAAAGTATAAAATTATATTATTTTTTTATTTTAATTATAAGGTACATATGGTACACATCTTTAATGTTGTCTTTTTTTTTTACCCTTTTAGTTTAAGGGGATAATAATGTAATTTGCCCTTACCAAAATCATATTTTTAGTAGGGGTGAGCATGGTCTGGATTGGACCGGATTGGAGTAAAATCAGGACCAATTCGTTATCTACGGATCCTGAAAAATTAGAATCAATCCAATCCGTTTAAATCGTGGAACCAATCTGAACCAATCCATTTAAACACGGATTGGATCGGTTTAGGATCACGAATTTACATAATTAAGTAACACAAAAATATATATAACACTGTAATTTCATAAAAATATAAATATAGCACCATATTAGTTTCACAATAGCAACATGTCTTTTCATAATAGAGACAAACTGTTCTAGAATTTAAAGAATCATAAGAAAACTAGTTCCACCATAAGTATTTTAGACCATTATAAATTAACACTAAAAACTAGCAAACAAAAGTAATAAAAGAAGATTCTATGCAAGTTTAGGTTTGGATTTGAGTTTTATATGAAATAAGAGAAGATACTATGCAGGAGGGTGTATAATAAAAATATAGACTATTTGTATACGGTTTGGATCGGTTCCAATCCGGAACCGTGGTGTTCAATTCGAAACCAATCCATGAATTACGAATTTTTAATTTTTCAATCCGGAACCAAACCATGGATTCAAAAAATCAATCCAAACCTACTGGATTGGAATGGACTAGATCGAATTACGGATTTCACAGATTCCTTGCTCAACCCTAATTTTTAGTCCATTCCTTAATGGAAAATTATATTTTCACACACTTAATTATCTATAACGACCCCGGTTTTTTCCTCCATTAGTTGTTGTATTCCAAACTCGGTTCCGTGGAAGTTGGTTGTTGCATATGTTTCATTTCGGTCCTTTAATTCTTTATATTTGAGTTTTGGGATGTGTTGGGTAGGTTTGTAACAGGTTAGGTGTGTTTTAAAACAAATGGTTGTTGCCCAGATTTTGGTGTATTCGCTCGAGCGAGGCTTTTGTCGCTCGAGCGAGCTCTGTGTTTTAGTTCCTTCGCTCGAGCGTACGTCTGCATCTAGTTGTGGACCTGAAGATTTCATTTCTTGGCTCGAGTGAGCTTTCCTTCGCTCGAGCAAACAAGCTGTATGTTTTGGGTTTCTTCGCTCGAGCGAGAATTCCTTCGCTTGAGCGTGCTTCTAGGTTGAAGACCTAAAGCTTCGAATTGTTGGCTCGAGCAAGGCTTTGTGCGCTCGAGCGAGGTTTCTTTGTGTTTGGTCGCTCGAGCGACCACTCCTTCGCTCGAGCGAGCCTCGAATATATCAGTTGGCAGTAGCGGGTTACACTTCACTTTTTCACCATCTTCCTTATACAAACCCTAGATCCGGCTGCTCTTCTCTCTTTATATACCTTCTCTCTAGGAATACACCTAGTTCTAGTGTGTTTCTATCCTAGTTCCTTTGTAAGAAAAGTGGAGCTTTGTGAGGGCTCCGTTTTGATCCGAAAATCATTGGGTTTGGAGCGTCTTGAGTTTTCTTCATCTTCTCCATTTGGTCTCTTCATTTGTGGTAGGGATACCCTACTCCTTCTTATGGGTTTTGACATAAATTTTGGTCATTTTGATTAAATGGTGAATTATGGTAATTTTGGGAAGGTTAGGGTTTGATTTGTAATTTATAAAAGAGGGGTTTTACAGTGTTTAGGTCAAATATGTATTGAGACTTGAAATTGGGGTTGTTTATGGAATATGAGTGAAATTTGGGCCTTGGGGTCAATATTGTGAATACGGAAAAATACCCTAATTATGTTGAATAATTAATTTGGGGAAATATGAAATTGAGATGGAAATTATGAAGTTGGGAAATTGTAAGGTTGATTGGTGTAGTTTGATAAATTAATCACACACCTATGAAAATGTTGTTGTTTTATCTGTTTAATAAATTTTATTATCTGTTTAGAGATAACTGCTTTGGGCTATCGGTGGAGGATAGTCTTGATTGTTGTAGACACTATGTGTCGATTAGGGAGAACTGAAACTAATCACCTGGAATATGTCATTGAATATGACGGTTGGAATAATACATTGAATATGTGTATTGATTGATCATTGTATATGATAAGTGTTTAAATACATTGTATATGTATCTTGTTTGGGATGAGATAGGGGATGTACTCTCAAACCCGTTTGGGAGCAAATAGGGGATGGACTCCATTGATAATTAAGTTGGCCGAAGTGTCCAGGGTAAAAGTCCCGAAATCTTAATTATGTTTGTATAACATTGATATTGGAAGTGTTTCAATATGAATTGTAGTCTCATAGAAATGGTTTGGCTAGATAATGAGCCATGTTTATGAATTTGAATTGGATAAGTAAAGAAAAATGGAATGAACCACGGGTGTATTTGTCATGGAACTGGAAAGTGTTGTAAGTTGGTTTATAAGTGTTAACCATTTATCGAATGCTAATGTTTTAGTTATTTCTCATACTTGGTTTAGTATATCTCTACTGGGCTTTGGTTCACCCTATATGGGACATCATTTTCAGGTTCAGGTGATATGCCACCTCCAAGGACATAGCTTGGGAGGCTTAGAGGCAGAAGACCTTTTGTTGTTATCTTTTTGACATTACATGTAAATCAAGTTAAGGGCTTATTTTGTATAAAGAGTTAAAACTCTTCTTTTGTTGAACCCAAGTGTTGACTTGGAAAGTTATAAACCCGTAGGGCATTTACTTTTATTGTCAACATGTAATACTTTTGTACTTAATATTCTGATGAATGGAAACATGCTTTATTCTCTTAAGTCTGTGGATGTCATAAATGTATGATTTATGGGTTTATCTTAAGGGCGTTACATTACCTCAGTGCACATCTTCTCTCAACACACACACTTATTAATTTGATTATTAATTAATTTTCTCAATCCACACACTAAAAGTTACAATTATATCATTCACTCATAATTATTATATACACACCACTCAATCCTCCTTTCCACACCTTTTTTTTTTTTTTTAATGTTTTTCAGTTTGAAGATTTCGGCATTGATTTTTTCGAAATTATACATTTAATTCGACACTTAACTTTTGAATAAAAATGATTAGTTCGACAAATTTGTTCCCAAAAAAATAAAAAAAAATAAAAAGAAAGAAAACTTTCGGCAGTTGATATCCGAATATAATGAAATAATTCAGCACTGGTTGTCTGACTAAAAACCGCAAAAGGAAAAAAAAAAAGTTATGAAAAAAAAAATTAGAAATTAAAACAATATGAGAGTTGTCGAGAGAGTATTGATTTGCAAGTAATAGAGGAGTATAGAGTGTGTAGCAAGCAAAGTGACAATTATGATCATTTTAGTTTAGGGTATAATTGCTATTAAAATAATATTTCATTAAGTGTGTGCACTGAGGTAATTAAGTGTATGAAAATAGAATTTCTCTTTCTTAATAAGTGACCTAATGATATAAGGGTAACTTACAAATACACCCTCTGAGGTTTGCTTAAAATACAGATTACCCCCTGTGGTTTGAAAAATTACAAATAGCCCTTATTAGAATTTTTTATTTAACATAATTAACTAAAAAAATAAAATTCATAATTGCCCTCCTATATAATAATAAAATTATCTAAATTATTAATTGAAACATATTTCTAATATCATTAAAAATTGTTAATTTACTTGATGATTTATTAATAAAATGGGCGATTTGTTATGAAATTAGAAACCTCGGAGGGTGGAATGTAATTTTCAAAACTATAAGAAACGATTCGTATTTTAATTAAACCTCAAGAGGTGTATTTGTAATTTACCATGATATATAGTCTCTCGATAGTTTGGGGTCACCTTGTTTGGGACTTGGAGTCGACTCGTTTCACTGGAGCTCATATTTAAAACTTTAGATACGAAACCAACAAAATTAAAATTTTAAAAATCAAAATGACAAGGTGATGAAAATGTCCTAAAAAATCCGATTCATAACGGTTTGTAAACTAGTTGATTTTCTTGTATTAATAAGTCTCGGTACACAGAGAACAAAATACATAATAGAATATAGATGTCTCATTAAGAGTAGAGCCCACATAATATGGGACCCACATGTGGTACCCATCTTGTGGAAGACATCTATGTTTAGTCTCTTTATTCTTAACATTTACATGAGTATATATATTGGGAGCAGGCTCCTCTCCAATTTGGTTTTCTAACTGGAAGGTATTGTTGGGCCTCCATCGGCCCAACATGGAGCCTACATAGATGATTCGAACCATTAATTATATAAGGTTTGTTGAGTATTTTATCCCTGTAAAAAATTACGTTGATCGAATATTGATGAACACTTAATCGAATTATATTTTTGTCAACAATTTATTTTAAAAATCATATTTATTATTGACACAAATGTGATTTAATCAAGTAAATAGTTATATCTGATTAACGTAATTTTTTATAAAAATGAAATACTCGACGAGCTCTCCTTATTGAACAGTTCGAATTATCAATACGGATTTCGTGATGAACCCAACAACTCTTTTCAATCCGATTTGAACTGAAGAGAAGCCTACTCCTATATATTGGATCCATTTGATGTAATTTTATTTTATTTTTATTTTATTTTTTTTATGTGAACTGAGGTTTCGTTTGGGGAGAGAAGGCTTCAACAATGGCTAAGGGGAAAGGGGCGGCGGCTAAGCGGCGCTGTAAGTGAGTGAGGTTCTAATTGCAACTCTTAAATTTCTTCTTACACCCATCATATACACGTGTACTTTTTTAACCTTAAAACATTTGATAAACATGTGAACTTTTCTTCTTCTTTTTTTTTTTTTTTTTTTTTTTTTTTTTTTTTGTTACAGGAAAATCCTCCCTACCCTCCCGCAGGTCCAAGGCAGCGCCCCTTGCAGAGATCACCAAGGTGTCCTGTTAGCCGTTCCGAGCGAGGAGACTATAACCTGGGAACTTGCCCCGACCTCCCAAGACAAGCTCCGCTTAAGTCAGGACTCGCACAGCGAGGGAGCATTGAACCCACACCAAGTGCTGACTAGACAACTTAAGGTCCAACCTCCTAACCAACAGTGCTACCGCCCAGGAGATTGGCCCAAGGGGGATAGGGAGTTGAACTTGTGACCTTGGGGCTTAAACCCCAAGGCCTTACCACAATGCCACAACCCCTTGGGTTAATGTGAACTTTTTTAACCTAAAAACACTTGATAAACATGTGAAGATAATTGTTGGATATCATTTTTAACCTTAAAAACATTTGACAAACTGATATTTAATTATTTTTTTCTTGTCTTGATTTATTTTTGTATGAGAGGGTTCGGGGGTATCACCGAAAAATTCAAAGGCCATCGAAAAAGTCGTCGAAATATTCTAATGTCTACCAGAAAATTCGAATATTGTCGGAAATTTTGAAACTTTTAGAAATGATGAAAGATTTAGATTCTTCAATGGATGTAATTAGAAACACAATAGTAAAAAGTTGATAGAGATAAGAGACTAGGTAAAGAAAAAGGCAAGGTAGTTAGAGAAAAAATAATGGTAAAGCTCTCCTATGGATCTCCCACTTTTATTCTCAATGTAGATAATGGAGAAGGGAAAGTTCTTTTCCAAAAATTGGCTCTCCAAAATCCACTCCCTTGTAAAGCTATGGGTAGGTAAGCACTTCATGATGTAGGATGGAATCCATGTAGAAAGCATATGGGAAATGTTTTTTCTAACCACTTTGCTCGAGGAAGTGACCTCTCCGAGAACAAGAAAGATCTCAAAGATGAGATATTTTGCTCTATCAAAATCTTATTTTTATTTTATTTTTTAATAAGTGATATGATCATATAATTATAATTATCTATCAATTATCTACTCTCTCAATAGTTTGGGGTAACCTTGTTTGTGACTTGGAATGGACTCGTTTTGCTAGCGCTCAAATTAAAAACTTTAAACACGAAATGAACAAAATTAAAATTCAAAAGTTCAAAATAACAAGATGATGAAATGTCATTGTAAGAGTCCGATTCATGACAGTTTGTGAACTAGCTGATTTTCTTGTATTAATAAGTTTTAGTATATAGAGAATCAATTATAGAATGAGATACAGAATCCTCACAAAGAGCGGAGTCCACATAATGTGGGACCCACATGTGACACACATCTTGTGTGAGACATCTACATTTGGTCTTTATGTTCCTAACATTGCCCAAAATAAATACATGAGTACATAAATTGGACCCATTTTATGTATTTTTTTGGAAAACTTACGCAAATAGTCTCTGTACTTTACACACGGTGTCAATTTGGTCCATGTAGCTTCAATTTGCTCGATTTTGCTCCTTAATTTAACGGATTGTATCATTTTAGTCTAATAAATAACGGTTGTTAAGTTAATTTAACTGAAATTCAAACAATGTGTCAATTTGGTCCCTGTATTTTTCACAATGTGTCAATTTAATCCCTATCAAAATCGAGAAAATTGAAACTACAGGGACCAAATTGACACATCATGTAAAGTACAAGAACCAAATTGACACATTATTTGACCTTCCGTTAAATTAACTTGGCAACCGTTATTTATTGGACTAAAATAACACAATCCGTTAAATTAAGGGGCAAAATCGAGCAAATTGAAACTACAGGGACCAAATTGACACATCGTATAAACTACAGGGACTATTTACATAATTTACCCTGATTTTTTTAATTTTTTTTTATAACCTGAGGTTTCGAGGAGAAAAGGCCGCGACAATGGCTAAGAAAAGGCAACAAGTGGCGACTAAGTGGGGTTGTAAGGGAGGGAGTTTCTAATTGCAAATCTTAAATTTCTTCTTGCATCCATTATATACAATTGTACTTTTTTAATCTTAATACATTTGACAAACATGTGAAGATAATTGTTGGATATCTTTTTTAATCTTCAAACATTTGACAAAATCATTTTAATAATTTTTTGACTTTTTATGAAAAGATGTACAGAAAAGTAGAGAGAATGATATGATAATTTATAGTGAATTTTTGACTCTTCGACTAAAACATGTAATTGCCAAGCGAGGCCTCACTTTTTTTTTTCTTTTCTACATTTATTTTAAATTTAAAAAAAAAAATAGCAACTCCACAACTTGATAGAATGGACATTTTATGAGTCAATACCAGAGTTGATTTAGACTTCAAGATCAAAGTTTTATTCCTATCAAATAAAAACTAAACATAAATAGTCAACCATACATAATTCTTCTAAATCACTGTGTTTTTCTTTTGCATGATGATTCAATCATATAGATTCTTATCTTTTCCAAAAAAAACAAGAAGATTAGATATCACCAGGTATTTAACTTTGTCACATTCGAAACACCATTTCCAATATAGAAACCATCTGGTTTTACTACCCAAACACACATCTAAGGCTGTTTCGATGTTTCGCAATAGTCTACCAACCTTTCAGAGAAAACATCAAAGCTGGTGTCCTTTGAATTCCACTAGAATCGATAGAAGTAGCGAGTAGTTTCTAGGAAATTTAACTTAAAGCTCCAACGGAATTCCTGACCATTGTACACCAAATGCACTCCAAAATCGTTGTCTTTGATTGACAACAAATACCTAACCAGTATATTTTAAAGAGGTGGACAAAGGATGCAAAATCAGGGAGTATAGAAGTGACTTGTATAAGCTATGAAGATCCAAAGGCAATGATTGGAAGACAATACAAAGAGTTGTGTCGCTTGTGTTCTCAATTGGCAACTAGAGCTGCTGAAATAGAAAAAACTTATAAAATTGCTTTAGATGGCCTTAACATGATATTGGAAGAGGTGAATGCGAGTTTAAGAAGAGTTGTAATTGAGAAAACTTGTCTTGGGACTTCACATGCCAACAATAATTTGTTCAAGCAAAACAAAACCATATGCGTTGATGGCATTGATGTAAGAGTTAGAGGTATTAAAGTTAAAGAGAGAACTAATAGCAAGTCTAGCATAAGGCCAAAAAGTGCACTTGGAAGGGATACTAAGAACAAAAAATCTTATGGAAGTCCATTCTCAAATTATGATAACCCAATGTATAATCCTGTTAAACAAAGTGAATTTTCTCCATCAGTGCACTTCACACAGGTGTCATTATTGTTGTATAAAATCATTCATCTTCCTTTTATTTTAATATAGTCATACATACTATAAAATAATTTGTCTTCCTATTTTACAAGTGATGTAATTGATATGTTCTGTGTGTGTGGAATGATTCAATTCAAAAAACCAATAGCAACTTAATGCTCACTCAAGTATGGATGTTCCTACTATGCACACATTATTTCATCAATCATCACAACTAACACAAACATCTCAATATGGACGGGTAAATTTAGTCTCTCGTAAGTTCTCATTATTAGTGTCTGGGACTGCACTGATGATATGAACCTGAAAACGAGTGAAGGGTTGTGCAAGAACATGATTTAAGCAAGAAAAGTAAATGACTAATACGAGGGGTGAAAGGAGAGAATGGTTCATCATCTATAATTTAAAATAAGTGTTTTTCAAGTTGTTGTTGTTGCCCTTTTACCTATTTGTATATGTATAAATAGTACCAGTCTTCCGGCAGAGACATACTGGTGGCAGATCAAACTCAACGGGTGAAGTTCACAATATTTTTGTTGACAATTTACTGGACTCAATGCATCCAAAAGGATTGTACAATCTGTTCACAAACTTTGGGGTAGTCATAGATGTTTACATACCCAGCAAGATGATGTATTTAATAGGAACCAGGTTCGGCTTTGTTCGGTATGACTGTTTGGTAGCAACTTAAATGGCAATCCAAAAAGCGCACGATACATGGTGTGATGAGAGAGCTTTGAAGGTCAAGCGAGCTAATTTCACAAAGAATTTAAGCAAAGTCAAACCATAAGCTGATCTTCAGCATCTACCACCAGTGGAAACAGGAAAAAAGATGGATGACAGTGGACGTACCCAGCACCAAAGGGATGTCTTATACAGAAGCTGTGACGGGGGGTAAAGTAACAAGGGTCTCGGTGACTATTGAGGAGTATGGAAATGGATGGTTGTCTGATAGTGTGATAGTAAAACTCTGGTCTCACTATCAATGCTTCGATCTTAAAAAGGAGCTGCATACCAGAGGTATGTCTGATGTGCAAGTGAAAGATGGTGGTGGAAGAGTTGCATACTTAGTGTTTTCTTCACCAGAGGGTAGAAACAAACGTATGAAGAACCTTAAAGATTGGATCCACGAATGGTGTGAATTGAGGGTGGAATGGAGGAGGGGACTGAAGATTGAGCAAAAGAGATATGTGGGCCTGAACTGCTATGGTTTGCCACCCACTTTTTGGAATACAGCTAACTTCGTCAAGATTGGGGAGATCTGGGGTAAGGTCATGAACATCAATTAGAGCACCTTCAATATTTCATCCATAGGATGTGGTAAAATCAGGATTCTTACGTCACATATGGAGATGATCAACAGTGTAGTTAGCCTTGAATGTAGATGTCATATACACTCAATTAGAGTGAGTGAAGAGCTTGGTCCTAACTTGGTCTATGTCCCAAGTCATAGCAGCAAGGAGAGGGATGTTTCTGTTAAGGGCATCACCGGCGGTGATCAAATTTCAAACTGTAACAAAGGAAGAGAGGAAGCCGTGAATGACGTGATGCAACAAAGGGATAGGGTGGCCTATGAAAAGGATGTATCACAAGCTGCAAAGGGTAATGATAGAATGGAGGCGGAGCCTGAGGGAGCAGATAGTAGTCTTTTTGCTATTTCTGAAGTAAATGAGACCTGCAACATTATGGACCTAGAGTAAAAGAGGGTCAATGCACGAGGCTCAAGGGAAGCATACCTAATACCTTAGTTAAGTGTATTTGCTAGTAAAAGTCAAAATGATGAGGTCAATATGGGCCAAGGTGGACTGTTGGAAGCAATCAAAAAGAAAGGGCTAAAGAGTAGTCACAGAAAGTGGAAGAGTTGAAGGTGGCTTGGGTTCTGATGGGCTTATGAAAAGCTTAAGTGGAAATGGGCCTTCAAAACCCAGCATTAATTTAGAAGTAGTCTTTGATCAAGCCCATTTTGATGGTCTGTTGAATGAACTGAACGGGGGCATGTCTAAATCAACTGGACAGGGACTTAGTTGTAGTAGGTTTGCTGAGAATCTGGATCCAACACATATTCAAGCCTAGGTGGAAAATGGAGAAGGTACTGCTGAGGACAGTAATTAAGGAGATAGTCACAGCAATCAAGATAATACACCTAGTAAGAGAATAGAAGGCAAGGAGAGTAAAGGAAAAAGTAAAAAAAAAAACCAGAGGAAAATAGTGTTAAAAATGAGGTTTTAAAGGGGGGCCATCTTTAGAGCAGCTGCAGCTGCAATTTCTTCTTCATTATCTCATACCAATAGATCAAGCAAACATGATATGTTATCAAAAGAGGCTCAAGCTACAATTCGAGTTGGGAAAAGTCTGGGCATTGATTTTGAAGGCAAAGATGATGAAGTTATGAAGAAAATAATTGAAATGGAAGAGAATGACATGGAGCAGGCTGTTGATAGGAGTGATGGTGCAGGGGTTTAGATCAGCATCAAGGGTGGCTCAAGAGTGAAAAGTAAGTTCTTATGAAGATTCTTTCTTGGAACATTAGAGGGCTTGGTAGGCCTTAGAAGAAGAGGAGAATCAAAGCAGTTATCAAAGAACAAAAAGTGGATATGGTGTTGTTACAAGAAATAAAAAGGGCAAACATTTCATATCAGTTTGTGAAGTGTATCTGGCCTTATGACCTAGTTGATTCCATGAATGTGGATGCTGATGGGAGTGCTATAGGCCTGTTATGTGTATGGAAGCCTGATGTTTTTTTCTCTAGATGATTGCTGCTGCAATAGGAGCTTCATCATACTATCAGGTATCTTATTTAATAGCTTGGAATGTGTGATTGTGAATGTGTATGCACCTAATGGTGTGAGTGCTAGGAGAAGCTTATGGGTCTCTTTGATCAATCTTAAGGCTGTTTTCCCCAAACTGTGGTGTATATGGGGGATTTTAATGAAATCAAATCAATAGATGAAAGGAAGGGTTGTGTAAGAAGGGATAGGGGAATAATAGATTTTTGTAATTTCATAAGTAGCCTTGAACTGATTGACTTACCTATGTTGGGAAGAAAATTTACATGGTGTAATTCATTGGAAGGTGGGAGATAAAGCAGGTTAGATAGGTTCCTTGTTGGACCAGAATGGTTGGTCTAGTTTAGGTACAAACTTTGGGGTCTTCCTAGATCCATTTCAAACCATTGTCCAATTATCCTAATGGAGGATGCCAGAAACTGGGGCCCAAAGCCTTTTAGATTTATCAATGCTTGGGCTTCTCAACTTTTCTTAATGAAGTGAAGAAAGTGTGGGAGGGTACTTAGGTGGAAGGTTGGGCAGGGTACAAACTGAAAATCAAGTTTAAGGCACTTAAACAATCTCTAAAGCAGTAGAACTCTGAAGTGTTTGGGAATACAGACTCTAAACTGAAGCAAGCCGAAGAGAACCTACATGCCCTAGATCTAATTACTGAGAGTAGAGACCTGGATGAGGATGAGTGTAAAAGGAGAAAAGAGGTGAAGGGTGAAGTGTGGAAGCTCAAAAAGATAATGGAAAGAATTTGGCCGCAAAAGTCAAGGTTGAACTGGAATCTTAAGGGAGATAAAAATACAAAATTTTTCCACATCATAGCTATTAAAAGACAGAACACCAATGCCATTGATTCCATGTCAGTGAATGGGGAATTAGTAAAGGAACCTTTTGAGGTTAAATAAGTTGTGTATGATCACTTCAGGTTAAGCTTCTCTGAGTAATGGAAGTATAAGCCCATTTAATGTGATTGCACAGAGCCAGCATTTCAGAAGTTTGGATGTGGAATTTTTTTAACATGAAATTTGGACAGCAGTAGCAGATTGTGATGGGAATAAGGCACCTGGGCCGGATGGGTTTAACATGACTTGCTATAAAAAAGGGTGGAAATTTATGAAGAATGATATCATTAATTTTATAAAGGAATTTTTCGTTAACAGTAGCTTGGTTTGGAGCTTAAATAGCTCATTTATTACATTGGTCCCTAAAAAAGACAATCCTCTAGGAATTCAAGACTACAGGCCTATCAGTCTAATAAACTCCATTTACAAAATTCTATCCAAGGTACTTGCTAATAGATTGAAAAAAGTGCTTCCTGTTGTTATAGATAATGCTCAATCTGCATTTTTAGGGGGTAGGAATATCCTAGATGGTGTCTTGAAAACTAATGAGGTGGTGGATTGGTGGAAAAAATAAGAAGAAAGGGCCTGATTTTAAAGTTGGATTTCCAAAAAGCATATGACACAGTAAATTGGAACTATCTCCTCTAAATGCTATCAAATTTTGGGTTTGGTGCTAAGTGGGTGAATTGGATTCATACCTGTCTTTCCTCAGCAAAAATCTCTGTGTTGGTTAATGGTTCACCCACCCTTGAATTATGCCCTCAAAAAGGGCTTAGGCAAGCTGATCCATTATCACCTTTCCTATTTAATGTGGTGGCTGAGGGTTTGAACCTACTTCTTGCAAGAGAAAAATAGTTGGGCTTGATCAAAGGAGTAATCATTGGGTTAAATGCCATCAACATCTCTCATCTCCAATTCGTGGATGACACAATTATCTTCTGTGAAGCTGAGTGGTCTGAGGTGTTAACTGTCAGGAGAATACTTAGATGCTTTGAGATCATCTCTGGGTTGAAGATCAATTTCACAAGAGTGATGTTTATGGAGTAGGGTTGTTAGAGGAGTGTGTGAAAAATTTTGCTTCAAGGCTGAACTGTACATATCAGAGGTTTCCGTTCAAGTATCTTGGATTGGCATTAGGGGCCAACCTATCTAGGAGGGCTACATGGAAGCCTGTGGTGGACAATTTCAAGAAGAATCTGACAGGTTGGAAGAGGAGATTACTGTCTTTTGCTGGCAGAGTAACACTAATCAAATATGTCCTTTGTTCACTACATGTTTACTATATGTCTCTTTTTAGGCTGCCTAGAGGTATGGCAAAAGAGCTGGACAAGATACAAGCAGCCTTTTTATGGAGTGATTCAAATGTGAGAAGGAAAGTTCATTTAGTAAAATGGAAGGATTTAACCATGGATAAGAAGCAATGTGGGTTGGGGATAAGAAACCTAAGAATATTGAATAATAGCCTACTTGCTAAGTGGTGGTGGAGGTTTGGAAAGGAAGACAATTCATTATGGAAACAGGTCATATGCAGCAAATATAAGTCAGAAAGGGGTAGATGGTTTCCATTTCATGTGGGGGCAAATAATATCTCAAGAGTATGGAGTGACATTATTCTTGTTAGTGATTCTAACAGCAGCTTGTTCAATTATTATTTGGAAAATATTGAAATCAAGATTGGGAATGGGAAAAGAATCAGTTTCTAGGTTGATAATTGGATGGGAACCAGGTGCTTAAAGACCCAATTTCCTAGACTTTACTATTTATCAAAGGATAGAGGCATCACCTTGAAATTGCAGTTGACTAGAGCTAGACAGCATAACAACTAGGAATTCAGCTTCAGACGCCCTTATTAGCATGGGAGGAAAGAGCACTACGGAGATTAAGGATGTTTTAGGTGGGGGCCCTGCATTAAGATTGGAATCAATAGATATGTTATGATGGAAATCTAATCTTACAGGTATGTTTAGTGTCAAAAGTGCTGTTAAATGGTGTGAATCTTTGAATGGTCCTAATCTGGAAATTCCTGAATTGATCTAGCACAACCCCTCCCCTCCTAAAGCCCAATTCTTCTCTTGGTTGGCTTGGAAAGAAAGGATAAAGTCTTCGAACTACTTACATGGACTTGGCATTATTAGTGTAGCAGTTAGCTCTGACGGTGTGTTCTATCAAACTGAGATTGAATCACTCAATCATGTTCTGTTGATGTGCCTGTAGACACCCCATTTTTGACCGCCCCGAAGACTTGGGCATTACTGATGGTTTGCTCGGTGTTGAGAGATGTGCAGGGCACAGGTTCAGTTTTCTTCAGCAAGAAGAGAGGCAAATCCTTCAAAACACCTTGCTTAGGGGTTTGAAGTTGAAGAAAAGAGGAGAAGAGGGAAGAAAACAAGTTGGAGAAGAAGATCGGCACAGCTCCGGGTAGAAGGGAGTCGAGCAGCCCTCGCTGAATCAGGCCCATTCATCTACATACTTGGAGTTAAGCTATGAGGCCACCACCATTGGAAAGAAGACTTCGGGGGCTTCACTTTGCTCTCAAGAATCTCCTAAAGCCGAGTCCGGGTGGAGGAGATGTGATTGGTTGAAGCTGGGCATCATCCCGGTCGGATCGAGTCTGCGCGGCTTCACCAAAAAGGGCATAACTTTTTGCACAGGAGGAATTTTAAGGCAAGGTTTGCGCCATTGGAAAGCTAACTTCTGGGGCTTCAATCTAGACACCTACTGGAACTTCTTGACCTTACCGGCCACCCACCGGCACTCTATTTAGCCGACCGGCCAGAATAAAGTGCAGGTCGGCAATATATTGTGCCGACCGGCCATTTATTTGGCCGATGACCCTTTTTCTTGGCCGGTTTGACCCTTTTGACTCTTGCAGGCATGGTGCATGCCAGCTGTACCAGCTGGGATGCACAGACCCACCTCCCCGTGCATATATGTACCTATTTTGAGCCTTGGACCCCTTTTGGTGCACCCTTTGCTCAAGGCTTCTTGAGGAAGCCTTGACCCCTTGTCTTGGCTTCCTCAAGAAGCCTACCAGCTGTCCAAGCTTCTTGGAAAAGCCTTGGCTCCTTTGCACCCTTGGCCCCTTTCATTTTAGCTTCTCTTATAAGCCTTAAGCCTTTGCTTTGCCTATATAAGAGAGGCCTCCTTCTCCATTGCTAAGGTTGGAAGGTTTTGAACAAAAAACCAAAGGATATACATATATTCTGATATAGATACATATATCTCACCTCCCTCTCTATATCTATCCCATCCAAGCCTCAAAACACCCTTGTTCTTGGGCCATTTCTTCACCACCACCTAGCACCACCACCACCACTCCATTTCCAGCAAATTGGGGCTGTTTTGCAGAGGCTAGGAGCTCATTTCCTTGGATCAAAGCCTACTGGTTGGCTGCTCTACAAGGGTGAGTCACTTTCTTCCCCTTTCTAGCCTTTTTTTGCTTCATATCTAAGCCATAGTTGCTTGCACCTTTGGGCTCCGACCCAAACTTCAAATCATCATATTTTGAGGTCCTCTTCATGTTTTATTGAGGACCTCTTGCTGTTTGAGGACAGTAGCTAGCACTTCTTTCATTGGCCCTCTTTATGCCATGATTCTTGCATAGTATATTTGGCTGGTGTATAATCTGTTTTGAGGCATAATGTAAGCTGTAAGTAGGCTTATTTTGAGCCCTTCTACAACATTGTTGAAGGGCTCAACATTGTTTGGATACTCCATGTGCTACTTGCTTTGAAATCCATGTGTTAGCCTCATTTTTTGCATGGTTTGTTAGCCTTGTATGCTTATGTTTTTGTGGCTTGACATAAACTGAAAATGTGCTTTTTTGGGGGCTGCCATACTTCTGTCTTCATGCTTCATTTCCATATTGTGCATGTTTGATATAGCTATAGGCCATTTCATGCACCAAAATTTATGTTTCGGGACCATTCCATGCATGTGGTTTCATTTCGTCATGTTTTGGGGCTGTTTTGCATCGTATATTGCCTCTGAAATTTGCATGAGAGTATGCCATATTCCATGTTATGCCATGTCTCATTAGAGTGGCATTTCGTGCCTTAGGGTCGTTCCTCGGTTTGCGTGCCCGTGTGCACGCATTTCGAGGTATCTCATTTTTATCTGATGGCCTCTTATGTGAGTGTGGCTGAGGTCCACTCATGTTGGTGTAAGCCCATATTGCATTGTATATGCCATTTTAGTCATATTGCATTGTGTATGCCATTTCCTCGGTTTGCGTGCCCGTGTGCACGCATTTCGAGGCATCTCATTTTCATCTCATGGCCACTGTTCTAGGCTTGTTTGAGGTTGCCTAATCTAGTTTAAGTCCATTCCCCCATGTGTTGTAGCATGCTTACTTTGTATGTTGTCACATACTTGGTCCCATTTGCATGATGTTGCATGCTATACATTGTTCTCAACATGTTGCTCTTTGCATGTTTGATATGTTTGCATGCTTGTTCCATGCCTTGCATGCTTGTTTGTTTCGGTTGCATGCCTAACATACAATGTTTACTTGCATTACCATGTTGCATACCTAGCTTCACATGCTTAGGATTGCCTTGCATGAGCATGCATACTTAGCCTCTTGAAGTGAGTGTGATAGAGGTTAAGTCCCCTTCATTGGATCATTTGCATTGCATTTCATTTGAAATTAAAGTTGCACACTTGATTCTTTGGGCCATCATGCGTGGAAATGCGTGATTGGTGGTCCGAGAATCGAGGCACATCCTCCTTTGAGTCATTAACATGATAAGGAATGTGATTGGTGCACATATTGCTTGAATTGCCTTGCCATGCATAGTCTTGCCCTCTGCTGCTGTGAGTTGCAGGTTCTGCAGGAACTTATTGCCGGCCGGCAGTATTTAGTGCCGACCGACAGTCACTCGATGGCTGGTGGATTCATTTTGTGCCGATGACCACATACCACTGCCGATGGCAATTCCACTCAGCCGGTGGTGATCCCCAGTGTCCAGGGAAGTTGTTCTGAGACTTTGGCAGTCTTCAGAGGGCAAGAGCAGGGAAAACAGAGGCAGTCTATGCATGGCGGTGCACTTCCGAGCAGGAACCGAGCGCATTGCATCCGGCCCTCTTCCCGAGGCAGTTTACTGTTTTAATTAGATTAATTAATTTGTTTAATTAATTTATTGGGTTTGTAATATTTAATTAGCTTGCGTAGTTAATTAATTTGTATATTCTTTTGGTCCCTCCGAGTGAGGGCATATCTGTAATAAGTGTGGGTGTGTGTGTGCATGTCTTCCAACCCCCACTTCTTTCTTCTCTTTTATTTACCTGCTTATGATGGTAGATTAGGGCACATTTAAATTAGCATAACAGTATGATAGCATGTTTGCATTCATTCATCTGTTTTGCATGCACCGGGCTCGGCACATCATGCTAACTGCATTTGTGTTTCAAATTCCAAGTTGAGTACTTGTTATTTGCATCATTCCATATGCCATCTTACGATAGCCGAGCCTGTCTAAAGTGCATCCTGTATGCGTTGCATTAGCCACTATAACATGAACTAGGGACATGCATGTTTGCTAACTAGTTTATTGTTTTGGCACGGAGTACTAGGTAAGCCTTTAAATGCTTTAGCATATCGCATGCGTGTGAATGTTTCCATGATAGCATGATTACCATGAGGCTAGCTGCTTATGTGATATAACTGCTTGAATGCCTGTGGATGGAGGTCGAATTACCTGAATTGGAGCAATGCATTAAAACTGAGTTTTAAGCCCACTAGATAGTGGCGAAATCATCTTTTCTAAAGCCCACTCGAGGGTGGCAAAACCTGCATTTTAGCCCACTTGCGAGTAGCAAACCATTTTCAAAACAAACATGTAATGTTTTTTTCCAATTTAGGCGATTTGGTCTATACTTGTTTGTTGTGCGCATAATATAGTAATTCTAGGCTAATTAATTGGAATAAGAACACACAAGGTTTTCAAAATTGGATATCATGGTTAGTAGAGGCCGGTCTTCGGACCGGGCGAGAGGGGGTGCTCATAGCTGACCTTCCCCAATCGTACCCAAGTTCCCAAGCCGAGGCAACTTTGGTGATGACGGACACGTGGCCTTTGGCACCGAGTCAGGGTTTCCTAAATTCCCCCATTAAAAAATATTTAGGTGGCGACTCTGTATCTGGCAAAGCAATCCATGTTTGGCACTTCTTTCAAAAATCTGTTTTCTCAAAATGATTTGCCAGAGTTGGACTCTTTGGTTCAGATTAAGAACCGCAACAAAAAGGAGAGTCCGAACTGTAGCGAGGTCCCTCGCGGGCGCGGTTACAGTTTCTGGCGACTCTGCTGGGAAATTTAGAGAGCTTGACTCGAACTCGTGATATCCTGTTTTGATTCATTTATGTGTTTCTTTGCATTGCATGTGCATTGGTGCGCCTAGGAACACAGTGTTTGCCATCTGCCATTCCTGAACGGTTTGCCGGAGGCTTGTCTTGTCAAGGCATGACCATAAGGCTGACCGGTTGTGGGCTCTGACAGCGTGGGAACACAAACCCCGGTTTTACCGGGGCACCCTTTTTGACCATTCGACCTAGTGCATATTCGGAATCCATAGTGACCATTCCAAACTAGGACAGGTTGCTTACCCGATATAGGTTGTTTGAAACCACTGCGTGCGTAGTGAAACCCTAGCTCCTGACAAAATAGGACAGGGAAACCCTACCCCAACATAGGGGTGTATTGGCTCTCTTTTACATGCTATGTGCTTTTAGAGTGTATCTCTACAGGGAAATATGCGTATCAGTTTGCAAGGCTTGGGCATCAGGCCTGCGGGCACCAGTTCAGTATTTTGGAATTCAGTTTACCCGAGGGTATCAATTTCGGGGCAGTTATTTGGGGAACAGTGATCAGTGTTGAGTACAGTCGTTCCACTATCCGTTCTAGTGAAATTGGGCTGAGATGCTGTCTGTTTTCTCTTTTGCTAGGTAGTCTGGGAATCATAGCTTCAGAAGGCTCCACTATCCCTCGGGTACATTAGATTTTGTGCTAACAGACTTTGTCAGGTCAGAGACTCAGTTCAAGGGTAATCAGGGCCAGAGAAGGCTAGTCAGGCATAGACCACCAGTACAACAGCTACCAGATCAGTGATCTTAGAGCAGTCGGGTTGAGATTTCCGAGCCTACTGCAGACATAGATATACAGGTTGCTCAATTAGATCAGGACAATATGTCGAGCCTGGAAGAGATGGTGCGCCAACTCCAGGATAGTATGAAAGCCATGCAGCAAGACGCTGTCTGTCAAGCAGAATCCGCCAAGCAACAGGCCGTGGTCATGACCCAACAGGCAGAGACAATTGCCAGGCTAAGGCAGCAAATCGGAGTATCTACTTCACACCAGGCTCCACCCCCACCTATAGTTCCAATACCCAGAGAGGCAGTTCACGTCCAGGAAAGTACGGATGTTCCGACAGGGCCAGTCCTATTGCCAATCCCACCTCAGTTGTCCGAAGCACCAGCTAATCCAGTGAACACGCCCTTTGAATTTGAGGTTGACCCAACTGCACTTAAGGTCAATAAACTGGAGGCGTTGTTCAGACGAACACAGGGAGTGAACCTCATCCCGGATTTAGAGGACGGGTATATTGAATCTGCAGTTACCTTGCCGGAACGGTTTAAAATGCCGCATATCGATCGCTTTGACGGCTCTAGGGACCCAAGGGTGCACCTCCACCTATTTTCCGATATCTTGAAGCCAATGGGTTTGACCACAGCTCAGAAGTTGTCTCTCTTTGGCCGAACCATGTCCGGGATAGCCGCAATCTGGCATGCAAAATTGAAGGACTCTGTGAAACGGAACTGGGAAGAGCTGGCTAAGGCCTTTATTGCTCAATACTCCTACAACACACAGATCGAGGTCACAACTCGTGATCTCGAAGCCACCCGCCAAGAACCAAAGGAGAGTTTCTCTAAGTTCGTGATGAGATGGAGAGCAAAGGCCTCAATGATGACTACAAGGCCTTCTGACAAAGACCAGATAAGGATAGTTGTGCGCAACCTCCAACCCAGAATGATGCAAAAAATGATAGTCTTACCCTTTCCTACCTTTGCGGACCTACATGAGATGGGGGTACAGATCGAGGACGCTATGAAGCAGGGCCTTATTGACCAGGAGAAGGAGCAGCCTAGGAGGGCATTTACCTACAGTTCGAATGCGACCACCAGTGATGACACAGCTGCTATAACTTCAGACATGGGCATGGTCACCACCACCACACAAAAAATGACCACCCCATTCACCGGTGCATCCGAAACTAGCTCACAAACGGCCGAATACCCACCTCAGGGCCAAAGGGTGTTTACCCCACTGTACATGTCTCTGTCAACGGCCCTGAGGGCCCTGATCAAAAAGGGCTATCTGAAGCCACTGGAGCCACAACCATTGCCAAAGAAACCCCCTCCCTCGCATAACCCAGCTGACTACTGTGCCTTCCATCAGCGAGCTGGTCATGACACTGACATGTGCTTTCGTCTTCGCCATGAGATACAAAATCTGATCGACAACAGGGTCATCCCCGCGCCAGTCCAGCGAAGTCTATCGGCACTCGACCAGTGAACCTGTGGGGGATAATGTGACCATGTGATTGGGGGATGAACCACCTGCGGGCGGCGCTTAGTTTACTTCAGATATAGTGGATGGCATGCACTGTTTTGAGCACATTTGCGAATGTTGTTAATCTATACTTTCTGACTTGGGTATTGAGTCAGTCTTGTTGTTTTGTTTTGAGTTTGTCTTTTTGTTTTGAGTCAGTCTCTTTTGTTTTGGGTCTGTCTTGTTGTATCAAGTCAGTCCTGTTATACAGAGGTCGGGAGATTCTGGGGGTGTTACCTTGGGCGTCACCATTTTACTTTGAATTTGTCTTTTCGTTTTATTTTGAGTCTGTTTCTGCCAGGGAGCCAGTTGTGCCAGCAGATTCTCAATGAACAGCAGTGATTTTTCACACTCTTGTGTTGCTTCTGCCGTGTACCAGTTGTGCCAGAAGTTCTGAATGAGATGGCAGTATTTGACTGAGAATTCTGCCTTTCCTGTGCCTTGAAGTCATTGTAATGACCTAAGTTTTTCAAAAATTTTTGAACACTGCGGTAAAAACAAAGATGAAGGAATTCCTCGGGTTTTGCAAAACTTGATCAATTGAGAGAAAGAGAGGCGTGCTAAGCCTTTAATGATTGAGATCATGTTTGTTAATGTGAGTACTGAGAAGGATCCTGGCTTGATCCAGATTGGTCCCACACTGTCTTCAGCGCGAGCGATTAGTCGCTTTCTTAAAAGATTTCAAAAAAAAAATGTTTTGCGCGGTCCTGCGAAGACTTGTGTGGAATCGCTCTTGAGATTGTGCAGCTTAGGATCGTTCTCAGCCTCGAGACTCGACCCCCTTTGCTTTCAAACCTTGAACCTAGATTCAGAGTGTTTAACGGTCAACCGCCATGTGAGGCCTGTGTGGCCAGATTCAAAGCAGCCCTCAAACTAAGGGCAAGAAAGTCAGATCAAGAAGATCAGATCAAAGGAAGCTTGCAAAGCTAGATCAGAAGCCCCCCCCTCAAACTAGGGGCAAAAATGTCCGATATGCTCGAAGAGCCGAAGATGGATCCTTCAGCAAGTCAACACCACAGCCACTCTCCTGGATACGGATGGCTTCAAAATCCTAAAACCATTTGGCATGGACTTGTTACACTTTTACCCTTTGAGAGGCTCACTGGGCCGAAAACCCGGAAGGGCGACCCAGGCAAAAGTTAGAGCAAGAGAAAAATAAAAAAAAAGAAAGCAAAAAATGCAAAAGAAAAGAAAAGAAAAAAAAAATAAAATAAAGAAAAAGAAAAAAAATTCAAAAATGCAAAAAAAGAAAAAAAGAATGAAAAGATGCAAAAAATTGAAAAGAAGAAAAGAAAAACATAGCTCGCAAGGTCGAAAACCTGCAATGGGCGCCTTGGCAAAAGTTAGAGCCTAAAAAGTGAGAGGTTAATACCCGAGTGTACCTTAACCCCGAACTACGTAAGGCTTGATTCCCATGTTTGGGATACGTAGGCAACTTCGTTCTGAAGTCCAACCATAAACACTTCCAAATCAAGTGTGTCCATGTATTGGTTTTGATGGTCCTTGCCTTCTCTGTATCCGAGAGTTCGGTCGTGATCGTCACTGATGAAGATTGTTTACAACATGCTGAGGCATCATCCAAACAAGGGGCAACTTTCCGTTGCCGTGAGTTGCCGTCAATCGCCATTCAAACAAGGGGCAACTTTCCGTTGCCATTCAATGCGCTGCGGTGCCGTTCAAACAAGGGGCAATTTTCCATTGCCTCCGATCCGAGGTTGTACATCTCGAGAGTAAGTTTCATGCTCGTTGAGCATTGGCCGTTTGCAAAAATAGTTTTTGAGAATTTTTACTGAGGTTGACTAATCCTCTCAAAAATTGTTCCATATTTTCCAAAATTGGACCATTTCTTGGATCCAAAAAAGGAGAATTTTCAGTGCTCACAGCCTGACTTGCATGATTTTCAAATCAAAAAAATGAATAAGTATGTTAATCTGACTCTCATTTTGGTCAAAACTGTTTTAGAAAGAAAACAAAAAAAAAATGGTCAAAATGATGAACTAGGGGCGCAGTTGAGTCAGGCTTCCTGTCTTTCCCCATTGTCAACATTTGCCAGAAAGGGCACTCTACCTGCCAGAAAGGGCACAACTGAAGTCAACAACAAAGGGCTGAAAGCTCTCCCATCCTCCAAGCAATGAGGTAGCAAGCCAAGTGCGAAGCACGAATTGGAATGGATCAAGATGTTCCACTTCCTCATGTGGACAGATCTAACCACGTCCAAACTCCCCAGCAGGGCATCATCAACCGATGTTAGCTGCAGATTTGCTACACACCCAGTTGTAGCACAACCCCGCTGTGGGAGAAACTCACTATTGTGAACAAGAGTCTGGTAGAATACCAGGGGCATGAGCCCACAACTTCCTACTTATCCATCAACCACCCAGGGGAGGGATTGAAAAATGAGAGATTGAAGAATAGAGAGATGTGCGATGAGAGAAAAAGTGAGAAAATGGCTTTTTCAGAAAAATAGAGCTTGAGGGCCGAGTGATGTGAGGATCACAAATGAGAAAGGGTGGGAAACAATACCCGGTGAAACAGGCTCCCTGTGCACGTCTGTGTGTCGTGTCTTTTGTTTGTTTGTCTCGATTCTTGTCTTGAGTTGTTCCGAGCGTGTCTCGATATGTTAAGGTTGTTTACCTTTTATTTTCCGTCGTTGAGTCTCTTTCGCTGTGTTCAGTTGTAGGCTCAATACCTGGTCGAGAACTCATTTTCTCAATTTCAAAAATGACTTGTTGTGTGCTCAGAGTGCTATGCCATTCTCCACATTTGTGCAAAAAAAAAGGAATTTGTTCTTTCGAAAACCGCAGGGTTCAACCTAGGTCATGTGAGAACAGTAAAATCAGGACCTATCTGAAGCTATATGGGTTCCGGATTGCAAAGCAAAAGAAAAGAAAGAAAATTGAAGCATCTGAGTGAGTTTCACCTTCAGCAAGTTCCGTGATTGTACTCCGGAGGTACCTCTTCAGGCCTTGTCAATGCTACCGAAGTATGAGTGCGCCTCTACCTCAAGTATAAGCCTGCTTCAAGTCAGAACGGCAATTAAAGCAGCACCAGATGTTATCTCTTGCAAACATGCACAGGGTGTGCCCGTTTTTGAGCTGAGTGTGTTGCAAACCCCTCCGAGAGGTAAATCGGAGGTCGTGTTTGAATTTGGTATTCAGCATTTTGTTTCAAATATGCGTTGTCACACACGTTCCACTCGCATTGTCATGCACCTTTTTCACTAGCATAGTTATGCTCATTACTTGCATGTGTATGCACCTTTTCACTTGCAATTGTCTTTGATTTCTTCTCTCACGTGTACTACGTTGAGAGATTTTATCTTTCTTGATTTCTTCTCTCGCGTGTACTACGTTGAGAGATTTTATCTTTCTTGTTTTTCTCTTTCCCCTCTCGCGTGTACTACGCTGAGAGGCTTTTCTCATTCCTCTCTCGCGTGTACTACGCTGAGAGGTTTCTTTTTGCTTTCTTCTTTCCTCTCTCGCGTGTACTATGCTGAGAGGCTTTTTTCTTTCCTCTCTCGCGTGTACTACGCTGAGAGGTTTCTTTTTGCTTTTCTCTTTCCTCTCTCGCGTGTACTACGCTGAGAGGTTTCTTTTTGCTTTCCTCTTTCCTCTCTCGCGTGTACTACGCTGAGGGGCTTTTCTCTTTCCTCTCTCGCGTGTACTACGCTGAGAGGTTTCTTTTTGCTTTTCTCCTTCCTCTCTCGCATGTACTACGCTGAGAGGCCTTTCTCTTTCCTCTCTCGTGTGTACTACGCTGAGAGGTTTCTTTTTGCTTTGTTCTTTCCTCTCTCGCATGTACTACGCTGAGAGGTTTCTTTTTGTTTCCCTCTTTCCTCTCTCGCGTGTACTACGCTGAGAGGCTTTTCTCTTTTTCTTTTCCTCTCTCGCGTGTACTACGCTGAGAGGTTTCTTTTTTCTCTTCTCTTTCCTCTCTCGCGTGTACTACGCTGAGAGGTTACTTTTTGCCTTTCTCTCGCGTGTACTACATTGAGAAGTGTTGCTTTTTCCTCTCCTGTGTACGATACGCTGAGAGATGTTGTGTTTGAGACTTCGGGTATTCTCGGTAGTCGTTTTTAGCCTTCTCCGCGTGAGATGCTGTGAGAATTGCTTAATTCTCTTCCATCCTTTCTGCATGAGATGTAGTTTGGTTCATGTTTACTTGCTTGCATAGCATTCGGTTAAAATGTTGCATTTATTTTGCATAATTGCTTCATCACAGCATCCTTTGCATGATCATAAGTTATGCACTTGCATTGTGCATCGCTTTGCATCCTGCCCCTGAACTACGCTGGTTTGATTCCTTGCAAAGGGATACGTAGGCAACCTGCGGGCACAACCATTTATTTATTTATATTTTGTTTGTTTGTCCAAGTCTTCGGCCTTATCAAAAATCGGTCGTCTCTAGGCTTTGACATTCACTCCCGTCATTGTTATGACTTTCGAGTTCTGTCAAAGAGGGGCAACTGTAGACACCCCATTTTTGACCGCCCCAAAGACTTGGGCATTACTGATGGTTTGCTCGGTGTTGAGAGATGTGCAGGGCACAGGTTCAGTTTTCTTCGGCAAGAAGAGAGGCAAATCCTTCAAAACACCTTGCTTAGGGGTTTGAAGTTGAAGAAAAGAGGAGAAGAGGGAAGAAAACAAGTTGGAGAAGAAGATCGGCAAAGCTCCGGGTAGAAGGGAGTCGAGCAGCCCTCGCTGAATCAGGCCCATTCATCTACATACTTGGAGTTAAGCTATGAGGTGACCACCATTGAAAAGAAGACTTCGGGGGCTTCACTTTGCTCTCAAGAATCTCCTAAAGCCGAGTCCGGGTGGAGGAGATGTGATTGGTTGAAGCTGGGCATCATCCCGGTCGAATCAAGTCTGCGCGGCTTCACCAAAAAGGGCATAACTTTTTGTACAGGAGGAATTTTAAGGCAAGGTTTGCACCATTGGAAAGCTAACTTCCGGGGCTTCAATTTGGACATCCACCAGCACTTCTTGACTTACCGGCCACCCACTGGCACTCTATTTAGCCGACCGGCCAGAATAAAGTGCAGGTCGGCAATATATTGTGCCGACCGGCCATTTATTTGGCCGATGACCCTTTTTCTTGGCCGGTTTGACCCTTTTGACTCTTGCAGGCATGGTGCATGCCAGCTGTACCAGCTGGGATGCACAGACCCACCTCCCCGTGCATATATGTACCTATTTTGAGCCTTGGACCCCTTTTGGTGCACCCTTTGCTCAAGGCTTCTTGAGGAAGCCTTGACCCCTTGTCTTGGCTTCCTCAAGAAGCCTACCAGCTGTTCAAGCTTCTTGGAAAAGCCTTGGCTCCTTTGCACCCTTGGCCCCTTTCATTTTAGCTTCTCTTATAAGCCTTAAGCCTTTGCTTTGCCTATATAAGAGAGGCCTCCTTCTCCATTGCTAAGGTTGGAAGGTTTTGAACAAAAAACCAGAGGATGTACATATATTCTGATATAGATACATATATCTCACCTCCCTCTCTATATCTATCCCATCCAAGCCTCACAACACCCTTGTTCTTGGGCCATTTCTTCACCACCACCTAGCACCACCACCACCACTCCATTTCCAGCAACTTGGGGCTGTTTTGCAGAGGCTAGGAGCTCATTTCCTTGGATCAAAGCCTGCTGGTTGGCTGCTCTACAAGGGTGAGTCACTTTCTTCCCCTTTCTAGCCTTTTTTTGCTTCATAGCTAAGCCATAGTAGCTTGCACCTTTGGGCTCCGACCCAAACTTCAAATCATCATATTTTGAGGTCCTCTTCATGTTTTATTGAGGACCTCTTGCTGTTTGAGGACAGTAGCTAGCACTTCTTTCATTGGCTCTCTTTATGCCATGATTCTTGCATAGTATATTTGGCTGGTGTATAATCTGTTTTGAGGCATAATGTAAGCTGTAAGTAGGCTTATTTTGAGCCCTTCTTCAACATTGTTTAAGGGCTCAACATTTTTTGGATACTCCATGTGCTACTTGCTTTGAAATCCATGTGTTAGCCTCATTTTTTGCATGGTTTGTTAGCCTTGTATGCTTATGTTTTTGTGGCTTACATAAACTGAAAATGTGCTTGTTTTGGGGCTTCCATACTTCTGTCTTCATGCTTCATGTCCATATTGTACATGTTTGATATAGCTATAGGCCATTTCATGCACCAAAATTTATGTTTCGGGACCATTCCATGCATGTGGTTTCATTTCGTCATGTTTTGGGGCTGTTTTGCATCGTATATTGCCTCTGAAATTTGCATGAGAGTATGCCATATTCCATGTTATGCCATGTCTCATTAGAGTGGCATTTCGTGCCTTAGGGTCGTTCCTCGGTTTGCGTGCCCGTGTGCACGCATTTCGAGGTATCTCATTTTTATCTGATGGCCTCTTATGTGAGTGTGGCTGAGGTCCACTCATGTTGGTGTAAGCCCATATTGCATTGTATATGCCATTTTAGTCATATTGCATTGTGTATGCCATTTCCTCGGTTTGCGTGCCCGTGTGCACGCATTTCGAGGCATCTCATTTTCATCTCATGGCCACTGTTCTAGGCTTGTTTGAGGTTGCCTAATCTAGTTTAAGTCCATTCCCCCATGTGTTGTAGCATGCTTACTTTGTATGTTGTCACATACTTGGTCCCATTTGCATGATGTTGCATGCTATACATTGTTCTCAACATGTTGCTCTTTGCATGTTTGATATGTTTGCATGCTTGTTCCATGCCATGCATGCTTGTTTGTTTCGGTTGCATGCCTAACATACAATGTTTACTTGCATTACCATGTTGCATACCTAGCTTCACATGCTTAGGATTGCCTTGCATGAGCATGCATACTTAGCCTCTTGAAGTGAGTGTGATAGAGGTTAAGTCCCCTTCATTGGATCATTTTCATTGCATTTCATTTGAAATTAAAGTTGCACACTTGATTCTTTGGGCCATCATGCGTGGAAATGCGTGATTGGTGGTCCGAGAATCGAGGCACATCCTCCTTTGAGTCATTAACATGATAAGGAATGTGATTGGTGCACATATTGCTTGAATTGCCTTGCCATGCATAGTCTTGCCCTCTGCTGCTGTGAGTTGCAGGTTCTGCAGGAACTTATTGCCGGCCGGCAGTATTTAGTGCCGACCGGCAGTCACTCGATGGCCGGTGGATTCATTTTGTGCCGATGACCACATACCACTGCCGGTGGCAATTCCACTCAGCCGGTGGTGATCCCCAGTGTCCAGGGAAGTTGTTCTGAGACTTTGGCAGTCTTCAGAGGGCAAGAGCAGGGAAAACAGAGGCAGTCTATGCATGGCGGTGCACTTCCGAGCAGGAACCGAGCGCATTGCATCCGGCCCTCTTCCCGAGGCAGTTTACTGTTTTAATTAGATTAATTAATTTGTTTAATTAATTTATTGGGTTTGTAATATTTAATTAGCTTGCGTAGTTAATTAATTTGTATATTCTTTTGGTCCCTCCGAGTGAGGGCATATCTGTAATAAGTGTGGGTGTGTGTGTGCATGTCTTCCAACCCCCACTTCTTTCTTCCCTTTTATTTACCTGCTTATGATGGTAGATTAGGGCACATTTAAATTAGCATAACAGTATGATAGCATGTTTGCATTCATTCATCTGTTTTGCATGCACCGGGCTCGGCACATCATGCTAACTGCATTTGTGTTTCAAATTCCAAGTTGAGTACTTGTTATTTGCATCATTCCATATGCCATCTTACGATAGCCGAGCCTGTCTAAAGTGCATCCTGTATGCGTTGCATTAGCCACTATAACATGAACTAGGGACATGCATGTTTGCTAACTAGTTTATTGTTTTGGCACGGAGTACTAGGTAAGCCTTTAAATGCTTTAGCATATCGCATGCGTGTGAATGTTTCCATGATAGCATGATTACCATGAGGCTAGCTGCTTATGTGATATAACTGCTTGAATGCCTGTGGATGGAGGTCGAATTACCTGAATTGGAGCAATGCATTAAAACTGAGTTTTAAGCCCACTAGATAGTGGCGAAATCATCTTTTCTAAAGCCCACTCGAGGGTGGCAAAACCTGTATTTTAGCCCACTTGCGAGTAGCAAGCCATTTTCAAAACAAACATGTAATGTTTTGTTCCAATTTAGGCGATTTGGTCTATACTTGTTTGTTGTGCGCATAATATAGTAATTCTAGGCTAATTAATTGGAATAAGAACACACAAGGTTTTCAAAATTGGATATCATGGTTAGTAGAGGCCGGTCTTCGGACCGAGCGAGAGGGGGTGCTCATAGCTGACCTTCCCCAATCGTACCCAAGTTCCCAAGCCGAGGCAACTTTGGTGATGACGGACACGTGGCCTTTGGCACCGAGTCAGGGTTTCCTAAATTCCCCCATTAAAAAATATTTAGGTGGCGACTCTGTATCTGGCAAAGCAGTCCATGTTTGGCACTTCTTTCAAAAATCTGTTTTCTCAAAACGATTTGCCAGAGTTGGACTCTTTGGTTCAGATTAAGAACCGCAACAAAAAGGAGAGTCCGAACTGTAGCGAGGTCCCTCGCGGGCGCGGTTACAGTGCCCCTTTGCTTGGAAAGTTTGGTCCAATCTAATTAAGTGGTGGGGTTTGCACTGGGTTTCCCCTAGCTCAGTGGTCATGCTAATGCAATAGCGGTTGGGCTAGAAGTTTAGAAAAAAGGAAAAGCAAATTTGGAGATCAATCCTGATTGCTGGTTTCTGGTCCCTCTAGAAATGTAGGAATGATTATTTGTTCAATGGGCTGTAACTTATCTGTGAAGATCTCTGTGTGCTTATCAAAGTTAAAGTGGCCCTTTGGCTGAAAACTCATTCAGTTGGGCAATGGTACACAGTGAATGAGTATGTGTTTAATATTTATCAAATTAGAAGATATTTGTAGTGTGTTTGGTAGGGCCTTGTAGTGGAATTGTTGCTGATCTGCTTTAGATTCTGTTTCGTCTTACTCTGTTGGACTGCTTTGCTCACCTGTGGACTGCTATGGTTCAGGTTCCATTTTGTTGGTCTGTGATATGTTGTGTTTGTGATCTGCCTTCAATGTTTGGTGAGGCTAGCCAATTGGATGGAATGTGCCTTGTTGCTGTTATGGGAGTGATTGATGTTGCCATCTATTGAGTTGATTTTAGGTTAGCGAGTCTAATTTTGTTTTTGCTGTTGCTGGATGTTCATTTTGAGTTGGCTGCTGAGTGAATCTCACTGATTAGTTTACTGAGTTGGTGCAAGTTGGAGTCTCAAGGATATCAGTGCATGCTGCTGCTATTGTATGCTACTGATGTATGATGGTTTTCATGTTTCAGAGCTGATGCTAGTTTGATGTTGCTATTGGGTGTTCACTTCAGTTGGCTGTTGTTGATCTATGTGGGCAATATGGATTTTACAGCTGTTATCTTTTGTTGTTGTATTGGTCTCTTGCTTTTTGTATTTGATTTGGTGTTTGTGCAATAGCCAACAAGCTCATTGAGGTTGTGAATAGACAGGATGCAACAATTCTACCAACCAGTAGCTATTAGGAGTAGAAGCAGAAATCTAACTTGATATTGGCTGCAAAGTATAGGTGGTTGTTAGCACAGAGAGGTGGATGAACTGTTATGTTAGCCTGAATTGTTGTAGTGTGGAGTACTAAACTGTGGTGGTGTCTGTCTTGCTGTGCTGAACTAATATGTTGTGCTGAATTGATGGTGAAAAGTCTGCTCTTGTTGCTGATAAAAGGAGTAATTACCCTGTGGTGGCTGCTGTTGCTACATTTGGAATGCTGGTGAGCTGTGTGGTAGTTTGGTCTGTTTATTGGTGAAGATGGGCTACTGATAAAAGGAGTTCTTACTCTGTGGTGGACTCTACTACTATATATATGGAATGTTGTTTTGATCTATCAACTAGTTTTGGTCTGTTTATTTCATTATTTTATTGTTGTTTGGTAGTTTTGAGTTGCTTGGTCTGTATCACGTTTAGTTAGCTTTTTATTGGGTGAGGTTGGTTTTAGTGTTTGCGGTTGGTTTCTCACCAACTCGTGATGATGTGTTAGTATATGATTTGGTGGTCTTATTGGTACCAACCTAGTTGGGATTGATTAGGTTAGCTATGATTCTTTTTGCACTCATCCTCCTCTTTCTTTTATTGATGTAATAGTTTTCTATTTCATCAATAAAGTTCCATATCTTTGCTGATAAAAAAAAAATGTTAGAAATCTTAAAAGTTCTATTAAAATTTTTACCGAATGTCTCACATGGGTGTGAGACCCACATGATGCGGGTCACATGTGGGTCCCACACCCATGTGAGACATTTAGTAGAATTTTTGTAGAAATTTTAGGATCTCTAACATTTTTATTTAAATAAATTATGTATAAGTATCTACATTATAATTCCAAATCAAGTAAACAGTTGATTGGTTATTGCCTATGTGTGTATGTGTATAAATACTACTTATATTTGCATTTACATTATAATTAATTATGATCATTTAAATAAATTATGTATAAGTATCTACATTATAATTCCAAATCAAGTAAGCAATTGATTTGTCATTTTGCTACAATGGAAGGAGGTAAGAAATAGGGTTGTCTCCAGTTGCACTAGTCAACTAAACCCACCTGTTGAGATTTTGTGGGTGGACTCATTTCAATGATATAATTTTTTCATACAAAAAATTATATTGATTATTTTAAGATAGATACATTTATATTTGTTTTTAAAATAATAAATGTTCTATTTTTAAAATTATAGTTTTTATTTATATTTTAATAAGTGATCTGATCATATACCTACAATTGTCCTATCACAAAGAAGATCTCATTGTTTGGCAATTATCTAGTCTCTCGGTAGTTTTGGGTCGGCTTGTTTGTTACTTGGAGTTGACTCGTTTATAGCTTTAATAATAAAGTTAGTACAGTTTGCTACTGATTTAAAATTATTTTTAAAAATATACATTTATTGCCAATTTTTCTTTTAATTTTTTATATTGATTTTTGTACTATTTTAATCAATTGGCAAACATGACCCGAACGTTGATAACCATCAAAAGCAACGGGGTGGCTCAACCCATATTGACCTGGGTATGCAATTGAATACCCTTAAAAAACTAGGGGAAATTACCCATAGGTCCCATATGAAACATGTGGTCTCTATTTAATCCCATAACTTTTTCACTACACCCAAAAGTCCTTTTCCCAGGGACACCTCTCGTCTCTCTCATCCGTCGTCGCCCCAATTCACCAAATTCTTGCGAATCACCTTCAGGATTTTGTTTTGCTGCAACGTTTCTCTGGAGATATTGAGTGGAAGGTTCTCAGAATCAACAATACCCTTCACAAAACTCAGGTACTCTGGGATCAACTCCAATGTCCAGCGTCCCCTTCACCATCGAAGACTTCCACTCTGCCCTTGACAAATACGACTTCAATTCCGAAATTGGCACCAAGGTTTTCTATCTTTCTGTCTATCTATCTATATATTTATATATGTATATGTATGTATTCCTATGTTATATATGTATATGTATGTATTCCTATGTTTTTGCAATTATTTGTGTGGAATTCGCAGATTTTTTTTGGGATAGTTGTTGATCTATGGTTGTTGTTGATGATGAAATGAATCTATAATATCATTGAAACAGATCTGTAATGACTGAAATTTTTAATGAGAAAATTTTCGAATTCTGAACAAGTGATTTTCGAGTTTTAGTTACAGGCGGTGAAAACTGTAAAATTTTGCAGTTTGAATTTTTTTTTTTTGCGCTGGAATGAATCATGGTTTAAAACTGTAAAATTTTGCAGTTTTATAACATGCTTTAGAACTGTAAAATTTTACAGTTTCATAACATGTTTTAAACATTCCGACGACTTTCCGGCGATGTTGAACATTCCGACGAGTCTCCGGCGACCGTTTGACGGAAGTCCGACGATAGTAAGATGTGAACAGTGTCTGTAAATTAAAAAAAAAAAAAAAGGATTTTTTGGTAACAATTAAAAATAAGTGTGGACTAATTGGTGCAAATATTTTGTTTTGGGATTAGCTGGATCTTGAACTTGTTGCATGGGACTTATCAGTAAGTTCCCCAAAAAACTATTGTTTTGATTTAATAAATTAGTAATATATATGTTAAATCAGTCTATTTTTTCAATTTTGAATATTGAACTCCCAACTAGCCCAGCATACTTTGCTGAATGCTCTTTCCACTCCATTGACCACAATTTATAACCTACTAATTCTTAAAAAAAAAAAAAAAAATTGGTTAAATTTTTTTTTAATACAGATTGTTCTTCGTATCTTTATTTCTTCTGTCTAGCATATCGAGTTGTGTAGACAATAATCATGTGTAAATGTATATATCCATTTGCCGGTGGTCTAAAGGTTGTTCTTGTGTTTCTGTTTTTTATTTTGTTGCTTTGGTGTTTAATTGTGTGGTTAGGTTTCTATCGATACTTTGTTTGTAGCTTACCCTTTCAGTGGATGTAACCTATGTATTTATCTCAGATTTGCTCTATTGTCGAATTTTTATGATTGACTTCTACTTCGCAATACAAGCTTTGCGTCTTGATATATTCATAGTTTCTCGTTTGTACATTCTTTGAGGATTTTTTCTTTGTTTGGTATAAGTTTTTATTTTGTTAGATTGGATTCCTTTGTAAGTGCCGTTCTATTGATTAAAAAAAATTTTAAAAATAATAATAATAAAAGGGTTAATCACACAAAAAAAACCTAGGGTTTCATGCCTTTTTCATTTTAAACCCCAGGTTTTCAATTTCGACAAATTAAATCCTATCCTTCCACCCGCCCGTGTTTTAATTCCCCCCTCCCCCCCCCCCCCCCCCCCCCCCCCCCGTGGTCCATCTTCGTCATATTGAACTAACGGAAATCTGGACAAAATTCATATTCTAACTCATATGTTCAAGCACTTGTATCTCCTTCGTCATAATTCCGTTTCACCTTATTTTCGTGTCATGGCCTAATTTTCATTACATCCCTCTTATGCCTTGTTCCATCTCTTTTTGTATGCCGTCGGAGGCCTGAAAGTTGGCCAACAATAAGATTTTTCTCTCTTTGCATAAAATTTTCATATTTAAATTCACATATCCAAGCACTTGTATTTCTCTCATCGTAATTCCGTTTTGCCTCATTTTCACGTTATTTGATTCATCTCATGGCCTAGTTTTCATTCCATCCCTCATATGTCTTGTTCTACCTCTTTTTATAAGCTGTTGGAGCTCCAAAAGTTGCCCAAAAATAAGATTTTTCTCTCTTTTGTTTTCCCCTTTATCTTCTATTTCCATGCTTCTTTCTTCCTCCTTCCTTTCCATAATTATTCTCTTTTTTCCTTTTCTTTCATAGCCCTTCCCTCACCCTTACGTTTCTTTCCCTTTTTTTTTTTTTTTTTTGATTAGCCAAGAAAGAACTTTATTGATGAATATTCAACCAACCAGAGAAAATACATCAATAAAGAGGGAAAAGTACAAAAAACATCATAGTAAACCTATGTCATCCCAACAAGGTTGGCACCGCGAGGGCTACCCAATCATATGCTAGCACCACCCAAATGTTGGTGAGAAACCAACAAACACATAGAACAGAGAACATAAGTGAAAACTCCTTCTGAATGAAAACCCCAACTTCAAATCAAAACTCAGCTCCCAAAGCATATCCTGATCTACCTCAAATTGAAAATAAAGTCCTACACTTAAAAGTTGAACTCCTTTAGTAATGGTTTCTTCACCTTCTTGTAAGTCATATACCTCCATACTCAACGACACTGCCAGCGTCGGACGTTTGGTGGCACCATGAGCTCGGTGTAAGGGCCATGAAGGGAGAGAGAAAGAGAGAATAATTGTGGAAAGGAAGGAATGGAGAAAAAAAAAGAAGAGAAAAATCTTATTTTGGCCAATTTTCAGAGCTCTTACGTCATGCAAAAAGAGATGAAACAAGGCATATGAAGGGTGGAATGAAAATTAGGCAATGAGGTGAATCCAACGAAATGAAAATGAAGTGAAACAGAGTAATGACGGGGGAGATACGAGTACTTAAACATGTGGGTTTGAATCTGAAAATTTTGCCCAAAGAGAGAAAAATCTTATTTTTAGCCAACTTTTGGAGCTCCAACAACATGCAAAAAGAGGTGGAATAAGGCGTATGAGAAGTAGAATGAAAACTAGGCCATGAGGTGAATCTAACGACCCAAAAATGAGGCAAAATGGAGTTACAATGACGGAGATACAAGTGCTTGAACATGTAAGTTTGAATTTGAAATTTGTCCAGATTTCCGTTAGTTTAATATAACAAAAATGGACAGGAGCCAGATTGAAATACGGGTGGAGGGATGTGATTTAATTTGTCGAAATTGAAAACTTGGGACTTAAAATAAAAAAGGTGCGAAACTCTGAATTTTTTTGTGTAATTAACCAAAAAAAAAAAGTGTATATATATCCATGTATTTTTGCTTTATTTCAAATCTTATGTCTATCCATATTCACAATTTATTGGCCAATTAAAAACTTATTTTATGACTTATTGCACAAATTAAAAGGAACCAAGACCCACTATAAAAAAAAAGTCTGATCTGATGAATCATAGTGACAGTACAAAATATATTTATATAAAAGTCTTTTTATTTATTATTATTATTATTTTTGAAATAATGGTATCAATATATTAGAATTTTTCTTTGCTTGATTTGATAAATCTCAACTAATAGATTTGTCAAATAAGTTTTTCTACTTTGAAAAAAATTGGGCAAATTATGCTTTGCTCCCTAACTTTTTAATTGTTCTAGTCAATGTCCAGATTTTGAGTCAAATAGCAATTTGCTCTATTTACAAAAGGTCGTTTCAAAAATTAACAGAGAATAGTCAGGTGATAGTATTAAGACCTGTTTTGGCAATAAAAAAAATAGGTAATTTATTGACTTATTTGGATTACATCACCTTATCTATTTTTTTGCACGTCTATTTGTAATAAGTAAAAAAATAAATCATACCCAAACCAACTCTAATTATACTTAGCACCCTTGTATTTTTTTTTTTTTCAAAATTCCACTTCAGTCTTTAGTAGTTCTATACTTTTACTAAAATTTCATTTTAGCCCCTACGTCTTAATTTTCCCATCAATTTTTTAAACGATATTATTCAACTAGACTCAATTGTAACTTGACTCAAAATGTAAGGGATAAACTGAGACAACTAAAAAGTTAGAAAACAAAATGAGACATGTTGTAAAGTACAAAGGTACAAAATTGCAATTTGTCCAAAAAATTTAAAGAGATACCACTGAAAAGCACCCCACCCCAATTTTGAATAATATATTTTTAAAATTTATTTCAAGTATTTCACTCTAATAAGTTCTATAAACTGTAGACTCTCAAAATAAAATAAAATTTTTATAAGTTCATAAGTGCATCCAACAGTCCGACTTGCAATAAAATGCATTAAAGCACAACAACTACTATCTCAAAGGATCTGAGTTCTTGTCTTATTTATGTTTGTTTTCTACATGATGGTCCAATCATTACAAAAACAACCCCCAAAATACAAAGATTGATAGCTTAGCTACTGCATAGTAATGACCCAGTCATGCATTTTAATATAATAATTTGGATTACCATTTCCTAAATAGAAACCATCAGTTCTCACTGCCCAGACACAAAGCCACGGCTCCTCTTGTCGTTAACGGTTTTCGAAGGAACTGGAGAAAACATCAAAGCTTTGGATTTTGGCATTCCACCCGAACCCGCAGTAGTAGAGAGTAGTTCCCAAGAAATTTTCCCTAAAACTCCAATGGAAGTCTTGACCGTTTTTCACCAATTGCAAGCCCAGATCGTTGTCGCTCGATTTGCAATGAATCTTCAATGGGCTTGGTGTGTCTGGGACTTCACTGATTACATGAACCTGGAATCTTGTGTTTTGTGCAACAACAACATGATGATGTGAACAAACAAAGTAATAAAGTGCCAAGATGAGGAGGGTAGGGAGAAAAGAATTAGGGCTCATCATCATCATCATCATCATCATCATATGCTATACCTCATTCTACAAACTAGTCAAGTGTTTAGAGTTGTTGTTTCCCTTTTGCCTGTGTGTACAAATAGTACTCTTCTTTGTGTTGGGTAAATGTATTGCATTTACACTTTACTAAAGATGAATTACAAAAATGTCTAAGGTACTTAATTTATCACCCTTAAAAATCATCTCTGATAATGTGTTTAACAAGTTCTAAATTTTGATTTGTCAAATATTTTATTATATGGAGTTTAATAACCTTAATGTCACATCATTAAGGATGATTTAAAGTGATAAATTAAGAAGATATAATATTGTTTACATTCAAAATCTTCTGAAGTTAAGCAATTTATTAAGGGTATATATTGTAAAAAAAATCACCATCTTTCCTTTTGGAAAGAAATCTCTCTTTGGTTTACATTGATAATATTGCCATTATTACATTATTTATTTTGCTCAATTTTAAATTAATTTCTTTATATAAATATATGGGATATTTATCAATAAATTTCATCTGACAAACAAGTACTCCAATTAGTCTCAAGCTTTTCCCAAATGTAATATGCAACAATCCAAAAAAAATTAAAAACTTCTTAGTGTACTTTTTTAAATGTGGCACTTTAATGTGCCGAGCAAATAAGTAATTATACATCCAAAATGACTAAATGGATTATAAGAAAAAAATATGAGACTATATACATCACAAGTCCAAAATATGGGACTTACTGATTAATCTCCCTAAATATATACACGTCAAGTATACAAATGCATAATTTTATCCACGCTTAAGAATGATAAATTTTATCCAAAAACTAACTATTATAGCAAAGAAGTCCCATTTAATAAATAAATTTTATTTTTCAAAAGATATTAAATAGTATAGGGTCAAAAATGTAATTTCACTACCTAATCCCCATGGGATGAGTTATGTTATGGATTGTGTCCCACCCCTCCCCATGGGATAGAATAATCCCATAAATTTGGGATTCATAGTCCGGATAGACTATTAGTCCGATATGCAAAAATTTTAATCAAACAACGAACTATTAATCCGAATGAACTATTAGTCCTATCCTTCCAAACAAACATCACCTAAGGTAATATAAAAACACTTAGAAAAGGCCACATTTGCTTCACAAAATTAGTTTTTGATAACACATTAAAATTTCCAAGGGGCCCAAAAAACATATATTAATGATCATACTCTGTCATTGGCATGCTTGCATAAATAAGAACAAAATTCAAAATTTTTGAATATTAAAGATGGGTGCACCTTCAAAACGGGATGTTAATTTTATAAATCATAGGTGTATTTTGTCGTAATTCAAAATTCAGAAATATTAATATTAATATTAATATTTGATTATTTAATTAATTACAAATCAGAACCAACTCAGTAATGAAATTGTTGTCGTAAAAATCTAATTCAGGCTGGTTTGTGAACTAACTAATTTTCTTATATCAATAAATCTAGATGCACGTAAGATTAAATACAAAATGAGATATAGATGTTTCATAAGGTGAGACTAACATAATGTGAGGCTCACATATTGTGAAACATAGTCCTAACATTGTTCTTGTACTTTTGGGTCTCAAGGGTGTACTCAAACTAGAGGGGTGAAATTCAACATAAACAAGAATAAAATAAATACATGCGTATATATTGGACCTATTTGATGTAAAAAAAAAAATACACACACACACAAAAAAAAATATTGGTAAATTTATGAGGCTTCATTTGGAAATTGACTTTTTAAATAGTTTTTTGACTTTATACGAAAAGGCATGTAAAAATAAATAACTTGAATGGATTAAATTTTAAAAAAATTACAAATCAGTGATAATTTCACAAAATATTTACAAATTTATGAAAAAATTTATAGCTTTAGTTAGTAAAGTTGGTCAAGTTTACCACTAACTTAAAATTGTTTTTAATAGCATACACTAATTTGTTATTTTTCCTTACTTTTTTTTATTTTTTATTTTTTGAGTATTTTAATCAATTGCCAAACATGACCCCAAAAAGTTGATAACCATCAAAAGCAACGGGGTGGTTCTACTCATATTGACCTGGGTATGCAATTGAATACCCTTAAAAAGCAAAACTTTACTTTGTTTCATTTTTCAAAAAACACTTTTTAGAAAATTCTACTATCTTATCTTCTATATTTTTTTATTTTTACTGAATTTTTTTAATATTTTAAAAAAAAAAATTGCTTTTGAGACACACCTAACATAAATACACCTAAAAAGTAAAAAAATTGTAAAAAAAACCTTTTAAAAATTCACTAAATACCAAAAATACAAAAAAATACAAGAATTCAGTACATTTTTTTATATTTTTATGTATTTATTAATTTTTTTAAATATTTTTTCACAAATTTTTTACTTTTTAGATACATCTAAGTAAGTACATCTAAAAAAGTAAAAAAAAAATATTTAAAATTTTAAAAACATTCACTAAAAACAAAAAAACACGAAAACCAAAAAACTTAATTTTCAAAAAACTTAATTCAGAAAACTCAAACCAAACACAGTTTTAATCTAATAAATTAGTAATATATATGTTAATCAGTCTATTTTTTCAATTTTGAATATACCCTATGTTACTCCATTGAACTCCCAACTAGCCCAGCTTATTTTGCTGAATCTCATTCCACTCCATTCAACACTCAATTGATAACCCACTAATTCTTTTAAAAGAAACAAATTGGTTGATTTTTTTTTTTTTTTTAACAGATTGTTCTTTGTATCTTTATTTCTTCTCTCCACCATACCAAGCTTTGTAGACAATAATCATGTGTAAGTGTATATGTCCATGTATTTCATCGTTATTTCAAATTTTATGTTTATTCATATTCACAATTTATTGACCAATTAAAATCTTATTTTATAACTTATTGTTCAAATTAACTATAAACAAATCAAAAACCACCATAAAAAAGTCTGATCTTATCAATCATAGTGACAGTACGTAGCTCAAATTTTGTGGCTCAAAAGTGGCTCAAATGGCCAAAACGAGTCGTTTTGGCCATTTGAGCCACTTTTGAGCCACAAAATTTGAGCTACGAGACATTTTCCCAAAACATATTTATATAAAAGTGTTTGTATTTACATTTTTTTTTTTTTTTTTGGTTGAAATAATGGTATCAATATATTCATTTTTTGATAAAACCTTCTTCCAAGTGTTTTATTCCATCTAACGCATATTCTTTTTTAGTATTTTATTAAGTCCTGCTTAATATAATATGACCAAATCTTCCTTTCCAATTTTTTGGACATATTTTTATTTTGAAACTAATACAGTTCCTCATTTTATGGAGAAAATCTCTCCCTCATTGTAAAGAAAAAATCTTTCTCTTATTCTATGGAGAAATCTATCCCGCATTCTATGGAGAAAATCTCAAATTATGAATTTTGAGCCTTTTTATAATTTGAAAATTTTAAAAATAACACAACAAAAAATCTGAATGAAAATCAAAATACAATGTGAATGTTCACAGTAGATAGCAAATAATTAACTTTTGAAAAAACAAAACACTTACTAAAGTACAATGTGAATATTCACAATAAATAATAAACATACAGCTAACCATCGAAAAAATAAAATTTATATCAAAATACAATGTGAATATTCATAATTTATAATTAACATAAAACTCGTGTTTTCTGTTAATGACATTGCATCAAACCTGAAACAGGTCCTATTTTGCATTAGAAATGGTGGTTGAGCTAGTGTACAGCTGACTAGGGGTGTTTTTTTGGTTGTCTTCTATTGTTTCCTTTTGAGGGTGCTAGCAAATGATAGGATGGGCTTTTTGGTGCTAACATAGTTGGGATGATTTAACACATTGTGATGCTTTGTGCACCGTCTTCTCTTTATTGATTTTTTTGTGTGTACAACTTGCACCTTTTATTGTCATCAATAAAGTTTCTTTTTTTGCCGATCCAAAAAAAAAAGTACAACCAGCCTTAAAAAAATAACTCATATTAATACAAACATTTACACTGCAACATGAAAACATAAAACAAAATTGAAAAAAGTGAAACTCGACTATTTCAATTGTTCAATGGTAACAAAAATGATTGTTCAACTAACAAGCATAATAACAAAAACAACAAACATACAATTAACTTTTGAAAAATAAAACTTATACCAAAATGTAATGTGAATGTTCACAATATACAATTAATATACAACTAGTTTAAAAAAAAAAAAAAAAAAACTACCAATGTGAACATTCACACTACAATGTGAAAATATAAAATAAAATTGAAAAAAAATGAAAATCAACTATTCGATTGTTCAATGGTAACAAAAATGATTTTCAACCAACAAGAATAGTAAACAAGTTAACAAAATATAACTAACTTTCGAAAAAAAAAAATTTAAAAACCATACCAAAATACAATGTGATGTGAATATTCACAATTTACAATTAACATACAACTAACCTTAGAAAAACTAAATTCATACCAATGTGAACATTCAAACTGAAACATAAAACAAAATTGAAAGAAAAAAAAAAGATTATTTCAATTGTTTAATAATAACAAAAATAATTGTTCAAATAACAAGTATAGTAACAAACAACCAATAATATGTGAATATTTACATCTTGCAAAATATATAATTATATCCATATCTATTTTTCAACACTTATTTTTCAGACTTTTAAACAATGTGAAATGTAAATATTCACATTGATTGACAAAAAAAATAGAAACAATGATAGCAATAGAATTAGATATCCAAAACAAAACTCAATCACTCTAAAAAAATTTTAAAATATATATATCACCCACATCTTCATCTTCATCATCATCTTTATCATTATCACCATCATTAACAATCTATGCAATTTCACCATTTCACCAATCTAAACCAAACCAAACCAAACCAACATTTGAAGAATATATTTGTAACAAAATTGACTGGATGTAAATAAAGTTTCGACTTACAACAATAGAGAAACACAGAGTTTCGAACACAGAGTAACAATGGACAAATACAGAACTTCGAACACAAAGTGACAATGGAGGAATATAAAGTTTCACTGTAACAATGGATGAATATAATATTTTTTCACCACCATATATAAACTAGAGTTTCTAAACCCTACCAAAAAGAGAGTTTCGAAAACCTAACACAATAAAACAATAACACGAATGTGAATGAAACTAATCAAAAAGAAAAACGTGAATAATGATAACTACTAAAATAGAGGTAGTGTAGCGATCCCGGTTTCGACCCTTCTTTCATGTTTTGCCACTTCGATTGGGTAGGTCGAGGATCGAGCTGCCCGGTTAGCTCGAGAGGGTTGAGGGGGCAGCGCCCCTTGGCGGGTTCGAGGGTAGCACCTTGGCGGGGTCGAGGGGCAGCACCCTTGAAGCAAAAAAGTAAAATGCATTCGAAGTTGCTTGTCCGCTCGAGCGGCCGTTTATGCGCTCGAGCGGAGAATGTTTGGTTCCAAAAATTTGACCAGTCAACAAGTGAAGGCCGAACACCAAAGACCAACGGGTGTATTACAACCGTTACTGATAGTTGAGTGGAAATGGGAGCGTATTACCATGGATTTTGTAGTTGGGCTTCCTAGAACACAACGAGGCAATGACGCAATTTGGGTGATTGTTGATAGGTTGACTAAGTCTACTCATTTCATTCCGATGTGCACCAGCGACTCAATTGAACGCATGGCAGAGTTGTACATTAGAGAGATAGTTCGACTTCATGGAGTCCCTGTGACTATTGTGTCGGATAGGGATCCTCGTTTTACTGCCTGGTTATGGCAAAGCCTTCAAGAGGCGTTGGGAACTAAGTTGACTCTTAGCACCGCTTATCATCCTCAAACCGATGGACAGTCGAAACGTACCATTTAGATTTTGGAAGACATGTTTAGAACTTGTGTCCTTGATTTTAAGGGGTCTTGGGAAAGGCACTTACCATTGATTGAGTTTGCTTACAACAAAAGTTACCAAGCTAGTATTGGGATGGCACCATTTGAGGTCTTGTATGGCCGACCTTGGCCCCGTTTGGTGTAGCTGTTAAAACAGCTTATAGATTATAACTTAACAAATTATAGATTATGACTTTAATCAGAAGTTGTTAATCTGTTTGGTGTAGCTGTTGGATTATAGATTTAAGTTGCTGAGTAGTGTTTGTTAAATAAGCTGTGAAATAGCTTTTTCAATTAATTTTTATTTTTTGTTTGTCTACATTTCTCATAAAAAAAAATAATAATAATCTATAGTCCATTTGAGTCTTTTTCTATTTTTAAAAAAATAAAAAATAAAAAAATTTAAGAGTATAACAATAAATTCACATGTCCACAGCAGAAGCTGATAATCAGAAGCAAGGGGTGAGCAGCTTTTCAGAATCAGCTTTTTTCAGTTAAAATAAGCTGTTAGAATCAGAAGCTGTTTGAAATAAGTTTAACCAAACAGTCCAAAATAACTTTTTCAAAGCTAAAAGCCATAAGTTAGCTCTGAAAAGCTGAAACAAACACCCTCCTTGTAGATCATTGGTTTGTTAGGCCGAAGTGGGTAATGCACCATTACTGGGTTCGAAAATTGTTAGAGAGACAACCGAAAAAGTTATTCTCATTCGGAAGAGGTTAGCTATGGCTCAAAGCCGACAAAAGAGTTATGCCGATAAGAGGAGATGACCTTTATCTTTTGAAGTTGGTGACCACGTGTTTCTAAAAATCTCACCAAGGCTGGGTTTGATGAGATTTGGTAAGAGTGGCAAATTATCTCCAAGGTTCATTGGACCTTTTGAGATCTTAGAGCGAATTGGGGAAGTGGCATACCGGTTAGATTTACCGCCACAACTTTCAGGAGTTCACAACGTGTTTCATATATCTATGCTTAGGAAGTATGAACCCGACTCTTCTCATGTTCTTGATTGGGTTGACTTGGAGGTAGATGAGGATGCCTCTTACGAAGAACAACCGGTTCAAATATTAGATACCTGAGAACAAGTGCTACAGGGCAAAACTATACCGTTGGTAAAAGTGTTGTGGAGACACCATGGGGTTGAAAAAGCGACGTAGGAACGGGAGGCGGAAGTCCGCTCCAAATATCTGCATTTGTTTGAAAATGCTTAAGTTGCTTTTCTTTGTAATATTCCCTAGTGTTGAGGGAAACGTATTTAATATTGTTAACCATATGTTGATATGTGCGTTGTTGTTTTAAGCATAAGATTGTTGAGAGTTGCCATTACTTTTTAGGAAATTTCATATTTATGCGTATTTGGGAGGTTGTTGTTAATGAGATAACCATGGTGGAAATGGTGGAATTTGATTGAGAGTTAGATTGTGATTTGAAAATGAAATAGTGTGGTTTTGATTGCTAGAAACCCCTTTGTTTGGGTAGTTTGATTTGAAATTTCGGGTTATGAATTTAGGTGTATAATTAATAGAAGAGTTGGAATAAAAAGTGTTTTTTGGAAAAATCTTTAATTTCTCTTAAAAATCCTAGTTTGACTCACGAAGATAGATGACGGTTTAGCTTAAATTGAGACTAGTATCATGAAATTAAGGCATTAAATTACACATGTACAAGTTTAATTGAAATTTTAAAAAGTTTGAAAATTTATATAAAAGTTGCGATTGAACCCTCAATGTTGATATTTTAAATTATGTTATAATATGAAACTAAATTATGTTATAATATTTTAAACTATGTTATAATATGAAACAAAAACTAACCGTTAGAGCCATTGTGAAGAAACTAATCGCTGTGGAGAAACTAGCTGCTGCGGATCTAGCCACAAAAGATAGCCATTCATAGAATACAAAAACTAAACATCTAAGATGTAGGGACACTTCTAAGAAGTTGGCATGTCCATGTCATGTACTTGCCGGACACTGGCACTTGTCGGACACTACCCAACACATGTCGGACACTCATCCAAACATGTCTTTTTTTTTTTTTTTTTTTTTTTTTAAATTATAGACTCAAACACTTGGAAGACACACGTGTCCATTGCTTAAATATTGTCCTATAATTTTTTAATATTTTCGAGTTGGCGCGTTTGTGTCCTATTCGTATCCATGCTTCTTAGCTAACCATTTGAAGCTAAGCATTTAAATACAAAGAATTCATGGAAACAAGATTTTATGATATTGAATTGAATTGAGAACTAACCATTAGGTGGATATTATCGCAAACTATGCAACATCAGTACAATGGAACAACAACATTAAATTAAAAAAAAAAAAAGAAGTATATATATTAATGAAACAAACTAGATTTCTGGGATTAGTTTTTGGTAAAAAAACTAACATTTACATAATGATATGTCATGTACTGGAAAAGATTATATAAACCGAAGAAACACCTTGAAGCAATCATATTCATATCCATAAGCCTTCATTGTACACTATCATATTCATATCCATAAGCCTTCATTGCACAATAATGTACAACACAATTAATTGGTACTCGAAGGATTTGCTAGTGCCATTACGAGTTTCTAACAAATTTTTTTATATTTTGTAGTTTAGTTGAAAAACATTGTTCATTGAGGGCAAACTCAGTGATATTCAATGAAAACAAATCTTAGGCAGAGTATTTTCAGAATGTATATTAAAGATTTCGATTTGAACATTTTATTTGTATAATACTTATATGTTTTGGTTTTTATTGTTTATAAGAAGGTATTTTTGTATTTGAATGTGAATTAATGAATATTTTTACATTTCATGTTTTACCTTTGTGAATATATGTGGTTGTGTAGATGTTTTGATTTGAGAAATATAATACACAGTGCAAACTAGTACTATCAACTTAATTAGAAAATGAAAAATAAAAACTTTACAAGCTGTCGAATATCAATTTTACAGTTTCCACACCCAACTTCTATTGTGCAGCCAATTTTTTGTTTCAATGATTGTTGATTCGTCCCAAACATGAATTTTCTTGTCATTCTAAATCAACATAGCAGATGGAATCTATCTCAGATAGAATCTATCAATGAAATGCTATGAACAATGATCTTTGTTTCATGATGTACCAAATAAACTAACCATTGGAAGCTATATATTTGGAAACAAATAATTCATCGAAACTAGCCTTTATGATATTAGATTCAAAAACTAGCCGTCGAGTAGAACATCATGCTTTTTTCTTTTTTTTTTTTGATAAATAAATATAAGAACGTCATGCTAACATCAGCTATATTATGTAACAGAATATTGAACAATATGGTAAATAATAAATAAAAAAACACTGAAAGGCTACATTTGCTTCTAAGAATCAGTTTTTGGTAACACATTAACATTTCCTAACGACCCAACAAAAATATATTAATGATTATATCATGTCATTGGCATGCTTGCATAAATAGAAACAAAATTCAAATTATTCGAATATTAAAGACAGACGCACCTTCAAACCATATTTCCATATTTCACGTCTTCAATGCACTATGATATTCACTGGACAAGTGTGTTATACATTCGAATTCAAATTCTATGGTTAGCACCCACAAATCATAGGGGTTTGTGTGCTTATTTCCAAATATCAAAGGACAAATTGCACAGAGTAAATCACAAGGTGAAATTCGCCAAATTCATTAATTGTTGAATCCTTTGCTAGTGTATGCATACATATAGGGAGAGGAATATTAATCCAAGTGGATAAACATGTATTGAAGCTTTTTTTAAACTTATAATGTAAACAATCTAATAACACAGGCAATGAGCAACTAATTCAAGGACTGGCGAATAAAAAGATGCATTCAAGTCAAACATTTGTTTCAAACAGAAGGCAAAGAACATAAAAATAGAAAGAGAGAGAGAGAGAGAGAGAGAGAGAGAGAGAGAGAGAGAAGCTACCTTCTGATAAAAAGATGGAGCTTTCACTGTCTCATCATGACACTACAATTGCAAACATGTTTTCATAACTACTTACCGTCGACATTTATAAAAATGTAGATAGATGAGTGGAAACTATTTATTAACAAAACTATTAGGTGAAAGAACAAAACTTTTGGATTTTCTTTTGCAAACTAGAACAAAGGCACAAGCCTTGTAAATACAACTTCTTTGTAGCTCTCAAAGATTCAAAACAAGCATAATCTATACTTCAATAGAAACAGAAGCTAAAATGAGAGCAGAAAAACACTTGAAGCCTCCCTCTGAGTTGAATCAATCAAAATCTTCTCATCTTATACTCGTTGAGATGGTTACTATGCAATGGGTTGTGGACTTTCAATTTTGCAGTCTCCATCTCAGCTTTTATTAAGCAGCCCATTTCTGCAATTCTTGATGCGTCAGTGACACGTACTGATTTATCGTTCAAAATCAAGATAGCAGATGGGCTCTCCCTTAACTAGAGTCTATTGATGAAATGCTATGAACAACCATCATTCCCTCTATACTCTCATTGATTCATCTACATTATCACTACCCACTGAACTCATTATTTTATTTTCCTCATTTATACCCTTGTGGAACGTAGGATGTGGCAGCACAAATCTATCCTTTTTGAAACAAGATGGGAGTATAAGAATATGATGGCTCTAGTTACAAAGATATCAAGATCTTATGAATGTTTGAGAGAGAGAGAGAATACAAGGATGTAGAGAGGGTGGACTCAAGGATTTCACTCACCAGAGATTATTTACCTCTTCCCAATCTACTCCAGAATGATGAAAGACCCAACTCTGTGGTCCTTTCTTCATTCTACACAACTAATATATATAGGTGATCAAAATGAAAGCAATCGTTTAAAAACTAGCTGTTGTGGAAAAACTAACCGTTGGGGAGAAACTAGCCACAAAAGAGAATACAAAAACTAACCTTTGGAAGCTAAGCATTTAAAGACAGAATTCATGGAAACAAGCTTTTATGATATTTAATTCAAAAACTAGCCATTGGGTCGATATTATCACAAACTATGCAACAACGATATAATGGAACAACATTACAGATAGTTTGAATAATGACAGTTTATGTACTGGAAAACTACTATATTCCCGGGTTAGCATGCTCCCCATAAAGAGAAGAAACACCCTGAAGCAATCATATTCACTTCAATAAGCATTTATTGCACAATAATTTACAATAGAGTTAATTGGTACTTGAAGGAATTGCTAATACTATTATGAGTTTCTAAAACAAGTTTGCGATATTTCATAGTTTCATTGCAAGACATTGTTTATTAAGGTCCAACCTAGTGATATTCAATGAAAACAAATATTTGGCAGAGCATTTTCAGAATTAATGATTTATTGTGTTCAAAGGTTTCACTTGAAAAATATTTGAAGTGCATTTTCTTAAAGTATAATGTTGATGGAGATGTGTATATTAAAGTTTTCAATTTGCTTTATTTGTGCATATGTTTTGGTTTTTATTGTTTATAAGGTGGTACCTTTTATCATACCTAAACCAGATTCCCTACAGCCACAATCAATCGTACAAAAAGCCAAACTAGTTTTGACATTTAAATATTACAGAAGAAGATGAAAATCAGACAATTGAAGACAAAAATTATTAGAAATCCCATTTGAAATACCAAACTGTTACCTTTATTGCGCTACAGTCAACAGTAAGAACATAATAACACAAAATTTACAAGGCCTAAGTTTATTTGTTCTAGAAAAAGCAAACAAGCATGGTTAACCTAAACATATGCTCTTTATAGAAACATGCATATTTCATTAGCACAAAACCATACAACACTGCCACACAGATTTAAAACACAACAGCTAGGGGAAATTAACAAAAATGGAACAGTGGACCTGTTCCGCCTTCCTTGTGAGCATCGGGAATGCTGGAGTAGCAATATAGGTAGTTGGACAATTCCCAGCTCCAGTCATGCTTCCTTGACACAGACAAGCGGGGCCAACAGTTAATCCTAACATAGTGCTCCCTGATCTTCCCATCGCCCACGAAACTAGTGACAATAGAATAACATGACTCATGACCACCCCATGCTTCATCGCCAGGATCTGCGGTGAGGGTCCCATCTAGATGAAAGTAGCGGCGCATTGGAGGGCCAGTTCCTTTCCAATAAGGATCAAGATTTCGCCAATATTCTGGGGCCGCCTGGGGAGAATAGAACTTTCAGATTGGTTGCTAATAAATATCAGGAGGAGTGACAACTACAATGAAGTTCACCATAAAATTGCATGTGCAAAGAGATAGATTTAATTCAGGAATTTGTTCCAGCAATATGTCAAAATTCAATAGTTATTGAGATGTTACCAGCAATGTGGATCGTTCAGGTATATGGAATGGGAACGCGAACAAAAACGTAATACGCCACATACTCTAAATTGTGATACGATAGGGGTAGACTTGGATAGTTTGTACTATAAAATTTAAGATACTTATGATCTAGAGTAATTTTTTTAACAATTAGACATCAATAAAAATGTAGGTTCTTTTTCTAAATTAATCAAGTAGCAACACATTTCTATGAGCATTGTTTTTTTTTTTTTTTTTTTTTTTTTTTTTTTTTGATCGGCAAAAAAATCTTTATTGATGGAACCAAACAAAGTTGAGAAAGAACATCAATAAAGAGAATCTCCAGTTGGTGAGAAACCAACAGGAGAAGGAAAGAAAACAGAACAAACTACCAAAGTAGAACAAAATACAGGACATTGCAGAGCTCCAGCAACAAAATCCACTTTAATTCCACTTTAATTCCACTGTAATGATGCTCCCACTTTAATTCCAGAACAAAACTGTGATAAGTCTGCATACTAACCACGGCTTGATCACCCAGCCTGCAGCCCAAACAGCAGAGCTCCAGCAAAATGGACCAAGAAAAAATCAGCAGAGCTCCAGTTGGTTGAGTGAGCAGCCAAGTAATCCTGAGTGAGCAGCCACAGATCGATAGCAAAACCCAGCAGCAAGCAAATGAAACTGCCTCCAAAGAAACTGCCCCAAAGGCCCAAAACTGAGCAGGACCCCAGGACTCCAATACAAACACCTGATACATTGAGACACTACTACTGCAGACATTGAGTACCACACATAGCAGATCAAAACTCCACCAAAAACTGATTGGACCAAAACAGCACCACAATCTGATCAGAACCAAGGGAAATCAGGACAGAGCCACCAAAATCCAGCACCTGGGTAGACTATGACTGCTCAAGCAAACACTTCAGTCCAGCAGCATAGCAGACCTCAATCCAGCAGCAAAACCACAAAAAATGGACTTCACAGCAGCAGCCAGTCATAGCCTATATCAGTTAATCTGCACATTAAGCCTGCAGCAACCATATCTGAACAAATCCATCATTACAGCCATCCCAGCCATACCAACCAAAAAAAAAAACCAGAGGCAGACCACCAAAAAACCAAGTGAGGTCTAAAGCCAGTTGGGACCTACTGAGGCAGACAGCAGACCACCAAGAAGACCACCAAGAAACCTGATGCATACCTCACCATAACAACCCAAACTTCAACCCAGAGCATCACCACAGCACCAAATCAGAGACAACCCAGGCACCTACATTCCATCAGCACAGCACCTCACAGCAGCACAGTCCCTCCAAGGCACAATCTGACCTGCCTTATGTTACAAATGAAGTCATTAATTGTGAAATTAAAATCCTTCAGATGTGGATCCAACCACATAGCTATCCTAGTCTTAATCAGCTCACACACCTCACACCAATTTGGTTTAGCATCCCTAAACACACACTCATTTCTAAGTTTCCAAATTGACCACAACACAGCCAACGGAATAGCACTCCAGATCTTTCTTTCCAACCTCTTCATTCTCCCACCTGCCCACCACAACAGCAGCTGATCCACAGAGGCAGGTAATGCTCCTTGAGTCCCCCACCAATTCAGCAAATCAGTCCAAACACTCCACACAAGAGGACAGCAAATTAACACATGATTGACAGATTCAGTGGCAGCCTTACAGAACACACACAGGTTTGATTCAGACCCCTGAAGCACACCAATTCTTTGTAGGAATTCAACTGTCTTGATTCTCTTTGTCCATGCTAACCACCCAAACACCTGGACCTTAGGAGGGATAAATCTCAACCACACCAATTTACAAATTGTAAGTGTTGGGCCTAAATTATGCACAGCTACATTGTACATTTCAGCCACAGAGAACTGCCCTGACTTAGATGCTGACCAAACAGGTCTATCCACCTGTTCTAGACACATTGCAGGACCTGCTGCCAGCATGGTTAACAGATTCTGCAACTCAACCTCTTCCCACACATACAGTACTCTTCTAAATGACAGATTCCACACCCCTACTGCAGTTTTCCTGTCAAAGATATCTCTCAATGTGTCATTTTTCTCTAGAGAGAGCCGATAAAGGCCTGGAAACACAGCTTTCAAACATAGTTGCTGACACCACTTATCATTCCAAAAGCTTATTCTTCTACATTTCTATGAGCATTGTGACTCATTTTTTATGCTTTGTCACGACAAAACTTCACTCACCTTTGATTTTAGTTTGTTATATTTGATAAAATATAATATATTGGGGAAAAAAAACTTTTTCCAAGTTTGGGAACCCAAAAATAATCCATCTTTTAATCTTTTTATCTTTTTTTCATCACATCACCTCTCTACTTTTCTGCACATCTTTTCGTAAAAAGACAAAAAGTGCACTTATTTAGGTCATCCCAAACAACCCCGACTTGGATCACTAAATTTATTATTTTGTAAACAAAGTGTATCATGATTCGGAACGCGCGTTGCAAAACATACTTTACTAGGGTATCAATGTTTTCTGGGAGGTAATGCATACTCAACTCAGCAAAGCCATATGCAACTCAATGGGGAAAACAAATGTAAGGACTGGAGGGAGAGAAATTTGAGTACCAGTAATTTATTGACAAGTTCTGCAACTAATTAGAACGGATATTATTCATTAAGGTAATGAAAATGATTTGCATATCATTGAATCTAAAGAATATTACCCAGTTCGCACAACTATGCCATGTGAACTTTAAAAAATCAAAATAAAGAACAACTTCATTGCTGCCAGGAAAATTTTTCACTGATTAAACAATTTGAGCTCAGGCCAGGGTAGCCTGTTAAAGCCCCACTTTATAACACTTCAATGGTTCAACACCATGTCAATGACAAGGTTTGTGAAAGACACAAAGTGGCCATATCTCCTAAAAAGTATGTCATGGACTCAACTTAAATGGCAGTGGCACATACCTCGTTAAAGTGAAATTCCCAAACATGATCACACAGATCCTCCTTCATGATGCGGGTCTGAAATGAAGAACTTGTGCGTTAGAAGGAAGCAGAATGAAATCTTCACAGTTTGTATGTGTCTGAGAGAGAGAGAGAGAGAGAGAGAGAGGGAGAGAGAGAGAGAGCGCTAGTCATGTACCTGTTTGCCATCCATGACAGATGTTGAATAAGCGGCTAACTTTGATAACCCCCAGAGTTGTGATGAATGAGGTATGTGAGCTTTCCCAAACCATAATTCCTCACACTACAAAGAAAAGCAAAGATGTGTATGTTAGGCCCCTAACACATTATTACAATTAATTTGGAATGACCTAATGTCACTTCACTCATTAGCTGTGAATTTTAAGGCAGGAAGCCCACCTCAGCGTTGGGTAAGGAAGCTAATTCCCAATTAATGAAAAACTAAGTAAAACTTTCCAACATACATGGCCCAGAGGAAACTCAATAACCGCGAGGAGTTAAGATTCCATAAAATATGATTTTTCAGGAAAAGAAATGATTCATTGTGGTACACTGCCTCTGCCTAAAAGTTAACACTGAGAGGAACCTCACATGAAAGAACAAGAAATGGACTAACACATAAAAAGATACACTATTCAGAACATAAAATCCTTGACACCGCAAAGCATATTCAATATTCTATTCACTACAGGAAACGAGGCAATTAATGGCGTTTAATTAACGGCGTTTTATTAAACGTCACATTTGCTAATTTTTAACGGCATTTTGTAACCGTCACATATTTTTTAAAACCAAAACGGCACCGTTTCTAGTTGAAGGCGTTTAAAAGCGCCTCCGAATGCTGTAGGTACACGCGCCCCTTTATGAAACCCTTATTTTTTAATTTGAGTCCAAAGTGTATGCAATTTCGCGCACATCTCTCTCTCTCTCTCAGCGACGAAGAAGACAGAGGAGATCAATCGGCTGTTCTTGAAGCTTGAATATATAACACTGAGTCTTAGCTTGAATACGCACACATCTCTCTCTCTCTCTCTCTCAATCCTTATACGCACACATTTCTTCATCGAAGCTCCATCTGCACCTGCGATTTCGAAGATTCAGAGCGATTTCGAAGCGATTTGGAAGATTCAGACCGATTTCGAGATTCAGAGCGATTTCGAAGCTCCATCGCCACCGTCATCTGCACCGGCGAGGTAGCGAGCTCCACCGTCTCTCTCTCTCTCTCTCTAGATCTATGAAATCAATGTTTTGAAGGCATTCTTACTTGAACCTCATTTGCAGAGATTCAGAGAGACGCATTCTGACTTGATCCTCATTTACTGAACTTTAATCGATACTCTCTCTCTCTCTCGCTCTCTCTATTTCTTTCGAATTTTACTGCATGTATAACATTTGTATACATCAATATGTGTGTTTGTTGAATTGTTGAATTGATCTGTTAGGTTCTTTTTTGAACTGAAAGAAACTTCTACACTAATTTTCATACGACAATTTGGATAAATAGGGCATAATATTGGGCCAAAAAAGATGATAGTTCAACAAAAATTTAACCGTAATTGTGAATCAATATTCTGGAAATACATATTAGATCACAGAGCTACAAAACAAACATTTGTTTGCCTGTGTTCATGTAATTACCTATACATTCACCATTTACAAATGCAACCATTGGTGGCCAAGGTTTGCTATTTGTAGGACTGGGTTAATATCAAAACGCATTGGTAAGTCACGGCAATCAAAATGTATAATGCAAGATGAATTCAAAAAACAAGTCAGATCTGTGGAAAGTATAGAAAGAAAATTGTGAAAGTTGAGTAAGATAGAATTACCTGGTGTTGTACCAAGCATAGTCTGAGGTATCTTTAGTCAAGCTATAGAGCTCCAATGGAGACTTGCTTTTTAGTGGTAATTGGTGTATGTTTGGAATACTTTCTTGGGACATTTCCCATTTAAGATTTTGTGCATTGTTTGATGGATGGAAATTCCTTGCATAAATATGTGTAGGAAGGTGAGTGTCATTAGCAACATATGAAAACAAAAGTTTGAAGAGAGGACAATCATTACAAATTTTGGAAATACAGATACACAGTTGAAGTGTGTTTTTTTTTTTTTGGAAGGGCACAGTTGGGGTGTTAATTAGGCAGTTTAACCTCTGCTAGTTAGGGATGGCAATGGATAATCTACCCTATGGGTATCCATAGAGACCCAACCCAAATACATGGGTTTTCCCTTTTTTTCTTATCCATTGGGTAAGGTAGGTGATATTCTTTAAATATCCACTGGGGATGGGTACCCACTAATTTTCCCATTTTTTTTTTAATTTTTTTTTTTTTGAAAATTCACAACCAAAACTAAATATACATTCAATTTTTATTCTTTTATTTTTTTATTTATTTTTCAGGTTCACAAAAAGCTTCTTTTTTTTTTTTTTTTTTGAAGATTCACAACCAAAACTAAATATACATTCAATTTTTTTTCTTTTATTTTTTTATTTATTTTTCAGGTTCACAAAAAGCTTCTTTTTTTTTTTTTTTTGAAGATTCACAACCAAAACTAAATATACATTCAATTTTTTTTCTTTTATTTATTTATTTATTTTTCAGGTTCACAAAAAGCTTTTTTTTTTTTTTTTTTGAAGATTCACAACCAAAACTAAATATACATTCAATCTTTTTTCTTTTATTTATTTATTTATTTTTTTAGCTTCACAAAAAACTCTTTTCTTTTTTCTTTTTTTTTAAAGATCCACAACCAAAGCTAAATATACCTCCAATCTTTCTTTTTTTTATATTATTTTTATTTTTAAGGTTCACAATCATTTTTTTTTAAATTTTTAAGATTCACAACCAAAGCTAAATATACATTCAATCTTTTTTCTTTTGTTTTATTTATTTTTTATTTTTTTTATTTTTTAAGGTTCACAACCATTTTTTTTTTTTTTAAGATTCACAACCAAAGCTAAATATACATTCAATCTTATTTTATTTTATTTGGCTCAACAATAAAATCAAATACACATTAATTAACATTGTCACATTATTCTTGTCAAATTTTATGCATATCTAGAATTTTTTAAATTTATTTAAAAAAATTAAGGACACTGTCTAGTGCAGGTTTCGGTTTGCTTTTCTATGTTATTTTATTTTGTTATGTATTGTAATTTTCAGAATGGTTTGCTTATTCTGAAATTTCAATTAACGAGTATGAATCTATTTGTTTCATGTTATCACACAATTTATACAATATATATATATGAATGTATTTGAAAATAAGGAAATTGTAGAGAATCGAAACAAGCATGAGTCGTGATTGGTTAGAAATGATGGGTACAAAGATTTATTTGCTGGAAAAACAAAAAGGGGATACAAAGTCTTACTAAATAATTTTTTTTTAAATAAAAGAATTTTTCTTAGTTATGAACAGATTTAACTGAAATCAGCCTGTTTCCCAATGTTATGCTTCATTTATTTAGATAGAAAATATTTTTTAATGAAAAATATTTTTTATAAAAAAAAATTAAAAATATATTTTTTTTGTATTTGGTGGTGGTGGTGGTGGTGGTGGAACAAATGTGAAAGTAGAGATTGTGACATAGTGGTGGGGTGATGGCGGTAGTGATGATGGTAGTGGCTATGGTGATGGTAGTGTGATAGTGAAGGTGAGAATAGTGGTGATGGTGTTGTGAAATTAATAAAAATTTAATTGAAAAAATATTTTTTGTTTTTTAAAAGTAACAAACAACAAAATTCGTGGGGGACTAAAGGAAGAAGATGGAGGATGGATTGGGTGTGGTAAGGCATAGATATCTTAAAATGAATGGTTCAGATTTGTTAAAAGGTATAATTAGATTTTGGATAAATTAAAATGAATGGCTCAAATTTGCTAAAAGAAAGATGATTTAATGTCTAAAATGTCCGTGGCTAAGAGATCAACAAACAATTCCTTGTATATACCCTGATGCAATTTAATATGGGTCTTATAACACTTTCTTCAAACAGGCTCTTTCACATTTTATTTCTTCAAACAGGTTCTTATAACATGTAGGGGAGAGAGTGAGAGTGAGAGAGAGAGATGGTTGTAATTTTTTTTTTAATCTTCCACGTTCTTTCACATTTTTTTTAATTACTAAAACTTATTTGATTGCCTCAAAATTATATATTTAATTATTATAAAACAAACTTTTTAATTAATTAATTAATGTGTATTTGATTTTGTTGTTGAACCAAATAAAATAAAATAAGATTGAATGTATATTTAGCTTTTGTTGTGAACCTTAAAAAAAATAAAAAAAATAAGTTGTTAACATTAAATATATTAAAAAAGAAAGAAAAAAGATTGAAGGTATATTTAGCTAAAACCTTAAAAAAAAAAAAAAAAAAAAAAAAGAAAAGAAAAAAAAAAGTTGTTAACATTAAATATATTAAAAAAGAAAGAAAAATGATTGAAGGTATATTTAGTTTTTGTTGTGAACCTTAAAAAAAAATAAAAAATTGTTAACATTAAATATATTAAAAAAGAAAGAAAAAAGATTGAAGGTATATTTAGCTTTTGTTGTGAACCTTAAAAAAAAAAAAAAAAAAAAAAAAAAAAAAAAAAAAAAAAGTTGTTAACATTAAATATATTTAAAAAAAATTGAAGGTATATTTAGCTTTTGTTGTGAACCTTTAAAAAAAAAAAAAGGAGTTGTTAACATTAAATATATTTTTAAAAAAAGAAAAAATTTTGAAGGTATATTTAGCTTTTGTTGTGAACCTTAAAAAAAAAAAAAAAAAAAAAAAAGGTTGTTAACATTAAATATATTAAAAAAGAAAGAAAAAAGATTGAAAGTATATTTAACTTTTGTTGTGAGCCTTAAAAAAAAAAAATTTGTTAACATTAAATATATTATAAAAAAAATTGAAGGTATATTTAGCTTTTGTTGTGAATCTTAAATAAATAAAAAAAAAAAAAATTGTTAACATTAAATATAAAAAATAAAAATGGGGATTAAAGTAGGTTGGGGAAAATCCAAACCCATTAAGATATTGGGAGGGTGGTACCCATGGGGAATGGGGAATGGGGAATGGGAAAAATTTATTATAAGAAAATGGAGATGGAGAATTAATATCCATCCCATTAACCCCCATTGCCATCCCTACTGCTAGTTGGACTCTTTTCTACAAATTCTGTCATCTTTATGCTTCTTTGAACCTCTGCTAGTTGGACTCTTTTCTACAAATATTTAGTGCAAAATTTAAATAGATTTTTCTGCATATTTTATTGTCTACTGTCACAGGGGTAAATGGATTTGCATTGGTTTGCAGAACTACTATCATCAAATTGTCTTGTGTTCTCTATCGATTCTTAAAAACCTTGCTTCCCACTTTTTTCAGACATTCGGAACTGGATTCGCAACATTGAACAGCATGCTTCTGATAATGTCAACGAGATACTGGTAGGGAACAAGGCTGATATGGATGAAACCAAAAGGGTATGTGGTTTATTTAAATCTCTCTCTCTCTCTCTCTCTCTTTCTCTCTCTCTCTCTCTCTCTCTCTCTCTCTCTGAGCCCCTGCTCCCCTTCACTTCTTTTTATATCACTTAAATTGCCTTTGATTTCAATTCTACTAGTTCAGCTCATGTCTTCAATTTAGTTCCATTTCAAAGTTTGCTTGTGAACCTCTCGAACCTGGAAATCTCTCCTCATAAAATCTATGTAGGCTGTGCCAACCTCTAAGGGCCAAGCACTTGCAGATGAATATGGCATTAAATTCTTTGAAACTGTAAGTACAACACACTTAAATTCTCTAAAAAATTTATCAACCGTGTCCTTTTTATTGATTAAACTTGCCGTTTACAGAGTGCAAAGACCAATCTTAATACACTGACTCCAGGGCAGAGGTATTTGAATCACATGACACGTGTCTTGTTTTTTAATTAAGAATTTCACTTTGGGGTCACTTTGTTCTAAAGTGCTGAAAACTACTTACAATTTGTGTTTTGCAGCAGCCTCAAACTATCAAAATCAATCAACCGGAGCAGGGGGCTGCAGGTGGTCAACTTGCGCAAAAATCAGCTTGCTGCGGTTCTTAAACGGACAAGTTATTGCAGGAGCAATGGTAACGTATTGGAGGCTGCTCTTCGGAGAAAACCAGAATGAAAGAACTAATTATGATGGCAAATATAATGCGTACTTGTAACTTTTTCTGAAAGTCAATTCTTTCCAAAATTGTTTTAGTGTGCATTACAGCTGGATTTGGATTTGTTTACATTCAGTGTTTTGAAGGAGTTTTTAGAAAAAACCTGGTAAATCTAGTTGTAGTGATAGACAAATTTGTAGTTTATCTGATTTTCCCTTTTGTAGTTTATCTGTGTTGCATCTATAATATATATAAATGTTGACATATATTTGTATCTGTTTGTCTTTACATACATATATTAGGTTTGTGGATACCATATTCTGAATCTGAGTAAACAAAATTTGAATCTTACCTACTTTATAGTTGATTCTTTTATGGGAAAGAATGCAGAGTATGTGGGTTATTTATTGGGAATTTGAATCCCAAATGAAAGGCCCACAGTTTTGAATCAAATATACATATATATTGCATGGAGCAATCAGATTATGTGTTTTATTTTCCAAACAAGTGTGAGACAAGAGTAATAAAAAACAATATGGCTTTGCTTACTTCTCTTATAGCCTTTCTCTACTTATTCTTCCCCATTACTCTTCTCCTCCATTTCTACTCTTTTCTCCATGCAATAGATGAAATACAAAGAATTATACCTATCAATTCTGATCAACTAGGAAATTGAAATTAAACTTTATACTGCTGGATAATAAGCTTAAGGAACCTATCTTGGATGAAATTTTATGCATTAGTGAGGCATTATGAGCTGAATTTTACAACACGTGATACTTCTTTGGTTTTATTGTGTATATCTCTGAATGCAGGCCTATAGAACAAGTCAGAAGCCTAGTGTTCTTAAGCTTAAGGAACCTGCCTTGGATGAAATTACCCGTGCATTAGTGGGGCGTTATAATCTGAATTTTACAAGACAAGATATATCTTCTCTCTGGTTTTTGTGCAAACAGCTGATTGTTTCTTTCCTTTCCTTTCTTCTCTTTCATTTTCTTTCTCTGAGAATTCTAAACAGTCTATCTGATTGCAATTCCTTTGTAATTGTTCATTCAAATTTTCAATTTGGCAGGAAGCATCCTTGTTGAATATAACTGATCAAGCGTGTGCTCTGTTCACTCCACCTGAGGTATGTAGCTTTGGTACTTACATATCATGGGATCCATTGTGTTCCTATAGATGTTATCCACTGATAAGTGCAAATTATGTATGTTATCAGTTCATGCTTTGTTTCTTGCTCATTATACACTTGCTAACTTGCCAAATATAAACATTTTTAGGTTGTCTTGCTGGAGTGGACAGATGATTTGGAGCTGTTCATATTAAAGGGTTATGGTAATGCATTAAACTACCAGATGGGAGTGCCATTGCTTGAGGATGTTGTTCAGTCCATGGAACAAGCTATTATGGCTAAAGAAGGTTACATAAACTATAACAATTCATATTAAATGTCTCATAAGTTTATCTTTGAATCTTATTATTGTCATATTATTTTTCACTGTGTTTATGGTTATTTGCTATTAATGCTATGGCATGTATTTCAAAACTAGGAGTTAATTCCCACGTTGTGACATTTATTTCAAAACTTATCTAAAATTAGTTGTGTTATAAACTTATAATTGAAGTCTTCATGGCTAATGCTAAGGGAAAAAAATAAAGGTATCTTCTGTTTGGCTCATAATTTATACCTTCTGTTACTGTAGAAGAACATGCTCCTGGCTGTTATGAAAAGGCAAGACTGCGGTTTGCTCATGCAGAAACTCTGCTTCCATTCTCATGTCTGATTGGGCTCTTTCTTGAAGAATCCGGTGAGTGCTTTCATTCTCATATTTCTAAGAAACGTAGACACGACACGGACACGATAACACGTAAATTTTCAAAAAATGAAGGACACGATACGTGGGTGACACGTACAAAATATATAATTTTATATATTTATTATGTCATATATAAGGATAATTATATATCATATATATGAATATTTCAACCAAAGATAATAATTTTAACAGTCTAAAGAAGGAGAATATGTATAAGTTTACATTATTTTTGTTTTATCATTGGATTACAAGTTATTTTATTCAAACTTGTAATATGATTCATATGTGTCCACGTGTCCGATGAGTGTTGTGTTGTGTCGTGTCGGTTCTTAGAACTGTCCATCCTTCTTAGTCATATTTGAATCTCTATATATGATGGCACATGTATGCATTTCTTTTTTTCCTTCTGATTTCTTGTCTTTTTTTTTTTTTCCCCCTTTGGATCTGGGCAAATCATATATAAGCATTTGATCCAGTATGCCAGCTGTCCCATTGTGTTTCTACTTTACCTGTTTGATTTCTGCTTTTATGTTGTCTTCTCAGTAAGCAATATATGTTGAATGTTTCAGATTTTGAAAAAATACAAAAGGAACAACCCTTGCAACTCCCTCCAAAGCCACCTCAAAGAAGAAATTGGAGAGGCAGTGTGGCGGCGCCTTTGGGGTGGCAATAATATGATGGTAGTTTATAGTTGTCCAGCTAAGTCTTCAAGCAAGTACTTTGTGCATGTACTGCATAATGAACATCCTGTTCCAATGCCAGTAAGCTTTTGTGGACTAAATTCTTATTCCTCATATTTATATATTTATTAATTTTTAGTTATTTTTCGATTGATGTTACTGAAGTAGTTGTCTATCATAATAATAATAATAATTATTATTATTTTTTGGGGGGGTTTTCATTTTGCTTTCAGTTGTCTGAGGAGCACCGGTGCTCCTCAGACAATTGAAAGTGAAAGTTTGGAATTTGTAAAGGTTTTAGTGCCTATGGGCCCCATCCGATCAAGTTTTTGGTCAATTTGGGTCTCATTTTATGTCCTTTACAAGTTCTTTGATGCTAGTTTGGTTTTACTGATGTGTTATCCGGCTTTAGGGTATGTATTAACAAATTTTAATTTTTTTTTTGTATTATATTTCTTGTATTATTAAACTTATTTTTAATTTTTGAGTCTTTTCAGATGTTTAATTCAATGCTTTATGTTATCATCTTGTCAATGTTATATGTTTTGTTGGTGAGCTGCATCCTGACAAGAACAGTGATAACAAGAAGCATGTGCTTTACACACATAAAAACATTATTGTAAAATACAAGGATCAGGTCCTTTGCTTATGAATCATTTGATTTTTTGGTGGAGAATTGTAAATTCAATTTTTGGATATGTTATTTTGTGAGTAATGTTAAAACATCATTTATGGATATGTTATTTTGTGGGTAATGATAATTGGATATTAAATTGAATGGGAAAGTGAATTAATACTACATTTACTATTTGAATGGAAGTTATTATTTCATATTAGTGCTATTCAATTTTATTAAAGGTATTTTTTTAGTTTAATCACATAAAATTAGCACAATTTTTATAAATAAAAAAAAAATTTTTAAAAAGGAGGATATCACGGCGTTTTGAGAAATGCCACCTAAACTCTAGCTAATGGTCAGTTTTTAAAAAAAGATATGACGGCGTTTTGAAAACGTCGCTAAATCATAGTGAGGTCATAGTGCTGTTAGGGTGGGACATTTGGGGGCGTTTTTAAAAACGCCGCCTATACTAAATATAGTGATGCTTTTAAAGCGTCATAAAGTTATGGTGACGGCCGCATCTTCGACGTTTGGTACTAAACGCCACAAAAATAATTAGCGGCGTTTTTGATAGCTATAGCGGCGTTTTTTAAACGCCACTAAAAGCCTAATTTCTAGCAGTGATTAGACGGTTTTTCAAAGATTGCATCCTTAAAAATTCTTAAGACATTTTTACCCACCATTATTACTCCTATTTGTCCATATTAGCCTTGCATCGTTCATTTTGTTTACAATAGCATCGTCATCTGGTACCATGTCTTTTAGCTTGTTGCATTCCCTTTTCTTTTAATGATATTCTTACGTCTAATTCAAACAAGACATGAAGAAGAAAATAAGGACAAAGAATAGTTGGGCTGAAGACTACACCATGTCCGGTTTTAGTGGCTAATGAGTGTGTGGATTCAAGGTTGCATCAAGGAAGGGATTATCTATAAGTTAGACATTGAGATGGCGTATGATAATGTTAACCGGAAATTTTTGTTGTACTTGCTAGAGAGATGGGTTTTGGGGATAGGTGGAAAAGCTAGATTCAGTTTTGTATATCCTTTGTGCGAATGTCAGTTTTAGTCAATGGGTCCTCGGAAGGCTTCTTTCCTACCTATAGAGGATTGCAGCAGGGTGATCCTCTGTCTCCTCTATTATTCATTTTGGTTATAGAGGCTTTAGGGCGGTTATTGGCTAGAGCGGTGCAAGGAGGGTTACTGAAGGGGTTTGAGGTAGGGGTTTGTCCGGGAGTTCCGGAGGTTTCTCATTTGTTTTATGCGGACAATGCGCACATTTTATGTGATGCAGAGGTTGGCCAAATTGGGTATTTGAGATGTGTGTTTTTGTGTTTTGAGGCGATGTTAGGCTTTTGGGTGAACTTAGCTAAATCTGAATTGATTATGGTAGGTAAAGTGGTGAGGACTTCGATATTGGCAACCATTTTGGGATGTAAGGTGGTCTCTTTACCTGTGACATATTTGGGTTTGCCTTTGGGGGCCTCCTTCAAGACAAGGGGGGTTTGGAATGCAGTTGTGGACCGTGTGCAACAGCGGTTGGCGGGGTGGAAGCGACAGTATTTGTCGAAAGCTGGACACCTTACATTGATCAAAAGTGTTTTGTCGAGTATCCCCACTTATTTTATCTATGTCCATGTGATTCCGATGGCAATGGCCAAGCAAATTGAGAAGTTGCAGAGGGATTTTTTGTGGGGTGGTGGGGGTGGGGGGGGGGTGGGGGTTCTCATTATCATCCAGTGGCTTATGATCGAATTTGTATACCTAAGGAGGGGGGGTTTGGGGGTTTGACGGTTAGTCGCATTTAATTTGGCCTTGTTGGGGAAGTGGTTGTGGCGTTTTGTGGAGGAGAAGGAGCGTCTTTGGAGAAGGGTGGTAGTAGCAAAATTTAGTGTCGGGAGAGGAGAGTGGTGTTTGGGCATAGTGGGTCAATCTCATGGTTGTGGTGTGTTGAAGGGGAATGGTTGGGATGTGAGGAGTTTTGGAAGAAGGTTAGGCTGAAGGTAGGTGTGGGGAATAGAGTTCATTTTTGGCAGGATAGGTGGTGTGGTGACTTGCCATTAGAGTTACGGTTCCCCTTGGTCTTTGTTGTTGCTGATGATTGTGAGGTGTTGGTAGGTAATGTGAGGGTAAGAAAGGGGCAGTTGGTTGTTTAGAATGTGCACTTGCGTCGTGATGTCCAGGATTGGGAGCAAGATCAGTTAGTGGAGCTTTTGGGCTTCTTATATGGCTGCAGGTTGGAGGAGCAAGTCACGACTCTTTGGTTTGGGACTTCTCCGTCTGCGTAATCTATGGCTCCTTCTCCTCCTTCAGCTTCTTCTTCCCCTCTGTTGTTGGTCTATTCTCGTCATTAGGCTCCCCCACCTCCAGTTGTCTCTACTCCTGTTGCTGCTCCTTCTGCTTCTGACGACTCTGATCCTACTGCACACCGATATCCTATTCGTGAGCGTCGTCTTCCAAACAGGTTGTGTTGGTCTAATACATGTTTTTCTGCTTCTTATCATACTTTTTTGTCTGTTATTCATTCTTTTTTAGAACCACAGTCTTACACGGAGGCCTGTTAGGACCCTAATTGGGTTCAAGCTATGGAGGATGAGTTGTTTGCCTTACAGAAGACTAACACTTGGGAGTTGGTTCCTTTGCCTGCTGGCAAGAAGCTGGTTGGTTGCAAATGGGTCTATAAAGTCAAGACTCATTCTGATAGTTCTCTCGAGTGCTACAAAGCTCGCTTGGTTGCCGAGGGTTTCTCACAGGAGTATGGTATTAATTATGAGGAGACCTTTGCCCCTGTTGCCAAGATGACTATTGTTCATACCTTGATTTCTATTGCTGCTATTCGGCATTGGCCTCTCTATCAGATGGACATTAAGAATGCTTTTCTTAACAGTTATCTCACTGAAGAGGTCTACATGCATCCTCCCCCTGATCTTCTTCACTCCTTTGGGCCAGTTTGTCATCTTCGGCGTGCTCTGTATGGTTTAAAGTAGTCTCCTTGTACTTGGTATGATCACTTTCAGACTGTCGTTATCGAGCTTGGGTTTCATCCTTCTGTTTCCGACTCTGCTTTGTTTTTGAGATATACCTCAGCTGGTTTTGTTGCTCTCCTACTCTATGTGGATGATATGATCATCACTGGCTCTGACTCTTCTGTTATCTCTAAGGTCAAGCAACATCTCTTCCGCACCTTCAAAATGAAGGATCTAGGTCCATTGCGATATTTTCTTGGTACTGAGGTTACCTCTTCTCCAAAGGGCTATTTTCCGTCTAAGGCCAAGTATGCTAATGAGGTTATTCACCGTGCCGGCCTTACTGATACTAAGGTTTCTGATGCACTTATTGAGCTGAATGTGAAGCTCAACTCTACTGATAGTGTCCCTCTGGATGATCCCACAGTCTATCGCGAGCTGGTGAGTTATTTAGTTTATTTGACTATCACTCGCCTTAATCTTGCTTATGATGTTCATGTAGTTAGTCAGTTCGTTTCTGCTCCTTGCTCTACCCATTGGGCTGCTTTGGTTCGCATTCTTCGCTATCTCTACGGTACCATATTTCAAGGCTTGCTGTTGTCGTCTGCTTCCTCTTTAGACTTAGTGGCCTATGTTGATTCTGATTAGGCTGGTGATGTTACTGATCGCAAGTCCACCTCTGGTTTCTGTATGTTTCTTGGTGATTCCTTTATCTCTTGGAAAAGCAAGAAACAAACTGTTGTTGCTTACTCTACTGCAGAAGCTGAGTACCGTGCTATGGTTCATGCTACTTGTAACAGGTCCGCGAGGGAGCTCACGGGTTACAGTTCGGACTCAATTTTGTCACGGTTCTTAATCCGAACCAAAGAGTCCAAATCTGGCAAATCGTTTTGGAAAACAGATTTTTGTAAAGAAAAGAAGTGCCAAACATGGACTGCTTTGCCAGATACAGAGTCGCCACCTAAATATTTTAAAGGGGGAATTTAGGAAACCCTGACTCGGTGTCAAAGGCCACGTGTCCGTCATCACCAAAGTTGCCTCGGCTCGGGAACTTGGGTACGATTGGGGAAGGTCAGCTATGAGCACCCCCTCTCGCCCGATCTGAAGATCGGCCTCTACTAACCGTGATATCCATTTTTGAAAGCGTTATGTGTTTTTATTCTAGTTAATTAGCTAGAATTACTAAGTGATGCGCACAACACAAAAGTATAGACTAGATCGCCTAATTTGGAAACAAGCATTGCATATCCGTTTATTTGGAAAACGCTTTGGAATTTGCTACTCGCAAGTAGGCTAAAACACGGATGTCAATGAGTTATTCCAACTCAAACAATCCAACCTTCACCCATAGGCATTCAGGCAGTTTATAACACATAAGCATTTAGCCACATGGTAAACATGCTGTCATGTTAACATTCACACTCATGCGAGATGCTAAAACATAAAATACTTACAAAGTACTCCGTGCCAGAACAAGAACATGTTTGTAATCATATGTATGATCCTAGTTCATGTTTAAAATGGCTAATGCAACACATGCAAAGATGCAATCTAGACAGGCTCGGCTATCCTAAACATGGCATGTGAAATGCAACAGATAACACGTATTCAATTTGGAATTGAAATACAATGCAGTTAGCGTGATGCGCCGAGCCCGGTGCATGCAAGACAAATGTATGGATGCACGCATGCATAGCATAAGGAATGCTAAAATAAATATGCCCTAGTACTAACCATTGAAAGCAGGTAAGTAAAAGGGAGAAAGAAGTGGGGGTTGGAAGACATACACACACTCACCCACACTTATTACAAATTTGCCCTCGCTCGGAGGGACCGAAAGAATAATACAATTTAACTAACTAACAAGCTAATTAAATATTATAGACCATTAAATTAATTAAGCGAATTAATTAATCTAAGAAAGCGATAAACAGCAGCCTCGGGGAGAGGGCTCGATACATGCGCGCTCGGTTCTGCCCGGAAATCCACTGACATGCTCAAGATGCCTCTGTTTTCCCTGCTCTGCTTCTCTGATGACTTGCAAAGTCTTAGGGTTTGCTCTATGGATTCCAGGGAACACCACCGGCTGAAGGAGAACACCACCGGCCGCAAATTTGATCCATCGGCCAACAATGGTAGCCGGTCGGCACTAAACATGGCCGGCCGGACAAAAGTTCCTGCAGAATCTGGTTTGACAGCAGCAAAGGGCAATACTTGGCATGGCAATGCATTTCAAGCAATGTATGTGCCAATCATATCCCCTATCATGTTTATGACTCAAAGGGACATGAACCTTGGTTCTTGGACCACCAATCACGCATTTCCATGCATGATGGTCCAAAGAATCAAGCATGCAACTTCAATTCCAAATGAATGCAAACCAAATAAACACACAAGAAGGCCCAACCTCTATCATACTCACTTCAAGAGGTCTAGCATGCATGCTTATGCAATGCAATCCTAGGCATGTTGGCTAGTATGCAACATGGGAATGCAAAAGAAGTATACAAGACATGCAAGGCATGAGACAATGCAACTAACAAGTATGCAAGGCATAATGTGACTTCATTCAAGCATGCAAGCAAGCATGTGACTTCATTCAATCATGCAAGTTCAATCATGCAACAACTCACCGATATGCTACAACATACAAGGAGTACATGCAACAAACAAAGAGATGGACTTAAACATGATTTAGGCAGCCTTAACTAGGCCCAAAACAGTGGCCAAGATGCTAAGGAATGAGGGCCAATTGACATACAAACATGCATGAAAATGATGTCCAACACTTAAGCATGAAGTACAACTTCTAAGCACACTTAAGAAGATGCAAACATGGACAATTAGCATGCATTGGAAAACTCTGAAATCATGCTAGAACATGGTGCCAAACCAAGCAAACAAGATAGGCTAAACATGCAACAATGGTCCACAATTTAAGGTTAACAAGCCAATATGCAAAGGAGCTATGCAATGCAAGCCTTGGTCGACCAAAACAGCCAAGGACAGACCTCAAACATGGCAAAACAAACATGAAAGCTTCATAAAGCTAGGCCTAAAACATGCTTGAACAAGGGTTAAAACCCAGATGCATGTTAAGGCTACAATATGGCATTACAAGATATGTATGCTAAACAAGCATGGTGTGTCTAAACCAACTCAATAAAAATGCTATATTATGACATAATAAGCATGAAAATCAGTCAAGGCATGGTCAACATACTCCTAGACATGGTGCTCTCTCAAGAGGCAAAAAAGGTCCTTTTCAAGGACAACAAGGAGAGGGGGATGGCCCTCTCCTTCTTAGGACCTTAAGGCACCATCCTCACCTCTAAAATCCCTCAAGATTTCAGTGGTGAGGAGGCCCAAACTCAATGGTCCCGGAGCTCACTCAAAATGGCACAAAATGGAGCCTTACAAGGCGTAAGAGGGGTCAAACAACCCCCAAAGCTTAAAGCAACCTTAACCAACTATTTAGAGCACTAAAAAATAGAACTTTTATATGTTATATGCAAAGTCAAAAAACAATTGCAAGATAAGTAAAAATACAATGCAAAAATGGGGAATAAAGGGACAAGCTTCTTACCCTTGAAGACCCTCTTCAACAATCTCCAGCAGCTTCTTTAGGTTGAAACCAGCTCCAAAACTCCAAAAACAACCCTCAAGGGCCTCAGTTCCAAGAAAAGGTGTGATGGTGGGTGTTTGTGTGCAAATCTAAGCCTAAACACACACAAGAAAGAGAGATATGGAGATAGGATATGAGCAAACCCCAACCCTATAACTCAAACCCTAAAAATGTTGTCTAAAATGTCTAACCCCTGATGCAAGAGAGAAGAAGCTCCTCTTATAGACAATTTTAGTCTTGTAAAGCTTCCAAAGGAAGCTAACAAGAGGGAGATCCCTCCATACACGTGTATGGAGGGGAGCCAAATGCATGCCAGCTGTGAGAAAATATCTGGAAAAGCAGGTGCATAGTAGTCGGCCGGCCAAAAATGCAATTGACTAAAAAAGATAGCCGACCGGCCATCAATAGTGCCGGCCGGCCAAACATTTGGCCGGTGGCCACAAAACAGAGCCGGTGGCCTCAAGCCATGGCCGGTGATGGGTGGGGATGGTCTACAAGCCCTAGCCTGCCTCTCAAATGCAAAACACAAGTGTTTGGTGCCAAACCAACCACAAAATGGTCAAGTCGAGAGGTCCTGAGATGAGGTGCGCCGCCAAGGCTTCTGGGAACTCAAGACGAACACAAACATGGATGATCACCGAGTGTTCAAACGGTGACATCCAAGTCTTGAGGACGGTCAAAAATGGGGTGTCTACAGTTGCCCCTCTTTGACAGAACTCGAAAGTCATAACAATGACGGGAGTGAATGTCAAAGCCTAGAGACAACCCATTTTTGACAAGGCCGAAGACTTAGACAAAGCATGCAAGACAAACAAGATATGCGCCTGAAGGTAGGGGCAAAATGCAAGACAATGCAAGAAGCCGAGCATAACTTATGATCATGCAAAGAAAGCTGTAACGAAGCACACATGCGACAGTTTTAAGCTAGCATACACCAAGCTACACTATAATGCAGAAAGGATGTAAGAGAATTATACAATTCTCAATACGTCTCACTCGGAGGATGCAATACCTGTCCGGTTCGTCTGGTTGCACCAGCCGCAAATGAACCGTACATACAATATCGTGCCTGCAAAGAAAACAACTTAACAGGTACAATGTTATTAGCAACATGCATGACAATGCAAAAATGAATGCAAAATGATATGCAATATATACAAAACAATGTATAAACAATGCAAATGAAAATGCAATGTAATTGAAACAATGCAAACTATATGCAAAGCAATTGAATCATGATCCAATCATGAGCGGTTCAAAACCACACAAATGTCAAGTAGATTAATGGAGGTGACAAGTCCGTTTACCATAGAACGATCAACTGAACTATGAGTAATGTAGACGGACACAAGAACAAGTATTGGGGGGGGGGGATGACATAAGTGGGGAAACAACCCGCTGGGGAAAGGACAATGATCCTAATGCTGGATGCAAAAATTACACTACAATGTAATATATACAATGAAAATGTTGGGGAAAATGGCAATGGATAAGGCACGCGGGCCAAACCAAATCTTGCCTAGGAAAGGCATGTACACATACAAGCCGCGTCTAACATAGAACGGTCGACTGAACCATGTTTCAACGTGAAAAGTATGGGCACATACCAGACCAAGCTCAACATGGAAAGGCACAAGCCATAGGCGGAGGTGATGCAGTGAATGCATGCAAGCTACAATGCAATATCTACAAATATGCAATGGAATGGAAAGGGATGGAATGGATATGGCACGCGGGCCAAACCAAATCTTGCCTAGGAAAGGCATGTACACATACAAGCCGTGTCTAACATAGAACGGTCCACTGAACTATGTTTCGACGTGAAAAGTATGGGCACATACCAGACCAAGCTCAACATGGAAAGGCGCAAGCCATAGGCGGAGGTGATGCAGTGAATGCATGCAAGCTACAATGCAATATCTACAAATATGCAATGGAATGGATATGGCACGCGGGCCAAACCAAATCTTTCCTAGGAAAGGCATGTACACATACAAGCCGTGTCTAACATAGAACGGTCCACTGAACTATGTTTCGACGTGAAAAGTATTGGCACATACCAGACCAAGCTCAACATGGAAATGTGCAAGCCATAGGCGGAGGTGATGCAATGAATGCATGCAATCTACAATGCAATATCTACAAATATGCAATGGAATGGAAATGCAATATTTACAATGGAAATCCATGACAAATGCATGTTTGTTTTTTTTGTTTTTGTTTTTTGAAATGCAAATGATGCATGATTTGCATGTTGCATGGAATGCACAACAACGCCAACTCGAGGCAAATCATGCATCAAGGCCAACTCGAGGCAAATCACAACAATCTTGGAACTCAGCTCCCCTCGCTCGGTAAAAGAGGTTCAAAAGTTGATGGGGATGGCCGCCGCACTCAATAGGTTCATTAGTCGGTCTACAGATCGCTGCCGACAATTCTTCCATACACTACGGCAGGGCGAGGCTTTTGAATGGTCCGCCGAATGCGAAGCCGCTTTCAACAGCCTCAAGACTTACCTCCACTTAGTACCACTCTTGACAACACCTACTGCCGGTGACCCGCTCATTTTGTATCTGGCAATTTCCGACAGGGCCATCAACGCCGTACTAATAAAGGAAGAGCTGGGGGAGTAGCGGCCAGTGTATTATGTGAGCAAGGCAATGGTTGACGCCGAAACACGCTACCTCCTGCTGGAAAAACTCATCCTAGCCCTGGTCATGGCAGCAAGAAAACTGATGCATTACTTCCAAGGACATAGCATTGGGGTGCTAATAGATTATCCCCTCCGATCAGTACTACAAAGTGCAGAAACATCAGGATGTGTTTCAAAGTGGGCTCTTGAACTCGGCCAGTACGACATTCAGTTTCTTCCTAGAACCTCAATCAAGGGCCAGGTGCTAGCCGACTTTGTTGCCGAATTCACTGGGGGTCTTGTCGATTTCAAGTCCAATGAAATTTGACCAAAGCCAAACTGGAGAATTTACATTGGGGACATCTGGCAGTTGTACTGTAACGGATCATCCAACCAACAGGACGGCGGAGCCGGAGTTGTGATCATGGCTCTCGACGGCGCAATAATTGAGCAGGCCGTCAAGCTCGGTTTCGAAGCATCAAATAACGAAGTCGAATACGAAGCCCTTCTAGCTGGTTTACGGAATGTACATCTTCTGGGTGCTCGGCGCTTGCTTGTATTTTGTGATTCAAAGCTGGTGATCAATCAGTTAAAGGGGGAATACGCGGCAAGAAATAACCGTATGGCGACTTACATAAAAACGGCCAATTCCTTGCTGGCGAAATTTGACCATCATGAATTGAACCAGATAACACGTGATCAGAACACACATGCAGATGCTCTTGCCTGCTTAGCCTCTGCCATTAACTCAGAAATTAAATGGACCATCGAAGTAGGTTTCATCCCGGAGCCGAGCATCGGCCCTTCGGAGGAAGTCCAGGTCAATGTTGTAGAATCTGGACCGAGTTGGATGGATCCCATTGCTGCATTCCTATCTTCCGAACAGCTCCCAATGGACAAGAAAGAAGCGCACAAGCTGCGAAACAAAGCCCTGCGATACTACTTGGATTCGCTAGGAAGACTTTATAAAAAAATCCCTCTCTGGTCCATATTTGGAATGTGTGCACCCAGACAAAGTCGAAGAGGTTCTTGCTGAAATACATGAAGGTAGTTGTGGCGCCCATTCTGGCGAGCGCTCTTTGGCCATAGAGCTATAACACAGGGGTACTATTGGCCGACAATGAGATCTGATGCCGAATGCTATGCTAAAAAATGTGAACAATGCCAGAAGTTCTCCCCGTTAACCCATCTGCCCGCTGAAGAGTTGAGCAATATCACCAGTCCCTGGCCGTTTGCCCAGTGGGGGCTTGATATCGTAGGACCGTTGCCGAGGGCCCCAGGCAACAAGCGATTCTTGATCGTCGCCACAGACTACTTCACAAAATGGGTCGAAGCAGAGGCATTAACGCACATTCGAGATTCTGATGTCAAGCGCTTTGTGTGGAGAAATATCATAACGCGATTCGGCATTCCAAGAGCTCTTATCTCATACAACGGCACCCAGTTTGATTGTGGCGTCTACCGGGAGCTGTGCAGCAAAAATGGTATCTGGCCCTACTTTTCTACCCTGGCTTACCCATAAAGCAATGGTCAAGCCAAAGCCTCTAATAAGTCCATCTTGGATGGCATTAAGAAGAGGCTGGAGAGTGCTAAAGGCAAATGGGTCGAAGAATTTCCAAGTGTGTTGTGGGCTCATTGAACTACGCCGAGGCGATCTACTGGAGAAACGCTGTTTGCTCTATGCTTTGGAACCCAGGCGATCTTACCCGTAGAGATCGGCCACCCAACCCTGAAAACTAAAGTTTTTGATTTGGGCCGAAACGACATGATGCTTGCCTTGGATTTAGTTCTGATTGAAGAACGAAGAGACCGTGCCCTTGCATCCGTGGTGCGGTATCAACAACAGCTTGCTAAGTCATATAATCAACGTGTTCAGCTGCACTGTTACACACCAGGAGAGTTAGTCCGGAAGAAGGTACTTCCAGCTACCAAGAAATCGGCGGATGGAAAACTGGGTCCTAACTAGGACGGCCCCTATCAGATTGATTCAATCGCAGGAGTAGGGGCATATCGGCTCAAAGACATGTCAGGAAGGAGTCTGTCACGGCCTTGGAATTCCATGCATTTATGCAAATTTTATCATTGACCCGACTTGTGGGACATGATGCTTGTTCTGATTCGCCGTGTACATCTCATTTTCTGTAATGCAAAGATCCCTATTCACTTACGAAATCCAGTTCAAAGGTGTTCCAATAAAAGCCTTCGGATTCGGAGCGCCATTCGTGGATATCACGATTGGCCAAATAAAGTCTCCGTATTCGGAGCGCCCTTCGTGCATATTCGGGTCGTGCGTAACATGATTATGCTGATTAAATACTTAATGAGAAGTGCTCTCATATGGAGCCGGCAAAACCCGTTTATACATCAAAGCATGTGAACATTCGTAATGATGTTTATGCAACGACACACAAAACACATTTATTCAAACATTCATGCAATAAAGAATGAAATGCGCCAACATATGTATGCCAAATAAAAATTAAAAAGAAACGAAGACATTTTATTCAATCAGACAATGATTACATAGTTTTTAACACAATCTGCGTTTCCAGCATCACAATTAGTGTTTTTGTCCGGCGTCTCCCTCATTGTCGCTCTTTTCTACTTCAAAAGCAGAAAAGGGCAAATGATCACGATAGTCCAGCAGCAACGCCAAATCGACACCCTTTGCTCAGAGAGCCTCCGCAGCCTGAAGTGTCGTGATCCAACCGTGCTTAAAGCCCCGATTCTCACATCGGCAGACCTCCTCTGCAAGTTTCTCTTTCGTTTTGTCGATCCCAACCTTCCGGCTAGCATAGAAGCCTTGCTTATAACCCTTGGCCCTCGCATTTTCTACGGCAAACATGCTTGTCGTATCTCGGTCGGCGATGGCATGACTCAATAGCCATTGGGTCACCCTCACCTCCACAATCGGGTTAGATTGACCCATCGCATGCGGCTCGACAGCTTTAGCCTTCCTAAGCTCACTAAGCTCACGCTCGGCTTTCTCCGCACAAGGCTCCGAACTGCGGATCCGTTCGTCCATTTTCTCTATCTCCCGCCACGCGGCGCGCAAGCGCATGTCGACTTCGTAGGCGGTGTATAGCCCCTTCACCGCCCCATGGATACCTTCTCGAAACACTTCAAAATCTTGTCGTCCAACCATTGATTGTTGGACTTCCCGTGGAAAGATCTATCGAGCAAACTCGACCGCTACACCTGGGTCATTAACAATGGAATCTGCCTCAGTCATCGGTTTATTCCCCACGAACACCACAAAACTCAATGGTCGTGGCATCACGTCTGGCCCGTTCCTTGGTCATGGTCGCGGGGAGCTTCCCCTTTGCTGCTTCTCTCTTCTTGGTGATTTGCTTCTTTGGCTTGGAGGTTGACGTTTTCCCTTTCCTTGGATGTCCTTCCTCCCGCGCGCATAGGCTCGCTGCTGCGATTCATCGCAGTATCTAGCTCAGCCAGCATTTGTCCTTCTCCTCTGCTGTTGAAAAATAGTCTGTTTGACATTCGCCCTCGCCCCAAGCTAGTTCAAATCGAGCCTGAATAAAAATAAGTGGACTCACTGGCGCGAACTCACCCCATTTATTCGTATGTATGCAGCGCCCCCGAGGCGACGTCATTAATGCCAAACGCCAGAAGCCCGATGCCGATAGATTTATGCCACAGCCATTCCACAAGCTAGGCCTATTCGGCTAACGAATCTCGTGCACTGGCTGGGGCAAGGGCAGATTTATTAATCTGATCGGCCAAGTATTTAAGCCCGATGCCGATAGATTTATGCCGCAGCCATTCCACGAGCTAGGCCTATTCGACTAACGAATCTCGTGCACTGGCTGGGGCAAGGGTAGATTTATTAATCTAATCGGCCAAGTATTTAAGCCCGATGCCGATAGATTTATGCCGCAGCCATTCCACGAGCTAGGCCTATTCGGCTAACGAATCTCGTGCACTGGCTGGGGCAAGGGCTGATTGATTAATCTGATCGGCCAAGTATTTAAGCCCGATGCCGATAGATTTATGCCGCAGCCATTCCACGAGCTAGGCCTATTTGGCTAACGAATCTCGTGCACTGGCTGGGGCAAGGGTTGATTGATTAATCTAATCGGCCAAGTATTTAAGCCCGATGCCGATAGATTTATGTCGCAGCCATTCTACGAGCTAGGCCTATTCAGCTAACGAAGCTCGTGCACTGGCTGGGGCAAGGGCAGATTTATTAATCCGATCGGCCAAGTGTTGATGCCTAACACCGATCGATACTTGGTATTAAAAACAAAGTGTAGCCATCTTGCAATCAACAGCAATATCATTCATCAATAACAAAAGCTAGCACAGATAACAGCAAGGCAAAAAAAGAAATTTTCATTAGGAAATTGGGCACAAATTGTAGCCATTTTACACATGAAAATTACCAAACAAAAAGCTGTAAAAATACATTCGAAAACTCCTAAAACAGCAAGCAAAAAGCAAAACAACAAGCAAAAAAAGGTGTGGCCCAAATTAATCCTCAGAGTCAGACTCCAGCGGCTCAATATCCACTTGCTCGTATGGAATTGGCATAGCCAATGTCATATCAGCAGTAGCAAGGGCTTTGAGCCAGCCGTGTTTGAATCCCCGATTTTCAAATTTGGAAACTTCGTCAACATATTCGGCAAGGGCAGCACTTTTCCCGGCCTCTAATGCTTTAGAAGCCTCCGAGTCGGCCGCTTCCTTCGCCTTCTTTACTTCCTCCAACTCAGCCTCCAGTTTGGAGACCCTCTCCTAGGCCAATTTCAGCGCCCCCTCGCTCGCGTCCGCCCTCCTCTCGACAGCTAATCTCAATTCCTCCTCATTCCGTATCCTCTCCATCTCGGCTTCGACCCGTTCGCCTTCCATCTTCGCCCTTAAAGCCTCAAACTCGGCCCTGCTCCTTTGGCCCTTAACTTCTGTTTGAAGACGGCCGAGCTGTTCGATAGTGTCATGATGGCGACGGCCCATCTCCGCTATCCTTCTGACGGTCTGCAAAACAGGAAGTTAAGATCAAAATAGTATTTGCATAAAGTGAAGACAAAGTCAAGATTTATACCAAAAGTGCCGATTGTGCGGCCAATGCTATTGAAACCAGATCCGGCTCCACCCGAAAAGCTGCCTTGTCAGCCAACAGTAAAACGGATGTAGCCATGCTAAGCGCGACCGCTGGATCTTTAATTGTCGAAGCATCAGAAGGGATTGGCGTGTTTTTTATCTTCAGTTGAATAACGAAAGGCACGATCACATCCGATTCCTCTAAACGAGGTCGTTTGTCGGCGTGGTTATCTTCTGAGCCAGCCTCAACCTCGGCAAGGCGCTTTCCCGCCCTTAGTTCAGCCTCTCGATCGGTCTGCATAACCAACTCAGACTCGGCACTTTGGTTTTCTGTCGTCCCCTCAATAACAGGCAAAAGAGGCTGAGATTCGCTAACAGGCAGGGAGGGGTGAGTTTGGGTAGCAAGAGGCACTCTGGTTCGAATAACCTCTGCTCTTCGTCGTGCTGTCATCCTTTCCGCGTTCGCCTTTTTGGCAAGTTGTGTGAGGGTTAACCCAGCCATATCTTCGGGGTAAGCGCCGGGGAGGTCCTCCATACTGTGAAAAATGTCATCGAGTGGAAGGTCCTCTCGGCCCGAAATAGACGGAAGGTCGGCTCAGTTAAGGCCGGCTTCTTCAAAGGCTAACTGCAAAGCCTCGTCGACTTCGGTTTCGGACTGATCGGACTCGGCAACCTCAACTACTTCTGGTCGTTCCGAATCGGACCCCTCAAGAACGAATTGCCTCAAACTCTTGAAATCAGTCAGGATAAGGGCGGTAAGAAACTCCTCACCCTTCGGAACTGGGATGTTCTCTGCCACCGAGAAGGTTGTATAGGTCGGGTCGTAATGGAGAAGAACGTGGGCCACCCTCCCTATTTTTGAAGACTCGGCCGGTCGAAATATCTGGGCGTCGTTGGTTGAAGTCAAGACTTTCTTCAAATCGTTCCCTGCAAAAGCAAAGCCATGAGGTCTCGAAAACGAAGCTTTATGAATGTAACAAAAAAATAAATAAATAAAAGCTACATGGCCACCTGGTTCGCCCCTCCGTCTAGGAATAGAATTGAGGCAATCCTTGCCTTCACCGAATTCCCAATTACCTTGGACAACAACCATAACATCATCGACTCGCTTCCCAGAGCTGGAAAGCATAGTCACTAGTTGATGGTCGGTGTCCTTGGCCCTAAGGAAGTAACGCCCATGCTAACCAGAAGACTTGGCCAAGGCATAACAATGCCGAATAGCAGGAATGTCGAGGTTAATCCTAAGGCGACGGTTTAGTGTGATAATCCCCATTACGATTCTAAAAAAATTAACATTGGGTTGGGAAGGGTTTAAACCCCAATGGCAGAGCACAGCCCTAAGAAGTGGATGAAGTGGGAATCGGACTTCACCCTCTGCGATTGATAGAAGAGGGAAGACGATTGTGGATTCATCAGCCCTCTCCATATCGAGGGTGTCGTCTGTCGTGAATGACAGACGGACGTCATCAGGAATGGAAAAATGACATCGGAAGCCAGAAATTCGATTCGAAAAGAGGAGATCTTTCAGGTGTTTCGCCATTTCCTACAGCCTACGCGAATGCTCGAAACCAAAAACAAATTAGGCAATAGGACTTAGAACAGAAAAGGAGAGAACTTACGAGAGACGAAGAGGATAGTGAAGGAAAGGAAGTTGCAGAGATAACGCGGAAGACAGTCCAGCGGCAAGTATCTGAAAGCGTGTATATTTGAAAAGACGTCAAAATTTTAAGTCATAATAAGTAGGAGAGTACGAAGGGGTGAGAATTTGAAATGATGACCGAGAAGCGTGAATTCAGACATCTGCATTGGAATAGGGTCAGTCGCCGAATTTTGGCTCTGTTCGAATTCGAAACCAAACATTCCAACCGACTGTCATTAGTGGAATGTTTGGGGGGCAATTGTGGGGGCCGAATTTTGGGGGTCGTAAATAGGCTGAGTATATGAACTTGGGGAACTGGAATGTATGTATAGTATTCGTCTTCATACCACGTCCGAATCCTACCCTATTGTCAAAGGAAGCCGAATGACGAACAGAAAGTGGGCCTAATCTCGAGGCCCGAGAGAGAGGATATAAATAGAAGAATATCAGCCAGTAAGAGGTATGTGAGAACTATTACACTTTACTTAAAATATAAGCAATTAAAGGTTAGAGATTGACTTGCCCGTCGGAATGTTAATTCCGGCACCCCCGACCGGAGTGTTTATTCCTTTTCAGGTGACTAGAAGAGGATCACAGCGTCTCCCGGGATCAGAAGAGTATTTCCAAAACCACTTCTCCACATTAGATAAAAATTGATAATGTCTTCAAAATTTTAAATTAAAATACTGATACCCTTGCATTACAAAATTATCAAGTCAATGAGATTCTTTTAATCAAATATCAAAAACCACACAAACTCAAGCAAACAACTTGCAAGACATAAATTTGTATCATCTTACCAAAAAAATTGATCTTTGATCTATGAAAGAAAAAAATGGAGAAGAGAGTCATCAATCTAGTTCCCTCTTCTATTTCTGTCATGATTAGTTCGTAGTTTTGATATGAACCCCCGTATCTGGTTTGCAATCTGATTTGCCTGTTTGTGTGTGAGCATCTCAAAACTGTATTGATGGAGAAAAGTTATTTGGTGTATGTATATTCTTTAATATGTTTCATCTTTTTGTAAATCTCAATACTGGATTTTATACACTAGTCTTGTATACTTGTCAAAATTGAATATCAAGATTAGTCGTATTATATATATAAATGAAAATTTAAGAATCACAAAACTCTCAATCTCCATCCAGCATTAAAAGTCTATAGTACATTTTGTTAAAAAAATGTACGGTACATAGAAAATCAATGTAAGATTGAGCCACATCATTAAAAGTGACTTGCTAAACAGGTTATTTTTTATAGTTATGAGTCAAAATCATATTTCTTCATAACTATAATCAAATTGATCATAACTTAGTCATAACCACATCTCATAACTAATACCATTTTATTCATAACTAATATCACATATTTCATAACCACATCTCATAACAAACACCATTTTGTTCATAACTAATATCACATATTTCATAACCATAATCACATATCTCATGACCACATCTCATAACCAACCCCTTTGAGTCATAACCAACATCACATATGTCATAACCACTAGTCACATATCTCATAGCCAAGACCTTTTTTTTCATAACCAACATCACATATCTCATAACTACTAGTCACATATCTCATAACTAACACACTTTTGCTCATAACCACACCACTTTGATCATAACCAATATCACATATCTCATAACTATTACTCACATGAATTATAACCACATCTCATAACCAACCCCTTTGACTCATAACCAATATCACATATCTCATAACTACTAGTCCCATATCTCATAACTAACAACCCTTTTGTTCATAACCACACCACTTTGATCATAACCAATATCTCATATCTTATAACCACTAATACATATAGCATAACCAAACACCCTTTGACACCACTTTGCTCATAACCAAAATCACATATCTTATAATCACTAATCAAATATCTCATAACCATTACCCACATATCTCATAACCAATATCACATATATCATAACTACTATAATCACATATCTCATAACCAAACACCTTTTGACTTATAACTACACCACTCTGCTCATAACCAAAATCACATATCTAATAATCACTAATCATATTTCTCATAATCTTTACCCACTTATGTCATAACCACATCTCATAACCAACACTATTCGCTTCATAGCCAACATCACATTTATCATAACCACTAATCACATATCTCATAACCACTACCCACATTTAGGGGTGTAAATTTGGCCCACGAGCTCGCAACACACCCCAAGTCCAGTCGCATGCTGGGTGGGCCCAACTAGGCATGTGCCTAAGCCCAACCTAAGACCCTAGGCTATGTGTTCTAGAGCTCGGCCCGACTCTAGTGTGTTATGGAATGTGACCCATCTCGTGAGCTCGACCCAAAATTTTTTTTCCCTATCTAGACCAACCCAACCCCAACGGCTCCCTGCCCCCTGTTAGTACAACAGTCAAAAATTATAAAAAAAAATTTGAAACAGTCATATAACCGTTAATTCCACCAATAGCCAATTTTATTTATTTATATATATATATATAAATTAACCCCTCCCTCCCAAGTCCTATAAATACCACCCCCCTCTCATTTTATTTCTCACAAACAAATATGTCTCTCAAACTCTCATTATCTCTGAACTCTCAACTCTCTCAATTAATTTTGAAGTGTCATCCCTAAATGACAATTGCAATTGATCACTTATCTCTGTTTTAAATTTATTTTTAGTCATAGTATCTTCATTAAATATAATAGAAATAGTAATATACAAATGATATTCTTTTTAAAATATATATACACACTTATAGACATATACATATATATAATTTAACTAAATTTTAATAAAAAAAATATGTTAAAAAAAATTATCTATGACGTGATTTTATTTTGTTCTACTAAATAAATTTTCTCCTAAATTTTTTTCCCTAACTTTTCTTCGTTTTTTTCTCTACTCTATTTTCTTTCCCTTGATTTGTCCTAGTTGTGCCTGGGCTCTCTCTATTTCTTACTCAAACTTCTTTATTTCGCTTAAATTATCGAGCGACCATTGTTGATAGTTCTTCCTTTCGCTACTCTTGTGTCTCTGCAATAAATTCTTGAACTCGTCACTACTCTCTTTGTCTATTTCAACACTATTCATTCTGGTGATATTTCTCTATCTAGTAAATGCATCTATCTCGAAACTCTAGCTCTTTCACATTAATATGTTATACATACACAAACCTTTGGCTGTAGTTATGATTTGAAAGGTTTTGTTATCATCAATTTGTACATGTGTTATACAACTGTTGAAAAATGAATATTACGCATTTGTTGTACTGTTCTACTATCTCAGTCCTCTTCATCCCTCAAGCATCTCTCTCATTCTTTACTGTCATTGTAGATATCTCCGATGTTCCTTATCGGAAACAACAGCACCTTTAACGTCATTTTCACAGGCGATAAGCCCGTTCAGTCTCTCTTTCTCATATTCCCTTTCATCTCGCTCTACTAGCTAATCTTCTCTAACTCTCATTTTCTTTTCCATGGCTTTAAGTTGTTGATTAAATTATTTAATGATTGTCATTACATTTTGTTTTCTCTGTATTATAAGAGATCCCAATTAGTGATTTTAAGATTTTTAGTGATTTGTTTAGTCATTTTATAATAATTGTTATGAAACTTTTTTGCTTGATTATAATATTTGTGGTTTATAAAAAAATTTGGATATTTTTGCTACATCAATTAGTTGTGTTGTTATGCATTTTGACATTGATGTTATGAAATTTTTTGGGTTGGTTATGACATTTGTGATTTGTAAACATTTTGATTATTTTTATTACAGCAATTAGTGGTGCAATTACGCATTTTGTAGTTAATGTTATTAAATTTTGTAAGTTGGTTATAACATTTGTGGTTTTTAAAAATTTTAAATGTTTTTGTTACATCAATTAGTGGATAGTTACATAATTTTTAGTTGATGTTACGAAATTTTGGGAATTAGTTATGACATTTGTGATTTTCTATAATTTTAAACAATTTTGTTATGCCAATTAGTGATGGCGTTATGTATTTTGTATTACAAAACTTTGTGACTTGATTATAATATTTGTGGTTTCTAAAATTTTAAATATTTTTATTATGCAATTAATGGTGTGATTATACATTTTGTAATTGATGAGTAAAATAGTGTCTTTTTTTTTTATTAATTGTACTTAATAAAAATAGATGAAGGATTTATATTAAAAATAAATAAAAAAATTTAAGTATAAATTGACAAAATTATAAATTAATAATTTATTTTATTATAAGACTCTATTCATAAATGTTTTAATTTTGTTTTTTTATAATAATTATTACATAATTTCGGTCCCATTTTCTCCAAGAATTTGGAACTAACATCCAAATTTTGCCAAAATCAAAATTCCCTTATTAATTGTTTTTGACAAATCCCTAGACCCTTTCTTTAGCCCAAACGAGAGAGAGAGAGAGAGAGAGAGAGAGAGAGAGAGAGAGAGAGAGAGAGAGAGAGAGAGAGAGAGAGAAATTTCTAGACTTTGGGTGTGCCACGAGCTTGTGGACCAAATTTACAAGCCTATATGTGAGTAATGGTTATGAGATATGTGATTAGTGGTTAAGATATATGTTATATTGGTTATGAGGCAAATGGTGTTGGTTATGAGATGTGGTTATGACATGAGTGGGTAAAGGTTATGAGATATATAATTAGTGATTATTAGATATGTGATTTCGGTTATGAGCAGAGTGATGTAGTTATAAGTCAAAGGGTGTTTGGTTATGAAATATGTGATTAGTGGTTATGAGATATGTAATGTTGGTTATGAGCAAAGTGGTATGGTTATGAGATATGTGATTAGTAGTTATGATATATGTGATGTTGGTTATGAGATATATGGGTAATGGTTATGAGATATTTGATTAGCATTTTATAAGATATATGATTTTGGTTATGAGTAAATTGGTGTTAAAGGGTGTTTGGTTATGCTATATATGTTAGTGATTATGAGATATGAGATATTGGTTATGATCAAAATGGTGTAATTATGATCAAAAGGGTTGTTAGTTATGAGATATATGACTAGTGGTTATGACATATGTGAGGTTGGTTATGACTCAAAGGGGTTGGTTATGAGATGTGGTTATGATTCATGTGAGTAATAGTTATGAGATATGTGATCAATAGTTATGAGATATGTGATATTGGTTATGAACAAAGTAGTGTGGTTATGAGAAAAATGGTGTTAGTTATGAGATATGTGACTAGTGGTTATGAGATATATGTGATGTTGGTTATGAAAAAATGTGGTGGTTATGAAATATGTGACTAGTGATTATGAGATATATAATGTTAGTTATGAGATATGTGACTAGTGGTAATGAGATATGTGATATTGTGACCCCTGAACTCCTCTGATTTCCTTTGCCCTCTTTTTGGTAACCAGTTATACCGATTGCCAATTTAAAATTAAATTATTAAAATAATTTAGTTATGTGATAGTTATGAGATAATATGGCATTGTTGGCTACATATTTTGCATAAGCCAATTACAATTCAACGCGTGGCAAAATAAAAGCAATATGGGAAGACTATTCAAGTCTTCAATCATAATCACACACGTGGCAGTCAACATTGGTTATAATGGATTTGCGTAACACTGGATCAGCAAAAAGATGCAAAGTGACGTGACTTTAACAGTTACTCACATTTGAATTCAAAATCAGGAGAGAAGCCTAACTGCAGGTATTGGCATAGTGGAGCTAACTATAAGGCAACATGATCAGCGATCATGGAGGAGCGTTTTGACGGTTAGAAGTGCAGTTCGGTGGTCATCCTTGAGAAGTATAAATAGCAGAGAAGGCCCCAGAAAAACCCCCGGACTCAGATCCATAAAACCAGTTTTATTCTACTTTATTTCTTTTCCAGTTTTACATTTCTTGTTCTTTACATTTCTATACTTCAAATTTCTGCACTGCATTTCGTTCATAGGAGTAGTTTCAAGTAGATTGTTGCTGTAAACCTCTACGAGGCTGAATTGGATCATTGTAAATCTTTCGTTTTACTTAATGAAATACTGCAATTGTTCTTCATTTAATCATTGTCAGTTTATTCCTCCTAAGCAAAGCCAACAGTAAAAGTCCTTTTTATTGAGGCTGAAAGAACTAAAACACAATCGTCTGATAATTGGTTGGCAATTAAGTTTCTGTAAGGACTGATTGATCCTTGCTGGCATGCTCAGAATTACTGTAATAACCTTCGAAAGCCAAAAAGCCAACATATATTTTTGGCACGCCCGGTGGGACTAATTGAAATGGCTAGACGTAGGAGACAAGAAGAAAATGAACGCTTGGAAGAAGGCGTGGAAGGAGAGATAAAAATGCCTAATCCAGAGGATAATGTGATAACACATCCTGTGGAAACACCCATTTTATTAGAACCTATGGTCGAACAGACCAGTACTTCAGAACAAGTACCACATGTTCATAATATTGGACGAGGCTAAGGAATTAGACCATCCACTATTCCATCTACTCCACCAATGAATCCATGGGGTGGCCTAGTAGATGCCATGGGACAGCAGTTAATAAACACAATGGAAAGGTGGGCAACATTCTTTTTGGATCAAATGAATACCCACCAACCAACAAACACAAGACACATAGAGGAAAATTCAAATGCGCCTCAGCAAAAATTGGCTAGAGATAAACAGCCTATACAAAATAATGGGCATACTAATGGTCAAACTAGTAACTAAAACCATGAAAGACCACCACCTCAGTCTTGGTATGAGCCTCTTTCGAGGCCTATGGCAAATCAAAATGCTTCATTACTTAACAGTGAAGCCATGCAAATTGGTAGATCTGGCCCAACATAGGATAATGGTGTAAGAATGGTTCCAAATTCCATGTTCGAAGCCATACCTGGCACGAGGGGGTTCATCTATGAAAGTGATAAAATATTTTTTCCCACCTCTAATTTGAATTGATTTAAAATCACAAATGTCACTATGAATTAATTCAAGTGGTTTTGTCTTTCAATTGAATGAAAAGGAGTTTTAGTTAATTTTGCCTCAACACAAATTTCACATTTATGATTTGGATCAATTTCAAATTTAGGCAAACATTCCATATTAATTAATCTACGCAAAGATCCATAATTAACATATCATAGTCTACCATACTATAAATTTGAAGACTCAAGCAAGTAAGAAGAAAATGTATTATTATTAATAACAAATGGTACAACAGTCATTACATTTATTTTGAAAAGGTCATCAAACATGTAACCTTTCCCTAAATATATCCGGTTTTTGGTAAGTACAAATTTATCACTTTCAAAAACTAGCCTAAACCCATTTTTACTCAATAGAAATCCAGAAACAAGATTCTTGCGAATGCCCGGTACATACACCACATTGTTGGGAGTGAGTTCTTTTCTAGATGCCATCTTCAAAATAATCTTTCCTTGTCCTTCAACTTTAGAAGTCAAGGAGTTTCCCATGAAAAGTTGTTCGTTGTTGTCCACCACAGAATAAGATGTGAACATCTTTTTGTCGACACAGATGTAGCGAGTAGCACCAATGTCCATTTAATATTCTTTAGGATTTCCGACAAGGTTTGCCTCGAAAAAAATTGCAGAAAGATTAATGTCCTCTACACCATTGGAAATGTTGTCCACTTCGGTCATATTGGCTTGAGCAGGCTTCTTGCTTGATCTTTCTTCGCCTTTGTGCTTACTACGAAAATCTTTGGCCCAATGTCCCTCTTTGTCATAGATGTAACATTTTCCATTGAACTTGTACTTCTTACTTTCCCATCCTTTAGAGCCATGTGCGGAACTTTTTTCAGAAAACTTTCGTTTCTTAGCTTTTGGTGCATGTTCCACCACATTTGCCTTAGACTCCATTGGATGTTTACCAGCCTGCTTCTCAGAATTGCGATTATCCTCCTCAATCCTCAAACGCACAATTAATTCCTCTAAAGTCATTTCTTTGTGCTTGTGTTTGATGTAGTTCTTGAATTCCTTCCAGCCTTGTGGTAGTTTTTCAATTAAGGCAGCAACTTGGAAGGATTCACTAAGAGACCTGCCTTCTACATGAATGTCATATAGAATAAGTTGGAGATCTTGAACTTGGCTAATCACAGTCTTAGAATCAACCATCACAAAGTCTAGAAATTTGCCTACTACGAATTTCTTCAAGCCAGCATCTTCTGTTTTGTATTTTTTTTCCAAAGACTCCCAAAGTTCCTTTACCATCTTGATAGGGCTGTAGACGTTGTACAATGTGTTATCAAGTCCATTCAAGATATAGTTCTGGCAAACAAAATCAGCATGTTTCCAGGCATCGACCGCAGCAACCACTTGTTGGTCTGTTTCATCATCTTTTAGAATAGGAGCACTTCTACGGAGAAAATAAGCCAGGTTCATAGTAGTAAGATAGAACAGTATTTTCTGTTGCCATCTTTTAAAATCAATTACTAAGAATTTCTCTGGCTTTTCACCATGATTGACTGACATAGTCACAACAGAAGGAGGGTTTGGAACAATTGCAATCACTATACCAGTACTGGTTTAAACATCAATCTGACTAGTTTCAGTAGCCATGAATTCTAAATTATAAAACAAAATTAGAATTAGAATTAGAATTAGAATTTTATACTATACAAAAAATTAAACTATAAACACATAATTTAATTTTATAAATATAAAAGAAACAAAAATTGTAACTTTTATTTCTAATTAATTTGAAAATAAAATTTTATTTAAACAAACTAATCCCACACAGAAAAATATTCTGTAACACTTCAAAATTTAAAATACTGAAAACAGAATTTTAATTAATAAAAACTCAGAAATTATTTCTGAAAACCAAAATTAATTTCTGATCAACTTCACAAATGAATATTCTGAAATTGTTAATGACTACCAGTATGTTATTACTAGTTGGCAAAAAAAAAAAACAGTATATTACTACTATTTGTATTTTCCAACCAAAATACTATTTTATATAAGCACAGAAAATAATTTCTGTAAGAAGAAGAAAGGAAGAAAGAGAAACAAACGAAAAATTCTATATAAATAGAATAATTCTGTAACAAGTTGAATCAAATTGAATTTTACCCTTATTATTATTGTTGTGGTGTCGTGAACCATTCTATTTAAATTATTATACTCCATTCATTTTAGACCTAATTGATTGAATCATGACTCGTTTGTAACCATGTATTATTATTATTATTATTATTATTATTATTATTATTATTATTTATTTATTTTATAATTATGAGAGAGTTACAAATATTTATGGTGTGAAAAGATTATATCATTCTTGTCATTTATGTTGCTAAATTTATAATGATATTGAAACATATTTTTAATTAATATATATATATATATAAATGTATATGTAGAGTTAGATATTTGTATTGATTTGAAAATAATAAAATAATAATAAACAAAAAGACAAACCCCCACGTGGGGTTGTCCACCCCTTTGCCATTCTTTTCTTTGCAATTTCTAGAGAGCTGCTTTGCTATCTCTTCCACTTTCGGTCCTCTCTCTCTCTCTCCTCAGTTCTCTCTCCCTCACAAATTTTTATTTATTTTTATTTTTTTGACATTCATCATGTAAAACCTTTGATCCACCAAAATCGATTAAGTTTTAGACCCTAGTTCTTGAGGCCAAAGTGAAGAGCTTGGTGAGAGCAACATTTTGATCGGTGGAGATCAAAATCCAACAAAGTAAAAAATTGGGGTTTTTGCTTATTTCCTCTTCTAGCTTTTGAGATAGCGATTTTTCCTACACTTCTTTATGCACTTTTACTTGATTATATGGAGCTTAGAGTTGTATATAATTTGATTGGAACTTTTGAAAAATTTGTGATTTATTTGCTTAAAAGAGAAATTTTGAGAAAAATAAAGAGTTGATACCCAAATTGCGAAAGTGTAAACTTGAAATATGTTTGTAAGGTTATGAAAGAGTTATGTTTTAAATTTGAACAAAAACGGAGTTCGACTCGATCGGTTTTGAAATTTTTGCCGGTTTGCGACCAAAAGAGCATTTTTAAAGAAAACAAAGGAATTATGTTTAACTTTTGGGGCTTTTGATCAAAATAGTATGTCATAGTTGAAAAATGCTTGGAGAATGAGTTTGGAAAGAAAATAATATTTTCTTGGGCATTAACGGTATTATTTTGTTTAATGTATATGTTGGAAAAAAATCGACACGGTTAGAAATGGACCTTGAGGGGTTACCGGATGTGATTGTGATATAAAAACTAGTGTAGTTGTTCATATTTGATGAGATGTGGAATAGATTGTATTTATCAAAACAAAAAATTGGAATTTAATTGTTTAAATATCCGTTTCAAAATATTTGTTTTGGGCTATCGGTGGAGGATGGCCATGATTGTTGTAGAAATGCATGAGACTTAGGTAAATTGAACCACATTCCTCATTTGTTGCATTGGACATTGCATTACATTCATTTCATTAGAAATGTATCTGTTTTTAAGAAATGTTTGGAAATGTATTTGTTTGCAAAAAGATAAATACTTGGTGAATCTGGATAGGGGGTGTAGAACCACGCTGTTAGGTGTCGAGCCTTCCAGTTTACTAGTAAAAATGACAGTGGTAGTGCATTAGGGCCTACTTACAGACACTCACCTAGAGATACATATAGCTTGTATTCATGTAACAGATATGGTTTAAAATGGAAATGATTTTATATCTGTTGTTGTATCTCAGCATTGCATGCTTTATAAAAAGAGAGATAAATTGTTTTATCATGAGCATGGCATGAGCATACTCCTCTTTAGTCTTGTCATGGTTCATATGTTGTGTAGTATATCTCTACTGGACTGTGACTCACCCTATAAGAGAAACCATTTCAGGTGCAGGTGCTATGCCTCCGCCAAGACATTGACTTGGGGGGACTCGGAGCTGAGGCTTCATTTTTGTTTTATTGTTATTTGTTGAATGTAAGCCCAGGGTTGTATTTGCGTTGAGTTGAAACTTCATTTTGTGTAACTAAGAATGTTCTTAGATAAATTTGTTTGGCTTCCATTTCATACTTGTTGTAAAATGTATGCTTAGGATTGGAACTTGGGCATTGAGATGTGAATAGCATGTATTTGGCATTTGGGATTTAATGGAAATGGATGTATGGAATAGTGAGCTATATATATGTGTTTGTCTATCATATGGGTCTTGTTGCATAAATATATATACCCTGCCCAATTTTTGGGGCGTTACAAATTTGGCTCTGTCTTAAGATTGTTAGAGCAATTTTCTACGTAAAATAAATAACTTGAAACCAAATCAAACAAATAAAAATAAATTATTTACAGAATTTATTTACCGAAACGAATAAGTACAAAATTGATCAAATCCAGTGTGTGACACTATATCCTTAAGACAGATTCGCCCTGCTCCGATGCTTATGGATAAATGGCGTCTATCTCCCAAGATACAATGATCTTACACAGATTGTAGTAGCACTCCAAATAATTTGTACGATGAATTAGAAATTGTGTTCTATACTCTCAGAATTTTTCTCTAAAAAACTAATATAAAGAACAATGCAAACAAAGAGCAAAACCGATAAGAGAATTAATTTTCTGGATGTCCAAGCTGCTAGAAAAGGTGTAGTATTTATAGGCAGATTGGTGACCTTAAGGAAATGCCAAACAAGTAAGATTTCAGTTTGAAGATGTGCAATTCAAACTTGAACGGATCTGCTGGAAAACTAGTTTGAATATGTCCAAAACTGCTGGGCAGTTTTAAATCTGTTCAGAACAATTTAATCTGTTGAAAAATGAAAGGGAATTTTCGACTGGTGGAGGTACCTTTTGGACAGAAAATTGAATTCAAATTTGGCGGAAAATGTAAATTAATTTCCTTTAGAAAAAATAATTTTCTCGCAAGAATTTTTTAAAAAGATTCAAATAAATTTTGTCCAAAAAATTAATATTATAACTGACTCGACCCACACCAGCGCTCGGCACGGCTCGCCGGTCAGACGAACGGCGGCGCACGCGTGTGGTGGTTTGAGTCAAAATTCACTTTGTCCATAGCTCTTTCCTTCTACAAACTTGGGGGCACCCCAAGTTTGTCCACCTAGAGCTTATATACACACACAAGCTCTTTTAAAATTTTAATGTGAGACAACCATTTCCAAGAACCCACATTTTACTCTTTAATTGTCTATTCCACAAACTTGAAAATGACGTCAACTTCCCATTCACTCATAAATAGTTTTGACAAACCGTCTTCACTATGTGACTTGTCATGCGGCAACGAATACGTCACCTTTTTGGACTGATCCCAAAAGACGTGTGGGCCCCACCCAAATTTGGGTTCAAAATTTGCCCAAAATAAGCTTATAAAAAAAACACCATAATTTCCAACATATACATGTATTTTTTTAGCCTTAAAACATTCAACAAACATGTGAAGATAGTTGTCAATATCCTTAAAACATTTGACAAACTGATATTTAATTTTTTATTTTCGTGATTTAATTTAAAGGTAAAAAATAAAAATAAATAGTAGCTCCACAACTTGATCTAATAGACATTTTATGAGTGAATACCAGAGTTGATTTAGTCTTCATGGTCAAAGTTTTATTCCCATCAAATAGTATAAACTAGACATAAATAGTCAACCATATATATATATTTCTGAATTACTATGTTTTTCTGTATGATGATTCAATCATATAGATTCTTATTTTTTCAAAAAATAATAACATTGGATATCACCAACTATATAACTTTGTCGGGTTGGTATCTCCGATATAGAAACCATCCGGTTTTACTTGCCAGAAACACAGCCAAGGCTCCCGGGGTTGTTTGCAATAATCTACCATATTTCTGAAGAAAACAGTAAAGCTTGTGTCCTTTGAATTCCACTGAAATCGGCAGAAGAAAAGAGTAGTTTTTGTGAAATTTTCCCTAAAGCGCCAATAGAACTCCTGACCAAAGTTCAAGAAATGCACTCCAAGATCATCGTCTTTCGATTGGCAATGAATCTTCAATGGGCCGGGAGTGTTTGGGACTTGACTGGTGATATGAACCTCAAAACGTCTCAAGGGTAGTAAGGGTTGGGATTGGGTTTGGGATTGTGCAAGAACATGATTTGAGCAAGCAATGTAAAGGACTAAGACGAGGATCGGAAGAAGAGAATGGTTCGCCATCATATAATTTGAAAGAAGTGTTTTTTGAGGTGTTGTTGCCTTGAGCCTATGCGTGTATGCGCATAAATAGTACTTGCATTTTGCATTTACAGTAAAATATAATTAGAAAAATTGAGTGGAAACACTAATTAGTGTCACCACTAATGATGTGACAGTAGGTCCCACTTATTGTCACAATATGTTGTGTCTGGTTTTTTTTTTTTTTTTTAAAAAAAATGAACGCCACATCATTAGTGGTTCCTTTAGAGTAGCACTTTTAGTGGTCTCTAGCATTGTCCATATAATTAAGAGTTAATTACTTAAAAGTCTTTTTTACAAATGTTATGATAGTTTAGATTTTATTTTAAAAATTTTAAACTAATAAATCTTATTTAGTAAAACTGAGAATATTATTAATTTTTCTCAATTTTTCAAACTAAGAATATTATCAATTTTGCATAGTAATGTTTTAAATAATTATTTCACTAAATGATGGGGAAAAGAAAAAAAAAAACCAGAGTATGAGATTAAAGGTTTTTATCCTTCTACTTACTGGTTTGATTCAACTATCTAATAAAATCAAAAACATTATCAGTTTTTTCTAATTTTAAAACTAAGAACGTTATCAAATTTTTCATTTTTCAAGGGTTTTTTTTTTTTAGTTTTGCACATTAATGTTTCATCATCATGCTCCTTTATAGACACAAAATTTCCAGTTTTGCACAAAAAAATAATTCAATTTTTTCAATTTTTTCAAAAAAAAAAAAAAAACATTCAACTTGTTTGGTTTTAATTTTCAAAAAACAGTTTTGAGAAAATTGTACTTTTTTATTTTACGTATTTTAATGTTTTCAATGATTTTTTAAATATTTTAAGTAACTTTTTTTTTAAAATTTTTAGACACACCTAACATAAATACACTTCAAAAGTATAATATTTTTGAAAAAAAAAATATTTAAAAAATTTAATAAATACCAAAAAAGACAAAACAAAACAAAACAAAAAAAAAATTAGTATATTTTTCATATTTTTGTGTATTTATTAGTTTTTTAAAATATTTTTTCACAAATATTTTACTATTTAAATACATCTGAGTAAGGTGCATCTAAAAAAAAAATTGCTTAAAATTGAAAAAATATTCACTAAAAATAAACTAAAATAATATGAAAAACAAAATACTCAGTTTTCAGAAAACTGAATTTAGAAAATTGAAACCAAAACACTGATTAGGATTTTTTTTTTTAGTTTTTTCAATTTGAAAGTTGATGTTTTAAAGTTTTGAAAATCAAAACAAATGTCAAATCCTCATGTTTATAGATAATCATAAATGATGAACAATCATTGTTTGAAGTGCAATTCCGATTATTAAAAATTTAATGAGACTTGAAGGTATGAAAAATCTTAATTAAAATTTAATGAAGTATAAGTTCATAAATTAAAATTTGTGTGTAAATGCCCCTATAATTAATTATGAGCATTTAAATAAATTACGTATAAGTACCTACATTATAATAATTCCAAATCAAGCAAGCAATTGATTGACCATTTTGCAAGAATGGAAGTCAATTAGAAATGAAAAAAGTATTCAATGCTCTTAGAGCATCCCTAGCAGTTTACTTAAATTTTATCTTGAAATATTATTAAAAATTTTTTTTCCTATTTTAAGAATCACTTTTTCATTTACTTTCCCTATCAAAATCCCTATTCTTTCTCTATTATATTAAAATAATATTTTTAATTACTTTTAAATTTAAATATATTTTTTTAATAATAAAATAATGAAAAGCCAACCAAACACCAGTAACACAGCAGGGGAAAACAAATATGGGAGATCGACCGGGCAGTCGACCGATTAGGTCATTTTTTGAGATTTTTCTTCTTCAGCTACAGGGCACTCACGGGATGTCCGGGGGACATCTAGGGGACTTCCCCTTCATGCCTTCAACAAAATAAAATAAGAATTTATCAGATATAAGGAAGTTACAATGACTCCCTACAAATAGGGAGTGACTATAGCAAAAACTAGTTTAGGGAAACTACTGGAGATGTATAAAGTGATTTCAACCCCTAAAATAGGTAAGAGATGGGTTTAGGGGGATTACTGGGGATGCTCTTAGCTCCAATTTGACTAACAAGATTAATAGTAAAATGATTAATAATTTTATGAATTAGTGTAAGATTAGTTATTCAATTAAATTAGTGAGATAATCATTTATTATATATTTGTGGGGATGTATTTTCTGAGTACCAGCACGTGGCCGAGGTGACACCGAAGTGTCAGCCGAGGTGCCGCGTGTCGAGGTAGTTACGCCGAGGATATCTCGGAGTTGCCGAGGTTATCTGCGAGAATACAGGAATCCGAGATGATCAGATAAGGGGCAGGAGTCCTAGAATGAAGAAAGACTTCAAGATGGATAAGGATAGTAATCTCAAGGAGTCTATCCTTATCTCTTGTAGAGTCCAGAGTAAATATTGAATGAGAGTCCATAGAAGTGAGACTTCTAGTGGGACTAGGACAGAGAAAGACTATAAAGGAAGGGCACCCCCGGCGGGTCTAAGGTACGCAATTTTACACCCTGAGCAGTACTTTGAGCACTTGAGATATATTTGAGAAATACTGACTTGACCGTCGGAGAGTCCCCGGGTGGAAGAACCACCGCCGGAGCCTTTTCTTTCTGTGCAGGACAGCAGGGAGCCATCTATTCCGCCAGTGTTCTACCGCTGAATCACTAAGGAGGGCAGTGTGATCGGAAATTCACTTACACAATTTGGCGCCGTCTGTGGGAACGAAAAAAGAGTAGATGGCCAGTGACACGCAGATGGAAAAGATTGGGGACGACACTCCTGCTGGGAGTGGAAGCCCCGTCGACCCTAACGCTGAAGGAGGAGACCACAACGAAGAAGTACGTGATCAGGATCATGCGGAGAAAGGCGTCGGCCGAGATGGCAACGCATCAAAGAAAGCGGACCATGGCAAGTACTATAACGAGGACAACCTCCAGATCTGGAAAGACAGATGTCTGAGGAGGGACGAAGAAGTAAAGGAGATGGCAAACAAGTTGGCAGACCTTCAATCGGTCGTCAACTTCATGATGCAAAATAATGTCATGCAGCCGCCGTACCCGCTACAGGACACACCAATGCCGGTAGCAAACACCCAGAAGAAGGGGCAGAAAGTAATCCCCGAAGCCCCCCAGCACACGAGGAGTGGAAGACACTCTCACCGACCTTTCAGGGAAGTCGGCCGAGAAGAACAAATAAGAGAAGAGTCCCGAAGGACATATCACGAGAAGGAGGCAGACCCTAAAGAACATCGGCAGGTTCAGGGGCGGGTATTGTGTTTCGATGCATCCTGCGGAGAAGGATCGAAAAGAGACCACCATGAGGCCGAGAGTAGCGCGCCGAAAAGGCTGAAGTCCAAAGACAGCCGGGCTCCAGGGAGAAGTAAAGAAGACTTGAGAGATTACCTCAAGAGGAAGCAAGAGAATGCCGGAGTCGAAGTGACCTCCTCGGTTAAGCCGAGGACACCATTCTCGGTGGAATTGGACAGATTCGTCGCGCCAAAAAGATTCAGTATGCCGAGATTCCAGATATATGATGGTAAGTCAGACCCTAACTTCCATGTTGGATTATTTTTGAATTCAATGGCATTATATAGTGGGAATGAGCCGTTGCTCTGCAAAGTGTTCCCTTCATCCTTCGGGGAAATCGCATCGGATTGGTTCCACAAATTACCAAAGGGGAGCGTGAAGAATTGGGAAGGCCTGGCCGAGATGTTTGTGGCCAGGTTCATAACAAACAAACTGCAACCATTGAGGGTGGATGCATTGATGGCTTTGAAGATCGGCAAAGATGAAAGCCTTAGGACCTATGCAAAGCGGTACTATGAGGTATTCAATCGTATACCTGAATGCAATCAGGAGGTGGCGGTCGTCTCTTTCAAGAACGGCCTGAAGGATGACTGTCCACTGCGCAAGTCTTTGGCAAAAACCTTGCCAAAGAGCATGGAAGAGCTCATGGCGAGAATCGAGAAGTACGCCAGAGCCGAGGAAGATACATTGGGGAATAAGGAGACCAAGCCAGAAAAAGTCAACGGCTCGCCGAAGCGAGGCCGAGGTAATAATGGGCCCAACAAACAGGAGACGGAGTTGAGGGCTAAGCAGGCAGTGACAACGGTGTTCCGAATTCCGGTCCACAAAGTCCTTGATCAAATTCGGAATCAACCCTACTTCAGGGCGCCGGCAAGGGAGCCAGGAGAATTCATGGGAAGAAACCTTGGTAGGCGTTGTGCTTACCACAATGAGGAGGGGCACCCAACTCAGGGCTGCAGAGCCCTTAAAGCACACTTAGAAGACTTGGTGAGGCAAGGCCATCTGAGAGACCTTGTGGATGAGGCCAAAACGAGGGAAGAACAGGCACGATTGCCTCAAGCACCAGCGGCCCCGCCTCCCCCAGCGCAGCAACCACAAGCAGGCGCACCTCGGGTGGTTAATGTGATCCACTCAAAAGTGAATGAAAATGACATACGGGGGGAGACACAGAGGGTAAAACACCTGCAGCACGTCAACCAGGTCGGACTGAAAAGACCTCGGCGTGAAGAGTGCCAAGGACCAATGATAGCCTTCACAGAAGCCGACCTAGATATGGTCCAGCACCCGCACAATGATGCCTTGGTAGTATCCCTCCAGGTTGGGGAGTGCCAAGTGAAACGCATCTTGATTGATCAAGGCAGCTCCTGTGACATCATGTATGTCAGATGTTACAAGGAGTTAGGCCTTCACCCTGATGATATGGAGCAGTCGAATGGCCCGATGATCGGCTTCAATGGAACGCCGACATGGCCATTAGGTGCAGCAAGCTTGGAGGTGCAGGCTGGCACGAAGAAGATCAAGACAGAATTCATTGTGATTGACACGCCCTCGACTTACAACATTATCTTAGGGAGGCCGTGGCTGCATGCAATGGGGGCAGTTCCCTCAACATTGCATCAACTGCTACGGTTCCCAACAGAACATGGGGTTGAGGAAGTCAGAGGAGATCAGTTGCAGGCAAAAAATTGCTCTATGGTAGCAATGAAATTAACCTGCAGCATTCGGGAACCAGAGAAGGCAGAAGTTGAAAAAGAGGACATGAAGGTCCTAGATGATGTCGGCAAGGAGCCGACCAAGAAAAGTGAAGAAGCACTAAAGAAAACCCTCGTCCAGGAGGGCGATGAGGAACGATTCTTTCTTCTTGGCACAGCATTAGCCGAAGAAGAGGAAAGGGAACTGGAAGCCTAAACCATGGAACTCTTGTAGTTTAAAGTTTTTTATTTTATTTTTTATCATTAGATGCTGTTTGATTTTTTGCCGATATGATCAATGAAATCTTAGCAGAATTCTCCACAACTTATGAAACTATGCACAGTTGTTTTTTGAATAATGAGAACCCAAGTGGAACTTAGGTTCACATTGGGGGCAGAGAAAAGAGATAAAGCTTAACCGAAGTTAAGCTGAGATAAATTCCTTACCTTTACTTGTTGAAATTTGTTGCAATTTACAAGTTAAAGTTAAGCCGAAATAATTGTTTATCTTCACTTGTTGAAATTCGTAACAATTTACAAGATGAAGTTAAATTAAGTTTATTGATTCAGTCCCTTGTTAAAACTTGAGAGAAGTTTGCTAATTGAAATTGTATATGCTTTATACTTGTTGAAGTTTATGGAAAATTTACAAGTTGCAGTTAAGCCGAGAAGATGTTTAACCGAGGTTAAACCAAGAAGATGCTTAACTGAGGTTAAGCCGAGACAATGCTTAACCGAAGTTAAGCCGAGAAGATGTTTAACCGAGGTTAAACCAAGAAGATGCTTAGCTGAGGTTAAGCCGAGACAATGCTTAACCGAAGTTAAGCCGAGAAAATGTTTAACTGAAGTTAAACCGAGACGGTTCCTTATCTTCACTTGTTGAAATTTGTAGCAATTTACAAGTTGAAGTTAAGCTGGTTCCTTATCTTCACTTGTTGAAATTTGTAGCAATTTACAAGTCGAAGTTAAGCTGGTTCCTTATCTTCACTTGTTGAAATTTGTAGCAATTTACAAGTTGAAGTTAAGCTGAGATTATTCCTTATCTTCACTTGTTGAAATTTGTAGCAATTTACAAGTTGAAGTTAAGCTGAGATTATTCCTTATCTTCACTTGTTGAAATTTGTAGCAATTTACAAGTTGAAGTTAAGCTGAGATTATTCCCTATCTTCACTTGTTGAAATTTGTAGCAATTTACAAGTTGAAGTTAGGCCGAGTTTACTATTTCTCTTCTCTTGTTGAAATTTGCAGCGATTGACAAGTAGATCATTGTTTAAGCACTTATTCTAACTTGAGTAAAGTTTACTGCTTATGTTAATCCTTGTTGAAATTTATAGCAATTTACAAGTAGGGCAGACTGAGATTGTTGTTTGAACACTCGTTGAAACTTGAGAAAAGTTTGCAAAGTTAACATCGAATAAGATATGTTTTATACTTGTTGGAATTTATGAAACGATTGCAGATCAGTATCTTGTCGGCGTAAAACTTGAAGTTATCATACCCGAGGTACGTAACCCCGAGGAGACTATGTGAAGGAAGAATTACACGAATCATGCAAAATATCCCAAGTATAAAGTCATACAGAGGCAATGAAGAGTTAAAGACTGAAGCATTCAGATATAAACAGTTGCAGTGAATAAAGGCACCATGGCCTAGCAAAAGTAAATTGTTCACAGGATACAAAGAAAGGCACGTCGGCCATAAAGAAGAAGCTTACATTGTTCAGGGAACATCAACAAAGTACAAAAAAGAAGAAGAAAAGACATTCAAGTTTCTTCAGCTTCAGGAGCAGGTTGGGCAGGGACCTCGGAAGGCTCTTGAAGGACAACCTCGGCATCTTTTCCAGCCTCAGCCTCTGTAACCTTTTCAGCCACAACCTCGGCCTCCTTGTCTGCGGCGATCTCGGTGTCAATCTCAGCAAGTGTCTTGCTAAGACTTCTTTCAGCCAGAAGGAGGTCGGATGATAGATACCCTGGCTCAGCCCCCTTGGACACTTCCTCAGTCTCATCATCTTGGGTCAAGTCCATGAATTGATCACCCTGAGGTAGAGACTTGGTCTCATTAGCATCCTTGGCCTTCCTTACCAGGGCACCAACATCCTTATCCTCGACCTCGGCTTCAGACTCGGATTCAGTTTCTTCCTCAGCTTGACTTGGAGGAGGAGGAGGAGGAAAGGGAAGAGGAATAGCCTCGGCCTTGAGCCATGGCGAATCAGCAGGAAGATCAAATTTTTTGGCTAAGGACATCCAACCAAGGGAGACACCCTTGTTGAATGCCTGCTTAACCTGTAACTTGTAGTCTTCTGCTACATCGGCCATGCCTTGGGCATATGCCTTGTCATCGGCTGCCTTGATTTCGGCGTCCTTGGTTTCCAGTGCCTCGTGCAGTTCTTTCTCGGCCTGAGCAGCCTTCTCCTGAGCTTTTTTCTTTTCTGCCTCGGCAACTGTTTTAATGGCTTCGGCAGCCTCGGCCTTCTCATCAGCCTCTTGCTGAGCCTGCGTTGCAGCCTCGGCTTGATCCTCCAAGATCTTCATTTTATTTCTGAGACTCTTGTTTTGTTTCTGAAGAGCAGCAAACTCCTTCTCCATCTCGAACAATCTCTCCTTCGCTTCAAATGCTTGCATGGAGAAGGTGTGGGCGTGTTGAATGGCCTGAAAGTTCACAAGGCATGGGTTATTACAAAATATTACAAGACTTTACAAGTATGAAGAAAAGTGACAGTAAGAAGAGTTATCAAATTCAAAGACTTACTTGAACAGAGCGCTGCAGCATGAGGGCGTAGTTCTCGTATTCGTTCATCTTGGCGTTGCGCTCAAGATCACCCTCAAGGAGAACTGCAGTGCTGAGTGCCACGCCGATGTTGACATCAGCGGCACTTTCGTTGGCATAGACGGGCCTGTTTTCAAGTGTAATTTTGGGTTCCCAGGGAACTTTGGGAACCCTGGACCCCGAGGTCGTCGCAAACGACGACCTCGGCCTTTTCGGCTGAGTGGATCCTGATGGCTGGGCTTCCGCAGGTCTTTTGGCAGGAGCAGAGGAAGTCTTTTTGTTCTCGGCTAGCTGGGAAATGGGTAAGGCATCCTCAACCTCGGCGTTAGTTGCCTTGGACTTTGGTTGGGCCTTCTTGATCTTTTTTGGTTTCGGTGGGGGCACCATTTGGGTTGGTGCAACGTCCACGTCGGTTGGGAGGTCGGCCAGAAGGTCCTGTACAACTGGCTTCGGGTGAACCATTTCAGCAGTTTTTACAAGTCGTCGCCGACGCTTTTTTTCAGAAATTGGTACCAAGTATGGTGCCGAGGTTGAAGGATGATCGGCTGGATCAGAAGTTGAACCTTGATCAGCCCAAGATGTGGATGCGGTTTGAGTTACTACAATAAGAGAAGAGGAGCTCTTTTTCTTCTTCTTGGGAACATCGGGAAGAATTGATCTGTGTGTTGGGATGAAATTCAGCACCACTGGAGCTTTACGCTTGAGGATGGGAAGGTCTAGCAGTTTCTTCAGACCTTTACTGGGAAAGTAGGCTTGCCGGAAGGTTTTGGGTGGCTGATGAAGGTCTGCAAAATAAAGAAACAAACGTCAGAAACAGACTAAGTATTGAAGACTTAAAAAGAAACAACTAAGCGATTGGCACTGGGCTCTTACCCTTGCCCTCTTTTATTGTCCGAGGCAGAGGGAAAATGTGGACATCTTCATCTGGGCCGAATTCCCAATTTCCTGAAGCGATTACGTAGTCGTCCCCAGCCCCTTTGTTGGAGTCAGGGAGGTCGGTTATAATTTTATATTCAGTAGACCTCGGCTTGAGGTAATATACGAAACCCTTCTCTTTCAGGTCAAGGGCACACATTGTATAACAGTATTGAAGATCGGCCAGGGTGATCCTGACGTTCTCTTGCCTAGCTAAGGCTATGGCACCGTTAAGCACCCTATAGGAGTTGATAGTCAGTTGCATCGGGTTTAGCCTATAGAAGTGAAGCACTTCATGAAAAAGGGGATTGAGTGGGAGCCGAAGTCCGCATTCAACAAAGGCTACAACGGGGAAGGGCATTGTATTGTCTATGGGCATGATGGAATCGTCATCCCCAGCCAGCCTAAGGTGAACATCGGCAGGGATGGAGAACTCTTGCCTAAAGAATTCGAGTTTAGTTGGGGAATTTACTCTGTGTCTCCACATACCCATGGTTTTTCAAGCAAAGGTACTTGGCTACAGAAACAGTATGATCTTGAAGGGTTACTGGTACCATCGGCTTAAACCTAGGTGTATACTGGCAAAAGATTGTTGCAGTTTTCCCTAAGAATTAAAGGTTCTATAAACAAATCCCAAACCTAAGAACTATGAAGGTGAAGATCAAAGGCACGAATCTGGAGAAAATACAAGGAAGCAGAAAACAGAAGCGGAATTTCAGATTCAGGAAACACAAAAGGGGGGAAGACCAAGAACAGTGATAAAACAATGCAAGAGACATATACAGAAGCATGAAATAAGAATCATTCAGGAAGAGACTTCACGAATCGAATGCTAAAACAGAACAGCAACAACAAGAAATTCCAGAAATAATCAAGAACTGGGGAAGAAAAGCCAGTTGCTTACCAGAAAATGCGAGGCCGGAATGAGCTTCGCCGAGATCAGACGACGGGGGCAACAGTGGCGAAAGCTTCGCAGAAGTAGTGGATGGAGATGGTTGCAGAGCTCAGAGCTTGGGGCAATGGCAGATTCAAAGATGAGAAATCTTTAGAAAGAGAAAATGTAAAGTATTCAAACGCAAAAGTGAAGAGAAAGAGAGAGGCAAACGTTTTTTGTCCAAAACATGAAACGGCGGCAAAAAGAGCATTTAGTGCGCTTGGAGCAACGCAGGCGTCAGACGGCGTGTGCAGGAAAAAGACGGCTTGCAGGCGCGTTGAAGGCACGGGCCAATACTGATAAGACACGTAAGGGGAACGGTTGAAGAGTGATGCATGACAACTCATATGCGTAGAAAAATTGATCTGAATTCTTGTTCTTGGATGAAGACATGTCGGCCAAAAAATAAATGATCTCGGCTAGAAAGTTTTTAAGCCGATGAACGAAAAAAGTTCAAATATAGGTTCCATCATCTCAGAATGCCGAGGTGATAGAACCTAGGGGGCAGTTGTGGGGATGTATTTTCTGAGTACCAGCACGTGGCCGAGGTGACACCGAAGTGTTAGCCGAGGTGCCGCGTGTCGAGGTAGTTACGCCGAGGATATCTCGGAGTTGCCGAGGTTATCTGCGAGAATACAGGAATCCGAGATGATCAGATAAGGGGCAGGAGTCCTAGAATGAAGAAAGACTTCAAGATGGATAAGGATAGTAATCTCAAGGAGTCTATCCTTATCTCTTGTAGAGTCCAGAGTAAATATTGAATGAGAGTCCATAGAAGTGAGACTTCTAGTGGGACTAGGACAGAGAAAGACTATAAAGGAAGGGCACCCCCGGCGGGTCTAAGGTACGCAATTTTACACCCTGAGCAGTACTTTGAGCACTTGAGATATATTTGAGAAATACTGACTTGACCGTCGGAGAGTCCCCGGGTGGAAGAACCACCGCCGGAGCCTTTTCTTTCTGTGCAGGATAGCAGGGAGCCATCTATTCCGCCAGTGTTCTACCGCTGAATCACTAAGGAGGGCAGTGTGATCGGAAATTCACTCACACAATATTCATTTTATTTTTTTTCTTTCATATTTGAAATTATAATCTCAACCCCTCAATATTAAAAATTGACCAATTTCATTAGATTAAATGTCTACCGTACATATAGCCTGGTTAATAAAATTTGTAATTAAATATAGGATTGTGAGTTCATGAACTAACAATCTCAATCCTATACTATAATCTTACTAATCAAACATGTACTTAGAGTAAGTCTGGGCAGTGCTCCAAATGAATTGTAAATCATGGAATCCATAACTTTTGTGTTGGAGTTTTAAGAGACAAAATATTAGATGTCAATCTATAATTAGAATGGAGTATTACTCCAAGAGTATTGAATAATTTCCCGTAAGAAATGGGATTGTCTAGGTGGACGAGCCAATTAGAGACACCTATTGAGATTTAGTAGATCTATTACGGGTCTCACTTCGATAATCTAAGATTTTTATTTTGAAGATCATTTGATTTATTCATACAAAAAAATCAAATTGATCAAACTAATCAAATCACATATGCTTTCAAAATAATGAATGTTCTAATATCAAGGGTAAATTACATTTTAACCCCTTCAACTATTGGCCTTATTACCTCCTTCAACTATAATTTGTAACAACTAATAACCCCCCTTATTTTCTATTCTTTTTCAATTTGTACATTTATGACTACAATACCATTTCATCAATAGGATAAATCGTATTGTATCCACTTGAATTATCACCCAACATCATTTTCAGTTTGGACCTTTTTATTTTTATTTTTTTTCATTTTATCATTAAATTCATTTTTAGTTTGTTAAAAAAATTAAATTTAAAACCAAACCAAACAAATAGAAAATATTTATGATGAAATTAAAAAAAAAAATTACTAAAGACAAAAAAAATACAAAAATATACTTGTTTTTCGTTTTTATATTTTTTTCATCTTTAGTATTTTTTCAAAAATTTATTCACAAATATTTAACTTGTAGGTGCATCTAAAAATTTACAATTGTTTACTAAAATATGAAATTTTTTTCTAAACATAAAATAAATAAAAAATTAAAAATTGTATTTTAAATTAAAAACCAAGCATTTGTTTTAGTTGAGAGGGTAGAATGCTATTGATTGATAGTTCAAGGGGCAAAGTATCCTATAGTTAAAATGGTATTTTCATCACTAACGTCTAAATTGAAAAAAAGTAATAGATGATAATGGTTAAGTGTTATAATTTTTAGTTGAAGAGGATAAAGTAATATTAAACAATAGTATTCTTCTTCTTTTTTTTGGAAAATTATAATATGCACACTTTTAAAAGGGGTGTACTATATGCAATTCTAGTTATGTCATTTTCTTCTTTAATTATGACATTATTTTAGTTATAATTCATGAAATCTTTAGTTATATCCCATGTTATATGTAATTGAGAGGGAAATTTGTTAACAAATTGGGCCGAGCTAGGAAGAGTCTTCTTTGGAAGTTGGGCCGCGCAATGGGCCGAGATAAGGCAGTTCGGTCAGGAATGTATAACCAAGGTAAAGGGTTCAGCCATCTCACTTGACTTGCAGTGATGAGACTCCTAGGAGGATTCTGCTAAGAAGAGCAGAGTCCTACTAGGATTATGCAAAACCATCTCACTTGGTTGGTAGTGAGTAGAAGTGTGACTCCTAGGAGGACTCTGCTAAGGAGAGTTAGAGTCTTACTGGGATTGTGTAAACCATCTCACTTAGTTGGTAGTGAGCAGGGTGTGTAATTCCTAGAAGGACTCTTATAAGGAGAGTTGGAATCCTACTAGGATTGGGCCGGGCAGAATCTATAAAAATTCATGACCACACCTATGTACAGGTATCCCAATTCTTACTCTAGAATACACAGAGCTTATTGTCTATTGTCTAGTTGCTGACTTAGGCATCGGAGGGATTTTTGGCACACACCCGCCGGTTAGCTCACGTTTGTGTTTTCAGGTGGCAAAGCAACATTGTTTGGAGAAGTGCAAACTTGATCAACAGGATCATATGAAAAGAATTATTTCGTGCTTGTACAGTAATTATGACAATTTTTTTTTTTAAATTATGACTCAGAAAGTATAAAATTATATTATTTTTATTTTAATTATAAGGTACATATGGTACACATCTTTAATGTTGTCTTTTTTTTACCCTTTTAGTTTAAAGGGATAAAAATGTAATTTGCCCTTATCAAAATCATATTTTTAGTAGGGGTGAGCATTGTCCGAATTGGACCGGATTGGAGTAAAATCAGGACCAATCCGTTATCTACGGATTCTGAAAAATTGAAACCAATCCAATCTGTTTAAATCGTCGAACCAATCCGAACCAATCCATTTAAACACGGATTGGATCGGTTTAGGATCACGGATTTACATAATTAAGTAACAAAAAAATATATATAACATTTTAATTTCATAAAAATATAAATATAGCACCATATTAGTTTCACAATAGCAACATGTATTTTCATAATAGGGACAAACTGTTTTACAATTTAAACAACCATAAAAAAACTAGTTCCACCATAAGTATTTTAGACCATTACAAATTAACACTAAAAACTAGCAAACAAAAGTAATAAAAGAAGATACTATGCAAGTTTAGGTTTGGATTTAAGTTTTATATGAAATAAGAGAAGATACTATGCAGGAGGGTGTATAATAAAAATATAGACTATTTGTATACAGTTCGGATCGGTTCCAATCCAGAACCGTGGGGTTCAATCCAAAACCAATCCGTGAATTATAGATTTTTAATTTTTCAATCCGGAACCAAACCATGGATTCAAAAAATCAATCCAAACATACTGGATTTGACTGGACTGGATCGGATCAGATTACGGATTTCACAGATTCCTTGCTCAGCCCTAATTTTTAGTCCATTTCTTAATGGGAAATTATATTTTCACACACTTAATTACCTCAGTGCACATCTTCTTTCAACACACACACTTATTAATTTGATTATTAATTAATTTTTTCAATCCACACACTAAAAGTTACAATTATATCATTAACTCATAATCATTGTATACACACCACTCAACTCTCCTTTCCACACTTTTTTTTTTTTTTTGATGTTTTTCAGTTTGGAGATTTCGGCATTGATTTTTCGAAATTATACATTTAATTCGACACTTAACTTTTGAATAAAAGTGATTAGTTCGACAAATTTGTTCCCAAAAAAATTTAAAAAAAAAAAAAAGAAAGAAAACTTTCGATAGTTGATGTCCGAATATAATGAAATAATTCGGCACTGTTTATCTGACTGAAAACCGCAAAAGGAAAAAAAAAAGTTATGAACAAAAAAACTAACATTTTCATCACTAATAAAGTATAAATCTAGAAATTAAAACAATATGAGAGTTGTCGTGAGAGTATTGATTCGCAAGTAATAGAGGAGTATAGAGTGTGTAGCAAGCAAAGTGACAATAATAAACAAAAAAATTAAGGTTTAGTGTTTTTTTTACTCAAAATGTGTACATTGAGATTTTTTTTTTTTTTTTTTTTTTTTAAAGATGTATACAAAGAATATTTTCATATAATATTATGGGTGCTAGTGGATGTCCATTATGATCATTTTAGTTTAGGGTATAATTGCTATTAAAATAATATTTCATTAAATGTGTGCACTGCGGTAATTAAGTGTATGAAAATAGAATTTCCCTTTCTTAATAAGTGACCTAATGATATAAGGGTAAATTACAAATGCACCCTCTGAGATTTGCTTAAAATATAGATTGCCCCCTGTGGTTTGAAAAATTACAAATACCCCCTTATTAGAATTTTTTATTTAACATAATTAACTAAAAAAATAAAATTCATAATTGCCCTCCTATATAATAATAAAATTACCTAAATTATAATTGAAACATATTTCTAATATCATTAAAAACTGTTAATTGACTTGATGATTTATTAATAAAATGGACGATTTGTTATGAAATTAAAAACCTCAGGGGGTGGAATGTAATTTTCAAAACCATAAGAAACAATTCGTATTTTAATTAAATCTCAAGAGGTGTATTTGTAATTTACCATGATATAATTACATTCTAGTCTCTCGATAGTTTGGGGTCACCTTGTTTGGGACTTGGAGTCGACTTGTTTCGCTGGAGCTCATATTAAAAACTTTAGATACGAAACTAACAAAATTAAAATTTTAAAAATCAAAATGACAAGGTGATGAAAATGTCCTAAAAAATCCGATTCGTGATGGTTTGTAAACTAGTTGATTTTCTTGTATTAATAAGGGAAAATGCCTGGTAGCTCGAAGCTACCAGGCTCGAAATGGCTCGAAGAAGGGAGGGAGGGAGAGAAGAGAAGGGAGGGAGAAGAAGAAGGGAGGGAGGAGCTCGTCCGTCGCCGCCGATCGTCCGTCGCAGCAGACCGTGGCCGATCGTCGCAGGGAGGGAGGAGCTTCAGACCGTCGATCATCGTGGCCTCGCCTCCGGCCGTCCTCGCCCAGCTCCAGATCGTCACCGCCGTCCTCCCTCCGCCAGACCGTCTCACCCTCTGCCTCCGCCTCCGCCTCCTCCTCCCCTGTTATTAGGGCCCCCTCCCCTCCCCCTCCCCCTCCTCCTCCCCCTCCACCATCTTCTTCGTTCTGCAACACAGACGGGAAAAACAAAAAACAAAACTTGACACCAAAACGACGTCGTTTTGGTGTCGAGCCGCGATTCGAGCCCCGCGATTCGAGCTACGTAGCATGATCGTATTAATAAGTCTCAGTACACAGAGAACAAAATACATAATAGAATATAGATTTCTCATAAAGAGTAGAGCCCACATAATATGGGACCCACATGTGGTACCCATTTTGTGGAAGGCATCTGTGTGTTTAGTCTCTTTATTCTTAACATTTAGGCTAAATTTGGAAAGATAAAAAAAAGTCAAAAAGTTACTCAAAAAGTTAAAAAGTTAACACTGTTTATCAAAAGTCAACAATTACGGTTGCACAACTCCCAATCCTAATTTTCTCTTACAAACTAATTTTTTCAATTTTTTAATACATATTTTTCCATAAAAAGTCAAAAAGTTAACCCAAACATCCATATTTTTTTTCTCAAATTTTTAGTTTAAAAATACAAAAAGTATACTTATTAAGGACACCCCAAACAACCCCTTACATGAGTATATATATTGAGAGTAGGCTCCTTTCCAATTTGGTTTTCTAACTGGAAGGAGGCCCAACATGGAGCCTACATAGATGATTCGAACCATTGATTATATGAGGCTCGTTGAGTATTTTATCCCTGTAAAAAATTACGTTGATCGAATATTGATTAACACTTAATTGAATTATATTTTTGTCAATAATTTATTTTAAAAATTATATTTATTATTGACAGAAATGTAATTTAATTAAGTAAATATTTATATCTGATTAACATAATTTTTTATAAAAATAAAATACTCGATGAGCTCTATTTATTATCGATACGGATTTCGTGATGACCCCAACAACTCTTTTCAATCCAATTTGAACTGAAGAGGAGCCTGCTCCTATATATTGGATCCATTTGATGTAATTTTATTTTATGTGAACTGAGGTTTCGTTTGGGGAGAGAAGGCTTCAACAATGGCTAAGGGGAAAGGAGCGGCGGCTAAGCGGCGCTGTAAGTGAGTGAGGTTCTAATTGCAACTCTTAAATTTCTTCTTACACCCATCATATACGTGTACTTTTTTAACCTTAAAACATTTGATAAACATGTGAACTTTTTTAACATAAAAACATTTGACAAACATGTGAAGATAATAGTTGGATATCATTTTTAACCTTAAAAACATTTGACAAACTGATATTTAATTATTTTTTTCTTGTCTTAATTTATTTTTGTATGAGAGGGTTCGGGGGTGTCACCGAAAAATTCAAAGGTTATCGAAAAAGTCGTCGAAATATTCTAATGTCTACCAGAAAATTTGAATATTGTCGGAAATTTTGAAACTTTTAGAAATGATGAAAGATTTAGATTCTTCAATGGATGTAACTAGAAACACAATAGTAAAGAGTTGATAGAGATAAGAGATTGGATAAAGAAAAAAGCAAGCTAGTTGGAGAAAAAATAATGATAAGGCTTTCCTATGGATCTCCCACTTTCATTCTCAATGTAAATAATGGAGAAGGGAAAGTTCTTTTCCAAAAATTGTCTCCCCAAAATCTACTCCCTTGTAAAGCTATGGGTAGATAAGCACTTCATGATGTAAGAGGGAATCCATGTAAAAGGCATGTGGGAAATGTTCTTTCTAACCACTTTGCTCGAGGAAGTGACCTCTCCGAGAACAAGAAAGATCTCAAAGATGAGATATTTTGCTCTATCAAAATCAGATTTTTATTTTATTTTTTAATAAGTGATATGATCATATAATTATAATTATCTATCAATTATCTACTCTCTTGATAGTTTGGGGTCACCTTGTTTGTGACTTGGAATGGACTCATTTTGCTAGTGCTCAAATTAAAAACTTTAAACACGAAATGAACAAAATTAAAATTCAAAAGTTCAAAATAACAAGATGATGAAATGTCATTGTAAGAGTCCGATTCATGACAGTTTGTGAACTAGCTGATTTTCTTGTATTAATAAGTTTTAGTACATAGAGAATCAATTATAGAATGAGATACATATGCCTCACAAAGAGCGGAGTCCACATAATGTGGGACCCACATGTGACACACATCTTGTGTGAGACATCTACATTTGGTCTTTATGTTCCTAACATTGCCCAAAATAAATACATGAGTACATAAATTGGACCCATTTTATGTAATTTTTTGGAAAAATTACGCAAATAGTCTCTGTACTTTACATTATGTGTCAATTTGGTCAATGTAATTTCAATTTGCTCGATTTTGCTCCTTAATTTAACGGATTGTATCTTTTAGTCTAATAAATAACAGTTATTAAGTTAATTTAACTGAAAGTCAAACAATGTGTCAATTTGGTTCCTGTATTTTCCACAATGTGTCAATTTAATCCCTGTCAAAATCGAGAAAATTGAAACTACAAGAACCAAATTGACACATCGTGTAAAGTACAAGAACCAAATTAACACATTATTTGACCTTCCGTTAAATTAACTTAGCAACCGTTATTTATTGGACTAAAATGACACAATCCGTTAAATTAAAGGGCAAAATCAAACAAATTGAAACTACAGGGACCAAATTAACACATCGTGTAAACTATAAGGACTATTTACATAATTTACCCTAATTTTTTAATTTTTTTTTATAACCTGAGGTTTGGTTTTGGGAAGAAAAGGCCGCGACAATGGCTAAGAAAAGGCAACAAGTGGCGGCTAAGTGGGGTTGTGAGGAAGGGAGTTTCTAATTCCAAATCTTAAATTTCTTCTTTCATCCATTATATACAATTGTACTTTTTTAATCTTAATACATTTGACAAACATGTGAAGATAATTGTTGGATATCTTTTTTAATCTTCAAACATTTGACAAAATCATTTTAGTAATTTTTTAATTTTTTATGAAAAGATGTACAAAAAAGTAGAGAGAATGATATGATAATTTATAGTGAATTTTTGACTCTTCGACTAAAACATGTAATTGCCAAGCGAGGCCTTAATTTTTTTTCTTTTCTACATTATTTTAAATTTTAAAAAAAAAAATAGCAACTCCACAACTTGATAGAATGGACATTTTATGAGTCAATACCAGAGTTGATTTAGACTTCAAGATCAAAGTTTTATTCCCATCAAATAAAAACTAAACATAAATAGTCAACCATACATAATTTTTCTAAATCACTGTGTTTTTCTTTTGCATGATGATTCAATCATATAGATTCTTATCTTTTCCAAAAAAACAAGAAGATTAGATATCACTAGGTATTTAACTTTGTCACATTTGAAACACCATTTCCAATATAGAAACCATCTGGTTTTACTACCCAGACACACATCCAAGGCTGTTTCGGTGTTTCGCAATAGTCTACCAACCTTTTGGAGAAAACATCAAAGCTGGTGTCCTTTGAATTCCACTAGAATCGGCAGACGTAGCGAGTAGTTTCTAGGAAATTTAACTTAAAGCTCCAACGGAATTCCTGACCATTGTACACCAAATGCACTCCAAAATCGTCATCTTTTGATTGACAACAAATCAATAGTGGGCTGGGAGTGTCTGGGACTGCACTGATGATATGAACCTGAAAACAAGTGAAGGGTTGTGTAAGACCATGATTTAAGCAAGAAAAGTAAATGACTAATACGAGGGGTGAAAGGAGAGAATGGTTCATCATCTATAATTTCAAATAAGTGTTTTTCAAGTTGTTGTTGTTGCCCTTTTGCCTATTTGTATATGTATAAATAGTACCAGTCTTCCGGAGGAGATATACTGGTGGCAGATCAAACTCAACGGGTGAAGTTCACAATATTTTTGTTGACAATTTACAGGACTCAATGCATCCAAAAGGATTGTACAATATGTTCACAAACTTTGGGGTAGTCATAGATGTTTACATACCCAGCAAGATGAGGTATTTAATAGGAACCAGGTTCGGCTTTGTTCGGTATGACTATCCGGTAGCAACTGAAATGGCAATCCAAAAAGCCTACGATACATGGTGTGATGACAGAGCTTTGAAGGTCAAGCAGCTAATTTCACAAAGAATTTAAGCAAAGTCAAACCATAAGCTAATCTTCAGCATCTACCACCAGTGGAAACAGGAAAAAATGTGGATGAGAGTGGACGTACCCAGCACAAAAGGGATGTCTTATACAGAAGCTGTGACGGGGGGTAAAGTAACAAGGGGGAAATCTATCTCGGTGACTGTTGAGGAGTATGGAAATGGATGGTTGTCTAATAGTGTGATAGTAAAACTCTGGTCTCACTATCAATGCTTCGATCTTAAAAAGGAGCTGCATACCAGAGGTATGTCTGATGTGCAAGTGAAATATGGTGGTGGAAGAGTTGCATACTTAGTGTTTTCTTCACCAGAGGGTAGAAACAGAGGTATGAAGAACCTTAAAGATTGGATCCACGAATGGTGTGAATCGAGGGTGGAATGGAGAAGGGGACTAAAGATTGAGCACGAGAGACATATGGGCCTGAACTGCTATGGTTTGCCACCCACTCTTTGGAATACAGCTAACTTCATCAAGATTGGGGAGATCTGGGGTAAGGTCATGAACATCAATTAGAGCACCTTCAATATTTCATCCATGGCATGTGGTAAAATCAGGATTCTTACGTCACATATGGAGATGATCAACATTGTAGTTAACCTTGAATGTAGAGGTCATATACACTCAATTAGAGTGAGTGAAGAGCTTGGTCCTAACTTGATCTATGTCCCAAGTCATAGCAGAAAGGAGAGGGATGTTTCTGTTAACAGCATCACCGGCGGTGATCAAATTTCAAACTGTAACAAAGGAAGAGAGGAAGCCGTGAATGACGTGATGCAACAAGGGGATGGGGTGGCCTATGAAAAGGATGTATCACAAGCTATGAAGGGTAATGATAGAATGGAGGCGGAGCCTGAGGGAGCAGATAGTAGGCTTTTTGCTATTTTTGTAGTAAATGAGACCTGTAGCATTATGGGACATAGAGTAGAAGAGGGTCAGTGCACGAGGCTCAAGGGAATAATACCTCAGTTGAGTGTATTGCTAGTAAAAGTCAAAATGATGAGGTCAATATGGGCCAAGGTGGACTGTTGGAAGCAATCAAAAAGAAAGGGCCAAAGAGAAGTCACAGAAAATGGAAGAGTTGAAGGTGGCTTGGGTTCTGATGGGCTTATGAAAAGCTTAAGTGGAAATGGGCCTTCAAAACCAAGCATTAATTTAGAAGTAGTCTTTGATCAAGTCCATTTTGATGGTCTGTTGAATGAACTGAACGGGGGCATGTCTAAATCAACTGGGCAGGGACTTAGTTGTAGTAGGTTTGCTGAGAATTTGGATCCAACACATATTCAAGCCCAGGTGGACAATGGAGAAGGTACTGCTGAGGACAGTAATGAAGGAGATAGTCAAAGAAATCAAGATAATACACCTAGCAAGAGAATAGAAGGCAAGGAGAGTAAAGGAAAAAGTCAAAAAAACCAGAGGAAAATAGTGTTGAAAATGAGGTTTCAAAGGGGGGCCATCTTTAGAGCAGCTGCAGCTGTAATTTCTTCTTCATTATCTCATACCAGTGGATCAAGCAAACATGATATGTTATCAAAGGAGGCTCAAGCTACAATTCGAGTTGGGAAAAGTCTGGGCATTGATTTTGAAGGCAAAGATGATGAAGTTATGAAGAAAATAATTGAAATGAAAGAGAATGACATGGACCAGGTTGTTGATAGAAGTGATGGTGAAGGGGTTTAGATCAGCATCAAGGGTGGCTCAAGAGTGAAAAGTAAGTTCTTATGAAGATTCTTTCTTGGAACATTAGAGGGCTTGGTAGGCCTGAGAAGAAGAGGAGAATCAAAGCAGTTATCAAAGAACAAAAAGTGGATATGGTGCTGTTACAAGAAATAAAAAGGGCAAACATTTCTGATCAATTTGTGAAGTCTATCTGGCCTTATGACCTAGTTGATTCCATGAATGTTGATGCTGATGGGAGTGCTGGAGGCCTGTTATGTATATGAAAGCGTGACGTTTTTTTCTCTAGATGATTGCTGCTGCAATAGGAGCTTCATCATACTATCAGGCACTTTATTTAATAGCTTGGAATGTGTGATTGTGAATGTGTATGCACCTAATGATGTGAGTGCTAAGAGAAGCTTATGGGTCTCTTTGATCAATCTTAAGGCTGTTTTCCCCAAACTGTGGTGTATATGGGGGACTTTAATGAAATCAAATCAATAGATGAAAGGAAGGGTTGTGTAAGAAGGGATAGGGGAATAATAGATTTTTGTAATTTCATAAGTATCCTTGAACTGATTGACTTACCTATGTTGGGAAGAAAATTTACATGGTGTAATTCACTGGAATGTGAGAGATAGAGCAGGTTAGATAGGTTCCTTGTTGGACCAGAATGGTTGGTGTAGTTTAGGTACAAACTTTGGGGTTTTCCTAGATCCATTTCAGACCATTGTCCAATTATCCTAATGGAGGATGCCAGAAACTGGGGCCCAAAGCCTTTTAGATTTATCAATGCTTGGGCATCTCATCCAACTTTTCTTAATGAAGTGAAGAAAGTATGGAAGGGTACTCAGGTGGAAGGTTGGGCAGGGTACAAACTGAAAATCAAGTTTAAGGCACTTAAACAATCTCTAAAGCAGTAGAACTCTGAAGTGTTTGGGAATATGGACTCTAAACTGAAGCAAGTTGAAGAGAACCTACATGCCCTAAATCTAATTACTGAGAACAGAGACCTAGATGAGGATGAGGGTAAAAGGAGAAACGAGGTAAAGGGTGAAGTGTGGAAGCTCAAAAAGATAATGGAAAGAATTTGGCCGCAAAAGTCAAGGTTGAACTGGAATCTTAAGGGAGATAAAAATACAAAATATTTCCACATCATAGCTATTAAAAGGCAGAACACCAATGCCATTGATTCCATGTCAGTGAATGGGGAATTAGTAAAGGAACCTTTTGAGGTTAAACAAGTTGTGTATGATCACTTCAGGTTAAGCTTTTCTGAGCAATGGAAGTATAGACCCAAGCTCTTGGGCCCATTTAATGTGATTGCACAGAGCCAACATTTCAGAAGTTTGGATGTGGAATTTTTTGAACATGAAATTTGGGCAGCAGTGGCAGACTGTGATGGGAATAAGGCACCTAGGCCGGATGGGTTTAACATGACTTACTATCAAAAAGGGTGAAAATTTATGAAGAATGATATCATTAATTTTATAAAGGAATTTTTCGTTAACAGTAGCTTGGTTGGGAGCTTAAATAGCTCATTTATTACATTGGTCCCTAAAAAAGACAATCCCCTAGGAATTCAAGACTACAGGCCTATTAGTCTAATAAACTCCATTTACAAAATTCTATCCAAGGTACTTGCTAATAGATTGAAAAAAGTGCTTCATGTTGTTATAGATAATGCTCAATCTGCATTTCTAGGGGGTAGGAATATCCTGGATGGTGTCTTGATAGCTAATGAGGTGGTGGATTGGTGGAAAAAATAAGAAGAAAGGGCCTGATTTTAAAGTTGGATTTCCAAAAAGCATATGACACAATAAATTGGAACTATCTCCTCTAAATGCTATCAAATTTTGGGTTTGGTGCTAAGTGGGTGAATTGGATTCATACTTGTCTTTCCACAACGAAAATCTCTGTGTTGGTTAATGGTTCACCCGCCCTTGAATTCTGCCCTCAAAAAGGGCTTAGGCAAGGTGATCCATTATCACCTTTCCTATTTAATGTGGTGGCTGAGGGTTTGAACCTACTTCTTGCAAGAGAAAAGGAGTTGGGCTTGATCAAAGGAGTAATCATTGGGTCAAATGCCATCAACATCTCCCATCTCCAATTCATGGATGACACAATTATCTTCTGTGAAGCTAAGTGGTCTGAGGTGTTAACTATCAAGAGAATACTTAGATGCTTTGAGATCATCTCTGGGTTGAAGATCAATTTTCACAAGAGTGGTGTTTATGGAGTAGGGTTGTCAGAGGAGTGTGTGAAAAAATTTGCTTCAAGGCTGAACTGTACATATCAGAGGTTTCCATTCAAGTATCTTGGATTGCCATTAGGGGCCAACCTATCTAGGAGGGCTACATGAAGCCTGTGGTGGACAATTTCAAGAAGAAACTGACAGGTCGGAAGAGGAGATTATTGTCTTTTGCTGGCAGAGTAACACTAATCAAATATGTCCTTTCTTCACTACATGTTTACTATATGTCTCTTTTTAGGCTGCCTAGAGGTGTGGCAAAAGAGCTGGATAAGATACAAGCAGCCTTTTTGTGGAGTGATTCAGATATGAGAAAGAAAGTTCATTTAGTAAAATAGAAGGATTTAACCATGGATAAGAAGTAAGGTGGGTTGGGAATAAGAAACCTAAGAATATTAAATAATAGCCTACTTGCTAAGTGGTGGTGGAGGTTTGGAAAGGAAGACAATTCATTATGGAAACAGGTCATATGTAGCAAATATAAGTCATAAGGGGGTAGATGGTTTCCATTTCATGTGGGGGCAAATAATATCTCAAGAGTATGGAGTGACATTATTCTTGTTAGTGATTCTAATAGCAGCTTGTTCAATTATTATTTGGAAAATGTTGAAACCAAGATTGGGAATGGGGAAAGAATCAGTTTCTAGGTTGATAATTGGATGGGAACCAGGTGCTTGAAGACCCAATTTCCTAGACTTTACTATTTATCAGAGGATAGAGGCATCACCTTGAAATTGCAGTTGACTAGAGCTAGACAGCACAACAACTAGGAATTCAGCTTCAGAAGCCCTTATTAGTATGGGAGGAAGGAGAACTACGAAGATTAAGGATCTTTTAGGTGAGGGCCCTCCATTGAGATTGGAATCAATAGATATGTTATGGTGGAAATCTAATCTTACAGGTATGCTTAGTGTCAAAAGTGCTGTTAAATGGTGTGAATCTTTGAATGGTCCTAATCTGGAAATTCCTGAATTGATCTGGCACAACCCCTCCCCTCCTAAAGCCCAATTCTTCTCTTGGTTGGCTTGGAAAGAGCGGATAACGTCTTCTAACTACTTACATAGACTTGGCATTATTAGTGCAGCAGTTAGCTCTGACTGTGTGTTCTATCAAACTGAGATTGAATCACTCAATCATGTTTTGTTGATGTGCCCATTTGCTTGGAAAGTTTGGTCTAATCTAATTAAGTGGTGGGGTTTGCACTGGGTTTCCCCTAGCTCAATGGTCATGCTAATGCAATAGTGGTTGGGCTGGAAGTTTAGAAAAAAGGAAAAGCAAATTTGGAGATCAATCCTGATTGTTGGTTTCTGGTCCCTCTGGAAATGTAGGAATAATTATCTGTTCAATGGGCTGCAACTTATCTGTGAAGATCTCTGTGTGCTTATTAAAGTTAAAGTGGCCCTTTGGCTGAAAACTCATTCAGTTGGGCAAGGGTACACAGTGAATGAGTATGTGTTTAAAATTTATCAAATTAGAAGATATTTGTAGTGTGTTTGGTAGGGCCTTGTAGTGGAATTGTTGCTGATCTGCTTTAGATTATGTTTCATCTTACTCTGTTGGACTGCTTTGCTCACCTGTGGACTGCTATGGTTCAGGTTCCATTTTGTTGGTCTGTGATATGTTGTGTTTGTGATCTGCCTTCAAAGTTTGGTGAAGCTAGCCAATTGGATGGAATGTGCCTTGTTGATGCTATAGGAGTGATTGATGTTGCTATCTATTGAGTTAATTCTAGGTTAGCGAGTCTAATTTTGTTTTTGCTATTGTTGGATGTTCATTTTGAGTTGGCTGCTGAGTGAATCTCAATGATTAGTTTACTGAGTTGGTGCAAGTTGGAGTCTCAAGGATATCAGTGCATGCTGCTGTTGTATGCTACTGATGTATGATGGTTTTCTTGTTTCAGAGCCGATGCTAGTTTGATGTTACTATTGGGTGTTCACTTCAGTTGGCTGCTGTTGATCTGTGTGGGCAATATGGATTTTACAGCTGTTATCTTTTGTTGTTGTATTGGTCTTTTGCTTTGTGTATTTGTTTTGGTGTTTGTGATATGTAAAGGATCATTAGTGTATGCTAGTGCAATAGCCAACAAGCTCATTGAGGTTGTGAACAGACAGGATGCAGCAATTCCACAAACCAGTAGCTATTAGGGGTAGAAGCAGAAATCTGACTTGATATTGGCTGCAAAGTATAGGTGGTTGTTAGCAGAGAGAGGTGGATGAACTGTTATGTTAGCCTGAACTGTTGTAGTGTGGAGTACTAAACTGTGGTGGTGTCCGTCTTGTTGTGCTGAACTAATATGTTGTGTTGAATTGATGGTGAAAAGTCTGCTCTTGCTGCTGATAAAAGGAGTAATTGCCCTGTGGTGGTTGCTGTTGCTACATTTGGAATACTGGTGAGCTGTGTGGTAGTTTGGTCTGTTTATTGGTGAAGATGGGCTACTGATAAAAGGAGTTCTTACTCTGTGATGGACTCTGCCACTATATATATGGAATGTTGTTTTGATCTATCAACTAGTTTTGGTCTGTTTATTTCATTATTTTATTGCTGTTTGCTAGTTTTGAGTTGCTTGGTCTGTTTCAGGTTTGGTTAGCTTTTTATTGGGTGAGGTTGTTTTTAGTGTTTGTGGTTGGTTTCTCACCAACTCGTGATGATGTGTTAGTATATGATTGGGCGGTCTTATTGGTACCAACCTAGTTGGGATTGGTTAGGTTAGCTATGATACTTTTGCACTCATCCTCCTCTTTCTTTTATTGATGTAATAGTTTTCTGTTTCATCAATAAAGTTCCTTTTCTTTGCTGATCAAAAAAAAAAATGTTAGAAATCTTAAAAGTTCTATTAAAATTTTTATCGAATGTCTCACATGGGTGTGAGACCCACATGTGAGACATTTAGTAGAATTTTGGTACAATTTTTAGGATCTCTAACATTTTTATTTAAATAAATTATGTATAAGTATCTACATTATAATTCCAAATCAAGTAAACAGTTGATTGGTTTTTGCCTATGTGTGTATGTGTATAAATACTACTTGTATTTGCATTTACATTATAATTAATTATGATCATTTAAATAAATTATGTATAAGTATCTACATTACAATTCCAAATCAAGTAAGCAATTGATTTGTCATTTTGCTACAATGGAAGGAGGTAAGAAATAGGGTTGTCTCCAGTTGCACTAGCCAACTAAACCCACCTGTTGAGATTTTGTGGGTGGACTCATTTCAATGATATAATTTTTTCATACAAAAATTATATTGATTATTTTAAGATAGATACATTTATATTTGTTTTTAAAATAATAAGTGTTCTATTTTTAAAATTATATTTTTTATTTATATTTTAAAAAGTGATCTGATCATATAACTACAATTGTCCTATCACAAAGAAGATCTCATTGTTTGGCAATTATCTAGTCTCTCGGTAGTTTTGGGTCGGCTTTTTTGTTACTTGGAGTTGACTCGTTTATAGCTTTAATAATAAAGTTAGTACAGTTTACTACTGATTTTAAATTATTTTTAAAAATATACATTTATTGCCAATTTTTCTTTTAATTTTTTATATTGATTTTTGTACTATTTTAATCAATTGGCAAACATGACCCGAACGTTGATAACCATCTATGGGGATATATTTTCTGAGTACCAACACGTGGCCAAGGTGACGCCGACGTGTCAGCCGAGGTGCCACGTGTCCTGGTCATGACGCCAAGGTTATCTCCGAAGATATCGGAATCTGAGATAAGCAGATAGGGCACAAGAGTCTTAGAATGATGAGGGGACTCAGCCCAGATAAGGATAAAGCTCTTAGGGAGTTTATCTCTATCTATTAAAGAGTCCTGGATAAGTACTGAGCTAAAATCCATTAAAGCTAGGCTTCTATTGGGATAAGGACTGAGTTAACTATAAAAGAAAGGCACCCCCGATGGGTCTAAGGTACGCAATTTATATTCTGAACAGTGAGTTTGGTACTATTGATTATTTTCGAGAGATATACTGACTTGATCGTCGGAGTGCCCCCGGGTGGACGAACCACCACCGGAATCTTCTCTTTCTGTTGCAGGTCAGCCAGGTGTCATCTATTCTGCCAGTGCTCTCCAACTGATTACTGAGTTGGCAATGTGGTCAGAAAATCACTCACACAATTTGGCGCCGTCTGTGGGAAAGAAAGAAGAATAGATGGCCAATGACGGACAGAAGGAGAAGGTTGGGGATGACACTCCTAACAGGAGTGGAAGACCTGATGACGTTGACGTCGAAAAGGACAATTGCAACGAAGACCAGAATTACAGAGTGAAGGATGTCGGCCAGGAAGGCGACATATCAAAGCAAATAGACCAAAACAGGTACTACAACAAAGATAACCTCCAGGTATGGAAAGACAGATGCCTACAGAGGGACGAAGAGGTCAAAGAGATGGCGAATAAGTTGGCGGACCTGCAATCGGTCGTCAACTTCATGATGCAGAACAACGTAATGCAGCCACCATTCCCGCTGCAAGACATGCCGATCCCAACGACCAATGCCCAGAAGGGAGGGCAGAAAACAATCCCCGTAGCCCCTCAGCACACCAAGAGCGAAAGACACTCTCACCGACCTTCCAGGGAGGTCGGACGAGGAGAGTCAAGAAGGGAAGAATCACGGAGGACGCATCGCACAAAGGAGGCAGACCCCAAAGAACATCGGCATGTTCAGGGGCAGGCGCTGTGCTTTGACACAACTAATGGAGAAAAGTCGAAGAGGACCCACCACGAAGTTGAAAGTAGTGCACCAAAAAGATTGAAAGCAGGAGATAACCGAGCTCCTGGGCGGACAAAGGAGGACTTAAGAGATTACCTCATGAGGAAGCAACAGAATGCCGACGCCGAGTTAACCTTCCCAGATAAGCCGAGGACACCATTCTCGGTGGAGTTGGACAAGTTTGAGGCGCCGAAGAGATTTAGTATGCCGAAATTCCAAATATACGATGATAAGTCAGACCCCAACTTCCACGTTGGATTATACTTAAACTCAATGGCATTGTATAGTGGGAACAAGCCATTGCTCTGCAAAGTGTTCCCCTCATCCTTCGGGGAGATTGCATCAGATTGGTTCCACAAACTACCAAAGGGAAGCGTGAAGACTTGGGAAGGCCTGGCCGAGATGTTTGTGGGCAGGTTCGTGACAAACAAGCTGCAGCCATTGAGGGTGGATGCATTGATGGCTCTGAAGATCAGTAAGGATGAAAACCTTAGGGCCTATGCAAAAAGATACTATGAGGTGTTCAACCGAATACCGAAGTGTAATCAAGAGGTGGCGGTCTTATCTTTCAAAAACGGCCTAAAAGACGACTGTCCACTACGAAAGTCTTTGGCAAAAACATTGCCAAAAAGCATGGAAGAGCTCATGGCGAGAATCGAGAAGTATGCCAGAGCTGAGGAAGACATGTCGGGAACTAAGGAGACAAAGCAAGAGAAAGGAAACGGCTCGCCGAAGCGAGGCCAAGGTAACAATGGATCGAGCAAGCAAGAGACCGAACTGAGGGCTACACAGGCAGTGACAACTGTGTTCCGAATCCCAATTCACAAAGTCCTGGATCAAATTCGAAATTAACCCTATTTCAGAACATCAGCAAAGGCACCAGGGGAATTTATGGGAAGAAACCTTGGCAAGCATTGTGCTTACCACAATGAAGACAGGCATATGACTCAAGGCTACAGAGCCCTGAAAACACACTTGGAAGACCTGGTGAGGCAAGGCCATCTAAGGGACCTTGTCGATGAGGCTAGGACAAGGGAAGAACAGGCAAGACTGCCTCAGGCGCCAGCAGCTCCGCCTCCCCCAGCACAACAACCTCAGGCAGGAGGACCTTGGGTAGTTAATGTAATTCACTCAAAGGTCAACGAAAACGAGATTCGAGGGGAGACCCAGAAGGTAAAACACCTACAGCATGTCTACCAAGTTGGGGATAAAAGACAACGGGCAGAGCAGTACCAAGGACCAGTAATGTCCTTTACTGAAGCCAACCTTGAGATGGTACAGCATCCACATAACGATGCCTTGGTAGTATCCCTCCAGGTTGGGGAATGCCAAGTGAAGCGCATCTTAATTGACCAAGGCAGCTCTTGTGACATCATGTACGTCAGATGTTACAAGGAGCTTGGCCTTCACCCAGACGATATGGAGCAATCCAGTAGCCCAATGGTCGGGTTCAATGGAACGCCGACATGGCCACTGGGAACAACCAGCTTGGAGGTGCAGGCAGGCACCAGGAAGATAACAACAGAGTTCACCGTAATTGACACACCCTCCCCTTACAACATCATCTTGGGAAGGCCATGGTTGCATGCAATGGGGGCTGTTCCCTCAACATTGCATCAACTATTGCGGTTCTCAACAGAGCAAGGGATTGAAGAGGTCAAAGGAGATCAACTGCAGGCAAAGAATTGCTCCATGGCAGCAATGAAATCCACCTGCAGCATTCGAGAACCAAAGAAGGTAGAGATCGAAGACGAGGACATGGAGGTCCTAGAGGATGTCGGCAAGGAGCCAACCGAGAAGAGTGAAGAAGCACTGAAGAAAATCCTCATCCGGGAGGAGGATGAAGAACGCTTCTTTCTTCTCGGCTAGGGCTTAGCCAAAGAAGAGGAAAAAGAGCTGGAAGCTTTCTTAAGAGCAAATATTGAGGTATTCGCTTGGACGCCGTACGAAATGCCTGGCATTGACCCCGAGGTCACTTGCCATAAACTGAACGTTGACAGGTCGGCCAAACCTGTAATCCAACGAGCAAGAAGACCGACATTGATGCACGTCGAAGCAGTGGAGGAGGAAATAGACAGACTACTAGAAGCCAGGGCCATTCGTGAGGTAAATTACCCGACATGGCTATCGAACACAATAGTGGTGAAGAAGAAGAATGGTAAATGGAGGGTCTGCGTGGACTTTACCAACCTAAATAAGGCCTGTCCCAAAGACAGCTTCCCTCTACCCAAGATTGACCAGCTAGTGGATGCCATGTCAAGGCATGGAAGGATGAGCTTCCTGGATGCCTACAAGGGGTATCACCAAATAGCCATGTACGCCGCGGATGAAGAAAAGACTGCGTTTATCACCCCAAAAAGACTGTACTGCTACAAGGTGATGCCTTTTGGGTTGAAAATACAGGAGCAACTTACCAAAGGTTGGTAACCAAGATGTTCAAACACCTGATTGGCCGAACGGTGGAAGTTTACATCGACGATATGGTCGTGAAGGCCAAGGAACCTGAAGGTCATCTAGCCGACCTTAGAGCAGTCTTTGAAATCCTTAAAGCATATCGGCTCCGACTCAATGCATCTAAGTGCGCATTTGGAGTTGGATCTGGTAAGTTCCTGGGATACCTGGTGACCAAAAGGGGCATTGAGGCCAACCCAGATCAGATCAAGGCCATCCTGGATTTGAAGAGCCTGACGTCAGCAAAACAAGTGCAAATGCTAACGGGAAGGGCCGCAGCCCTGAACAGGTTCATCAGCAGAAGCTCAGACAAGTGCAAACCTTTCTTCAACTTAGTAAAGAAAGCCACGGACTTCCTATGGACCGAGGAGTGCGAAGCCGCTTTGGCCGACCTAAAGAAGTATCTGACCACAGCTCCAGTCCTCTCAAATCCAGAACTTAGGAAGGAACTGTTCCTGTACTTAGCAGTTTTAGAACACGCAGTAAGCGCAGTGGTAATCCGAGAAGAAAAAGGGGAGCAAAATGCTGTTTACTATGCAAACAAAACCCTAGCCGATGCAGAAACAAGGTATCTACCCTTAGAGAAATTGGCACTGGCTTTAGTAATGGCTTCAAAGAAGCTGAACCATTACTTCCAGGCCCATAAAATTGTGGTACTAACTGAACAACCCTTGAAGTCCTTGCTGCAACAAGGAGACTTGACAGGAAGAATAGCCAGATGGGCAGTTGCCTTGAGCCAGTATGACCTGGAGTACAGGCCCAGAACAGCAATCAAAGGCCAAGTTTTGGCCGACTTCGTGGCCGAGTTCACGCCAGAATCCATCGAACATCGGGCTCCATTGAGCCAAGGTGAAAGATGTCCAAATAAGCAAGGAAGAACCCAGCCAAAGGCGAAAGAACAAAGCAAAGAGGAAAAACTCAGACCCTGCAACATTTACATCGGCGACTCCTTTCGACTGTTTGTTGATGGAAGTTCCAACCGACAGGAAGCGGAGGCAGGAGTAGTACTGGTATCTCCAGATGGGCAGATACTAGAACAATCGATTCGTCTGGGGTTCAAGGCCTCAAACAATAAAACAGAATATGAAGCACTCATTGCAGGACTGAAGCTGGCAGCAGCAGTACAAGCAGATGAGATAATAGTCTTTTGTGACTCACAACTTATAGTTAACCAGACAACGAGGGAGTTTGCAGCCCGAGATGAAAGGATGTCGGCCTACGCAAAGGAGATCATCAGGTTGTCAACCTTGTTTTAGAACTGCCGATTACTTTAGGTTAGCCGAGATGATAACAGTCACGCCGATGCATTGGCCAACCTAGCTAATGCAGTACAACCTGGAAAAGCAAGGATAATAATGGTTAACTATTTGTCGGGCCCGAGCATCGAACCACTGATCACAGAGCGTGAAGCAATGTGTGTAGACATGGGCCCAAGCTGTATGGATGCAATTATTACATTCCTGAAAGAAGGAAAGCTGCCAGATGACCACAAGGAGGCACACAAAATCAGATTGAAGTCGGCAAGATTTAGTCTGACAACAGAAAGACATCTCTACAGAAGATCCTTCACTGGACCCCTTTTAAGATGCGTACATCCCTCACAAGCTGAAGATTTTCTATATGAAATACATGAAGGAATTTGCAGAAGCCACGCTGCGGGCAGATCACTAGCTCATAGGGCCATTACCCAGGGGTATTGGTGGCCCTACATGCAGAAAGAAGCAGAGGCCTATGTCAAGAAGTGTGAAAAGTGCCAAAGGTTTGCACCTCTGATACACCAACTAGCAGCAGACCTGAACCCAGTATCCAGTCCTTAGCTGTTTGCCCAATGGGGCATGGATCTTGTTGGACAACTCCCCCAAGCAACTACACAAAGGAAGTACCTGCTGGTAGCAATGGATTACTTCACCAAGTGGATAGAAGCTGAGCCCCTAGCCAAGATCCGAGATGTGGACGTGAAGAACTTCATATGGAAGAACATCATCACCAGATTCAGGATTCCGAGAGTAATAGTTGCCGACAATGGAACACAATTTGACAGTAAGCTAATCAAGAGCTTATGTGCAAAGTTCAAAATGAAGAATTACTTTTCTACCCTGAGTTTTCCTCAGAGCAATGGACAAGCAGAAACATCCAACAAAGTCATCTTGGATGGGATTAAGAAGAGGTTGCAAGCAGCAAAAGGAAAATTGGTGGATGAACTGCCTAGTGTACTTTGGGCATATCGGACTACGCCGAGAAGATCAACAGGGGAATCCCCCTTTGCCATGGCCTATGGCACAGAAGCTGTCATTCTGCTGGAGGTCGGCATACCAGGGATCAGAACCCAGGGAGTAGAGAACGGGACTAATGATATACTCTTAGCTCGAGACCTGGATCTACTAGAAGAAAGAAGGGAAAGAGCTGCAATTCAGTTAGCAGCATACTAGCAGCAGCTTGCCAGGGCTTACAATAAAAAAGTTAACCCAAGGGAGTTCCAAGTCGGCGACCTAGTCTTAAGAAAAGTCGTCGGCAACAAGAAAGATCCCAAGGAGGGCAAGCTTGGCCCAAATTGGGAAGGACCCTACAGAATTACTTCGGTATTGGGCAATAGGGCATATCGGCTTGAAGATAATGAGGGCAAAGCATTACCAAGACCCTGGAATACTTGCAATCTGAAATTTTTCTATCATTAGATTTTCCTTGTTTTTTGCCGACGTAATGAATAAAATTTTAGCAGAATTCTTCAATACTTGTGACTGATAAAGATACATAACGTTGTTTCTGGAATACATGTATAATGAGAACCCAAATGAAACTTAAGATCACATTAGGGGGGCAGAAAGAAGAAAAATGGTTTTAACACTTGTTGAAACTTGAGAAAAGTTTACAAGTTGAAGTTAAACCGAGATGATGTTTAACACTTGTTGAAACTTGAGGAAAGTTTACAAGTTGAAGTTAAACCGAGATGATGTTTAACACTTGTTGAAACTTGAGAAAAGTTTACAAGTTGAAGTTAAACCAAGATAATGTTTTAACACTTGTTGAAACTTGAGAAAAGTTTACAAGTTGAAGTTAAACCGAGATGATGTTTAACACTTGTTGAAACTTGAGAAAAGTTTACAAGTTAAAGTTAAACCGAGATGATATTTAACGCTTGTTGAAACTTGAGGAAAGTTTACAAGTTGAAGTTAAACCGAGATGATGTTTAACACTTATTGAAACTTGAGGAAAGTTTACAAGTTGAAGTTAAACCCAGATAATGTTTTAACACTTGTTGAAACTTGAGAAAAGTTTACAAGTTAAAGACTAAGGTTAAACACTTGTTGAAATTTTTGTGAAAAAAATTTTACAAGGTGAAACCAAGGTTATGTCAAGAAAAGTACTTTTGTACTTGCCGAGGTAAATCATCAGTTTATATAACCGAGATGTGTCACCCCGAGAAGGTTGCATAAGGATTGAAGTGTATATTAAAGATATACAAAATATTCTAAGTATAGAATCATGCAAAAGCAATCAAAAGAAAACAAAGGTACAAACATTCAGAGAAGGAAACTTGTATTAACATTCAAAAGAAGGCACGTCGGCCAAAACTTACTAATTGTTCCACACAAAAAAAAAAAGAGAGAGAAAAGCAAAAGTACACAATACAAAGGAAAAACACATCAAAGTAAAGACTCTGCGGCAACAACAGATGGTTGGGTCTGAAGTTCAGACGACTGTTGGGAATACACCTTGGCCGCCTTTTCCGCTGCAAGTTCAACATCAATTTCTTGAAGGGTTTCATCAAGGCTCTTGTCGGCAAAGGTCATGTCGGCTGATGCCTTCTCAGTTGTAGCATCTTTGGAAACCTCCTCACCCTCCTCATCTTGAGTCAAGTCCAGAACTTGCTCATTCTGAATAGGGGACATGGTCCCAGCAGCCTCCTTTGATTTCCTCACCAAGGTCTCCTCCTCAGACCCAGATTCGTCGTCGGAGTGACTTGGAGTTAGAGGGAATAGAAGAGGAATAACGTCGGCATTCCTGAGGGGCGAGTCCTTGGGGACTTCAAGCTTTTTTAGAAGGGACATCTAACCATGGGTGAAACCCTTGTTGCATGCCTGCTTCACCTGTTTTTCGTAGTCCACCGTGACATCGGCCACACCCTCATTGTAGCCTTTCTCATCGGTTCCCTTGAGCTCGGTGTCCTTCGTGGCCAAGGCATCCTGAAGTTCTTTTTGGGCTTGGGCCATCTTTTCCTCAGACTCTTTCCTCTGGACCTCAAGAACCTTGTTAATGGCCTCAGCAACACCTGTTTTTTCATCGGCGTCGTCCTTAGCTTTGATGGCAGCCTCGGCCTGGTCTTCCAACTTCTTCATTTTTTATTGTAAATTTTTATTAGTCTTTTGCAGACTAGCAACCTCCCTCTTTTTGTCGGCCAGCTCCTTCCGGTTCTCAAAAGATTGTATTGAGAAGGAATGAGCATGCTGGATGGCCTGAAAGTGAACAAGACAAAAGTAATTAGAAAATTTTCTAAGTACAAGAAAGAAAGAAAAATTGCCAGATAAAGACACTTACTTGAACAGAGCACTGAAGCATCAGAGCATAGTTTTCATACTCGCTCAACTCGGCGTTTCGGTCAAGATCACCGGGAAGAAGTAGAGCAGTACTGAGGGCAACGCCGACATTAATATCGTCCGCACTATTGCTGGCCCTAACTGGCTTATCTTCCAGTATGATTTGGGGGGCCTAGGGGGCATCGTGCTTTGAAGACCCTAAGATAATTGCAGCAGATGACCTCGGCCTCTTTGATTTTGGGGATTCAGATGGTTGGGCCTTGGCACGCCTCTTCCCAGCAGCAGATTCCGACTTATCGCCCTCAACCAATTTAGAAATTGGCAAAGTATCCTCAGTATCAACTTGAGTCACCTTCGCCTTTGGTTGAGCCTTCTTTACTCTTTTCGGCTTTGGAGGGGGCTAGGATTGCGCTGGTGGAGCGTCAATGGTTGATAGGATACTGGCCAAGAGATCTTTGGCAACTGCTTTTTGACGGCCTATCTCGGCAGAAAAAATGGTTCGTCGCCGGCGTTGGCGTTGGGATATCGGGATCAGATATGGATCCGAGGTTGACAGCTGCTCGGCTGGATCAGAAGTTGATCCTTGATCTTACCGAGATATGGAGGCAGCTTGAGGAGTTCTAACGGAAGGAGGAGACAGACTCTTCTTCTTCTTCTTCTTCTTCTTCTTCTTCTTCTTGGGGATGTCGGGAAGAGCTGACTTATACGTAGGAATGAAATTAAGTAGAAAAGGGGCCTTCTATTTTTGGACTGGCAGATCTAAAAGTTTCCTCTAGTCTTTGCTGGGACAGAAAGACTGACGGAAGCCCTTTGGTGGCTGAGGAAGAGCTGCAAGAAAAACAGACGTTAGAAACAGATAAAGTATTAAAGATTTTGAAAACAAGTAAGTATGAACCCAGGGCTCTTACCATTGCCCTCTACAAAAACTGTTCGAGGAAGAGGATAGAGATGGGGTTCCTCATCTGGAGCAAACCCCCAGTTCCCCGAGGTAATGAAGTAATCGTCTCCAGCTCCCTTGTTGGAGTCTGGGAGGTCGGCTGCGATTTTATACTCTAGAGACCTCGGCTTAAGGTAGTAAACGTAGCCTGTATCTTTTTTGAGGCCACACATGGTGTAGCAGTATTGGATGTCGGCTAAGGTGATCCTAACATTTTCTTGTTTGGCTAAGGCAATTATACCATTTATGACTCGGTAAGAATTTATGGCAAGTTACATTGGGTTCAACTTATAATAATGAATGATCTCACGAAAAAGAATATTAAGTGGGAGCCGAAGTTTGCACTCGATAAAAGCTACAACAAGGAGGGGCATGGAATCAGCTGTGGGCATGATAGAGTCATCCTCCCCAGCCAACCTCAGATGAACGTCGGCCGGGAGTCAAACTCTCACCTAAAGTGCTCTAACTTAGATGGGGTGTCTACCCTATGTTTCCACATACCCATGATATCGGCTTAACTGAAGGGGTTGGATTTCAGAAGGGTGTGTTTCTAAAGGGTTTTATGGACCTCGGCTAAAATACACGAAGTCTATGGGGAATCATTTCAGTTTTTCCTAGAATTTGTGGGTTCTACAAACAAATCCCAAAACCTAAGTATGTGGGAACAAAGATTGAAGGCAGGAATCTAGAAAAGACACAGAAAACAGAAAACAAGAACATGTTTCAGAATCAAGAACAAGGGTGAACTACCAAGAACACTGTGACAAAGTGTGTGAAATGGTACAAGGCCCAGAACAATGGCAAAAACAGAAAAGTTGTCAGCAGTACGAGTATTCAAGACATAAGCAAGGAGCAAAATCGTGAAATAAACATGCTAGAATACATGATTCGTAAATCAAAATACTTGAGCAAGAACAACAAAAGCAACAAGAAACTGAAAACAAAAGGAACAGTGGCTTACCAAGAAAAAGTCAGGCTGGTGTGGGGATCGCCGAAGTCAAACGACAGTTGCAAAAATGGCAGAACGGCGAAAACTTCACCGGAGAAGAGGGATGACAACAGTTACAGAGCTTGTAAGTCTGGAACAATGGCGTATTCGGAAGCTAGAGAGAGTTGAAGCTTAGGGATGCAAAAGTGAGAAGAAGGAGAAAGAGGGATTGATTTTTGTTAAAACACAGAAACGGCGGCAAAGAGGACATTAATGTGCCTAGAAGAACGTATACGTCAGACGGCGCACGCAAGAATGATTCGATTTACAGGCGCGTATCCGGTACGATCCAGTAAGAGAAAGACGCGTGGTTGAAACGGTTAAGTTGTTATGCACGACAGCTCATACGCATGAAAGAACACTTGGAAATTCTTGTTCTGTAAAAGGCATGTCGGCCTGAATGACGATCTCAACTGAGAAATTTTTAGCTGACATACTAGAAGGAAGTACTGATATAGGTTCCATCACCTCAGAATGCCAAGATAATAGAACCTAGGGGGCAGTTGTGGAGATATATTTTCTGAGTACCAACACGTGGCCAAGGTGACGCCGACGTGTCAGCCGAGGTGCCACGTGTCCTGGTCATAACGCCGAGGTTATCTCGGCAAGACCGAGGTTATCTCCGAAGATATCGGAATCCGAGATAAGCGGATAGGGCACAAGAGTCCTAGAATGATGAGGGGACTCAGCCCGGATAAGGATAAAGCTCTTAGGGAGTTTATCTCTATCTATTAAAGAGTCCTGGATAAGAACTGAGCTAAAGTCCATTAAAGCTAGGCTTCTGTTAGGACAAGGATTGAGTTAACTATAAAAGAAAGGCACCCCCGATGGGTCTAAGGTACGCAATTTATATTCTGAACAGTGAGTTTGGTACTATTGATTATTTTCGAGAGATATACTGACTTGATCATCGGAGTGCCCTCGGGTGGACGAACCACCGCCGGAATCTTCTCTTTCTGTTGTAGGTCAGCCAGGTGTCATCTATTCTGCCAGTGCTCTCCAGCTGATTACTGAGTTGGCAGTGTGGTCAAAAAATCACTCACACACCATCAAAAGCAACGGGGTGGCTCAACCCATGTTAACCTGGGTATGCAATTTAATACCCTTAAAAAACTATTGTTTTTATTTAATAAATTAGTAATATATATGTTAATTCAGTCTATTTTTTCAATTTTGAATATTGAACTCCCAACTAGCCCAGCATACTTTGCTGAATGCTTTTTCCACTCCATTAACCACAATTTATAACCTACTAATTCTTTTAAAAAAAAAAAAATTGGTTAATTTTTTTTTAATACAGATTTTTCTTCGTATCTTTATTTCTTCTGTCCAGCATATCGAGTTGTGTAGACAATAATCATGTGTAAATGTATATATCCATTTGCCGGTGGTCTAAAGGTTGTTCTTGTCTTTCTGTTTTTTATTTTGTTGTTTTGGTGTTTGATTGTGTGGTTAGGTTTCTATCGATACTTTGTTTGTAGCTTACCCTTTCTATGGATGTAACCTATATATTTATCTCAGACTTGCTCTATGGTCGAATTTTTATGATTGACTTCTACTTCGCAATACAAGCTTTACGTCTTGATATATTCATAGTTTCTCGTTTGTACATTCTTTGAGGATTTTTTCTTTGTTTGGTATAAGTTTTTATTTTGTTAGATTGGATTCCTTTGTAAGTGTCGTTCTATGGATTAAAAAAAAAATTTAAAAAAATAATAATAAAAGGGTTAATTACACAAAAAACCCAAGGTTTCTTGCCTTTTTCATTTTAAACCCCAGGTTTTCAATTTCAACAAATTAAATCCTATCCTTCCACCCGCTCGTGTTTTAATTCCCCCCCTCCCCCGTGGTCCATCTCCGTCATATTGAACTAACAGAAATCTGGACAAAATTTCATATTCTAACCCATATGTTCAAGCACTTGTATCTCCCTCGTCGTAATTCCGTTTCGCCTCATTTTCGCATCATGGCCTAATTTTCATTACATCTCTCATATGCGTTGTTCCATCTCTTTTTGTATGCCGTCGGAGGCCCGAAAGTTGGCCAACAATAAGATTTTTCTCTCTTTGCATAAAATTTTCATATTTAAATTCACATATTCAAGCACTTGTATCTCTCTCGTCGTAATTCCGTTTTGCCTCATTTTCACGTTGTTTGATTCATCTCATGGCCTAGTTTTCATTCCATCCCTCATATGTTTTGTTCTACCTCTTTTTATAAGCTGTTGGAGCTCCGAAAGTTGCCCAAAAATAAGATTTTTCTCTCTGTTTTGTTTTCCCCTTTATCTTCTATTTCCATGCTTCTTTCTTCCTCCTTCCTTTCCATAATTATTCTCTTTTTTCCTTTTCTTTCATAGCCCTTCCCTCACCCTTACGTTTCTTTCCCTTTTTTTTTTTCTTTTTTTTTTTTGATTCGCCAAAAAAGAACTTTATTGATGAATATTCAAACAACCAGAGAAAATACATCAACAAAGAGGGAGAAAATACATCAATAAAGAGGGAAAAGTATAAAAAACATCATAGTAAACCTATGCCATCCCAACAAGGTTGGCACCGCAAGGGCTACCCAATCATATGCTAGCACCACCCAAATGTTGGTGAGAAACCAACAAACACATAGAACAGAGAACAGAGAACAGAAGTGGAAACTCCTTTTGAATGAAAACCCCAACTTCAAATCAAAACTCAGCTCCTAAAGCACATCCTGATCTATCTCAAATTGAAAATAAAGTCCTACACTGAAAAGTTGAACTCCTTCAATAATGGTTTCTTCACCTTCTTGTAAGTCATATACCTCCATACTCAACGACACTGCTAGCGTTGGAGGTTTGGTGGCTACCATGAGCTCAGTGGAAGGGCCATGAAGGAAGAGAAAAAGAGAGAATAATTGTGGAAAGGAAGGAATGGAGGAAAAAAAAAAAGAGAGAAAAATCTTATTTTGGCCAATTTTCAGAGCTCTGATGTCATGCAAAAAAAGATGAAACAAGGCATATGAAGGGTGGAATGAAAATTAGATAATGAGGTGAATCCAACGAAATGAAAATGCGGTGAAACAGAATAATGATGAAGGAGATACGAGTACTTAAACATGTGAGTTTAAATATGAAAATTTTGCCCAAAGAGAGAAAAATCTTATTTTTAGCCAACTTTCGAAGCTCCAACAACATGCAAAAAGAGGTGGAATAAGGCGTATGAGGAGTAGACGGAAAACTAGGCCATGAAGTGAATCTAACGATGCAAAAATGAGGCAAAATGGAGTTACAATGACGGAGATACAAGTGCTTGAACATATAAGTTTGAATTTGAAATTTGTCCAGATTTCTGTTAGTTTAATATAACAAAAATGGACAGGAGCCAGATTGAAATACGAGTGGAGGGATATGATTTAATTTGTCGAAATTGAAAACTTGAGACTTAAAATGAAAAAGGTGCGAAACTCTGAAATTTTGTGTGTAATTAACCAAAAAAAAAAAGTGTATATATATCCATGTATTTTTGCTTTATTTCAAATCTTATGTCTATCCATATTCACAATTTATTGGCCAATTAAAAACTTATTTTATAACTTATTGCACAAATTAAAAGGAACCAAGACCCACTATAAAAATAAAAATAAAAATAAAAAAAAGTCTGATCTGATGAATCATAGTGACAGTACAAAATATATTTATATAAAAGTCTTTTTATTTATTATTATTATTATTATTATTGAAATAATGGTATCAATATATTAGAATTTTTCTTTGCTTGATTTGATAAATCTCAACTAATAGATGTAAAATAAGTTTTTCTACTTTGAAAAAAATTGGGCAAATCATACTTTGCCCCCTAACTTTTTAATTGTTCTAGTCAATGTCCAGATTTTGAGTCAAATAGCAATTTGCTCTATTTACAAAAGGTCGTTTCAAAAATTAAAGAAGAATAGTCAGGTGATAATATTAAGACATGTTTTGGCAATAAAAAAAATAGGTAATTTATTGACTTTTTTGGATCACATCACCTTATCTATTTTTTTACACATCTATTTGTAATAAGTAAAAAAATAAAAAAATAAATCATACCCAAACCAACTCTAATTATACTTAGCACCCCTGTATTTTTTTTTTTTCAAAATTCCACTTCAGTCTTTAGTAGTTCTATACTTTTACTAAAATTTCATTTTAGCCCCTACGTCTTAATTTTCCCATCAATTTTTTAAACGATATTATTCAACTAGACTCAGTTGTAACTTGACTCAAAATGTAAGGGATAAATTGAGACAACTAAAAAGTTAGAAAACAAAATGAGACATGTTGTAAAGTACAAAGGTACAAAATTGCAATTTGTCCAAAAAATTTAAAGAGATACCACTGAAAAGCACCCCACCCCAATTTTGAATAATATATTTTTAAAATTTATTTCAAGTATTTCACTCGAATAAATTCTATAAACTCTAGACTCTCAAAATAAAATAAAATACAAAAACAACCCCCAAAATACAAAGATTGATTACTGCATAGTAATGACCTAGTCATGCATTTTAATATAATAATTTGGATTACCATTTCCTAAATAGAAACCATCAGTTCTCACTGCCCAGACACAAAGCCACGGCTCCTCTTGTCGTTGACAATGGTTTTCGAAGGAACTGGAGAAAACATCAAAGCTTTGGATTTTGGCATTCCACCCGAACCCGCAGTAGTAGAGAGTAGTTCCCAAGAAATTTTCCCTAAAACTCCAATGGAAGTCTTGACCGTTTTTCACCAATTGCAAGCCCAGATCGTTGTCGCTCGATTTGCAATGAATCTTCAATGGGCTTGGTGTGTCTGGGACTTCACTGATTACATGAACCTGGAATCTTGTGTTTTGTGCAACAACAACATTATGATGTGAACAAACAAAGTAATAAAGTGCCAAGATGAGGAGGGTAGGGAGAAAAGAATTAGGGCTCATCATCATCATCATATGCTATACCTCATTCTACAAACTAGTCAAGTGTTTAGAGTTGTTGTTTCCCTTTTGCCTATGTGTGTACAAATAGTACTCTTCTATGTGTTGGGTAAATGTATTGCATTTACACTTTACTAAATATGAATTATAAAAATGTCTGAGGTACTTAATTTATTACCCTTAAAAATCATCTCTAATAATGTGTTTAACAAGTTTTAAATTTTGATTTGTCAAACATTTTATTATATGAAGTTTAATAACCTTAATGTCACATCATTAAGGATAATTTAAAGTGATAAATTAAGAAAATGTAATATTGTTTACATTCAAAATCTTCTAAAGTTAAGCATTTTATTAAGGGTATATATTGTAAAAAAATCACCATCTTTCCTTTTGGAAAGAAATCTCTCTTTGGTTTACATTGATAATATTGCCATTATTACATTATTTTTTTGCTCCATTTTAAATTAATTTCTTTATATAAATATATGGGATATTTATCAATAAATTTCATCTGACAAACAAGTATTCCAATTAATCCCAAGTTTTTTTTCCAAATGTAATATGCGACACTCCAAAAAAAATTAAAAACTTCTTAGTATACTTTTTTTAAATGTGGTACTCTAATGTGCCGAGCAAATAAGTAATTACACATCCAAAAGGACTAAATGAATTATAAGAAAAAAAACATGAGACTATATAGATCACAAGTCCAAAATATGAAACTTATTGATTAATCTCCCTAAATATATACACGTCAAGTATACAAATGCATAATTTTATCCACGCTTAAGAATGATAAATTTTATCCAAAAACTAACTATTATAGCAAAGAAGCCCCATTTAATAAATAAATTAAGTATAAATAATTTAATAAATAAATTTTATTTTTAAAAAGATATTAAATAGTATAGGGTCAAAAATGTAATTTCACTACCTAATCTCATGGGATGAGTTATCCTATGGATTGTGTCCTACCTCTCTCCATGGGATAGAATAATCCCATAGATTTGGGATTCATAGTCCGAATAGACTATTAGTCCGGTGCAAAAATTTTAATCAAACAACGAACTATTAATCCGGATGAACTATTAGTTCTGTCCTTCCAAACAAACATCACCTAAGGTAATATAAAAACACTTAGAAAAGGCCACATTTGCTTCACAAAATTAGTTTTTGATAACACATTAAAATTTCCAAAGGGGCCCAAAAAACATATATTAATGATCATACTCTGTCATTGGCATGCTTGCATAAATAACAACAAAATTCAAAATTTTCGAATATTAAAGATGGGTGCACCTTCAAAACGGAATGTTAATTTTGTAAATCATAGGTGTATTTTGTTGTAATTTTAAAGCTGAATTTAAAATTCAGAAATATTAATATTAATATTTGATTATTTAATTAATTACAAATCAGAACCAACTCGGTAATGAAATTGTTGTCGTAACAATCTAATTCAGCCTGATTTGTGAACTAGCTAGTTTTCTTATATCAATAAATCTAGATGCACGTAAGATTAAATACAAAATGAGACATGATGTTTCATAAGGTGAGACTCACATAATGTGAGGCTCACATATTGTGAAACATAGTCCTAACATTGATCTTCTTGTACTTTTGGGTCTCAAGGGTGTACTCAAACTAGAGGGGTGAAATTCAACATAAACAAGAATAAAATAAGTACATGAGTATATATTGGACCTATTTGATGTAAAAAAAAAAAACACACACACACACACATAAAAATATTGGTAAATTGAGGCTTCATTTGGAAATTGACTTTTTAAATAGTTTTTTGACTTTTTAAATAGTTTTTTGACTTTAAATGGTGGTTGAGCTAGTGTACAGCTGACTGTGGGTGTTTTTCTGGTTGTCTTCTATTGTTTCCTTTTGAGAGTGCTAGCAAATGATAGGATGAGTTTTTTAGTGCTAACATAGTTGGAATGATTTAACCTATTGTGATCCTTTGTGCACCCTCTTCTCTTTATTGATGTTTTTTGTGTGTACAACTTGTACCTTTCATTGTCATCAATAAAGTTTCTTTTTTTGCCGATCCAAAAAAAAAAAAAAAAAAAAAACGTACAACTAGCCTTAAAAAAATAACTCATATTAATACAAACATTTATACTACAACATGAAAATATAAAACAAAATTAAAAAAGTGAAAATCAACTATTTCAATTGTTCAATGGTAACAAAAATGATTGTTCAACTAACAAGCATAATAACAAAAACAACAAACATACAATTAACTTTTGAAAAAATAAAACTTATACCAAAATACAATGTGAATGTTCACAATTTACAATTAATATACAGCTAGTTTAAAAAAAAAAAAAAAAAAACTACCAATGTGAACATTTACACTACAATGTGAAAACATAAAATAAAATTGAAAAAAAATGAAAATCGACAATTTCAATTGTTCAATGGTAACAAAAATGATTGTTCAACCAACAAGAATAGTAAAAAAATTAACAAAATATAGCTAACTTTCAAAAAAAATATTTAAAAAAACCCATACCAAAATACAATGTGATGTGAATATTCACAATTTACAATTAACATACAACTAACCTTAGAAAAACTAAATTCATACCAATGTGAACATTTAAACTGCAACATAAAACAAAATTGAAAGAAAATAGAAAATAGAAAAAGACTATTTCAATTGTTTAATAATAACAAAAATAATTGTTCAAACAATAAGTATAGTAACAAATAACCAATAATATATGAACATTTACATCTTGCAAAATATATAATTATATCCATGTATATATTTCAACACTTATTTCTCAGACTTTCAAACAATGTGAAATGTAAATATTCACACTGATTGACAAAAAAAATAGAAACAATGACAGCAATAGAATTAGATATCCAAAACAAAACTCAATCACTCTAAATTTTTTTTTTAAAAAAAAAGCATCACCTACATCCTCATTTTCATCATCATCTTTATCATTATCACTATCATTAACAATCTATACAATTTCACCATTTCACCAATCTAAATCAAATCAAACCAAACCCACATTTGAAGAATATATTTGTAACAAAATTGACTGGACATAAACAAAGTTTCGACTTACAACAATAAAGAAACATAGAGTTTTGAACACAGAGTAACAATGGACGAATACAGAACTTCGAACACAAAGTGACAATGGAGGAATACAAAGTTTCACCGTAACAATGAAGGCATATAATATTTTTTCACCACCATATATAAATTAGAGTTTCTAAACCCTTACCAAAAATAGAGTTTCGAAAACCTAACACAATGAAACAATAACACAAATGTAAATGAAACTGATCAAAAAGAAAAACGTGAATAATGATAACTACTAAAATAGAGGTAGTGTAGCTGTAGACACCCCATTTTTGATCGTCCTCAAGACTTGAATGTGCTTGCAGGTACATCCGATTACAAGTTTGATTGCTCGCTGAGCGCTCAACTTTCGCGATGGAATGCCAGGTTTGCCCTTTCCAAACCCTATTTTCATTCTGTCTCATTTTTGGACCATGCCTTGGTCCCTCCATATTGATGTTTGTGATGGCCTGTTGGCTATGGAAAAGGGGCTGCCGACCATGGATTTGGCCCTGCCGGCCATCAATGAGGCACTGTTGGCCACCACTAATGGCCGGTAGGACACCTTGTTTCAGCAGATATTATTTTAGATCTTTTGAGCCAGCTGTTTTTCACTGAGCCATCCTCCATATATGGAGGGATGGAGGCCATTTCAAGCTTGTCAAGCAAGCTTTGCATTGCATTGCTCTATAAGAGGGAAGGTCCCTCTCCCTTGCTAGAGGTTTAGAAAAATTTGAAGCAAATTTTCCTCTCTCTCTCTCTCTAGAATCCTCTCTCTCTCTCTCTCTTCTCTTTTAGTGCTTGAAAGTAAGTTTCTTTCACATATTTGCACACAACCTCAGAGCCAAACACCACCATCTTTGTTGCTGAGGTTCTTGGAGGGTGTATTTGAGTTCTAAAAGTTGGTTTTGGGCTCAAGAAGTTGTTGTTCTTATTGTTCTTTAAGGGTGAGTCCTATTTCCCCTTTTAAGCTTTGTTTTGGTTGCATATTGGGCCACCTTTGCAGGCTTTTTTTTACCTAAGTTTCAACTGAAAAAAGTTCTATTTTGAAGTGTTTAAAATGGTTGTTTAGGGCTTTGTTTGAGTTAGGGGTGGTTTACCCCCTTTGGTGGCTTGTTTTGCCTTACTTTGTGCGATCTTTTAAGGCCTTTGAGACCATCTCTTTTTCACCTTCTCACCACTGAAACTCAGAGGAATTTTAGTGGTGGAAAAGTGGTTTTGAGGTCCCAAATGGGTGGGGGTGGTCCCCTCCTCCTCTTTTCTTGGTTGCATGTGTTGGTGGCCCTCCAAAAGAGCATGTGTTTCTACTTCTTAGAGGCTTTGTTTAGGATTATTTTTGTGACTTTTCAGACCTGTCATAACTATGTTTTTGGCCGTCTTGGTCACCTCTTGCATGCTTCTTATACTTGTAGTGTAATCCTACTTGCAGCCTTGTAAAGTAACATGTCTTTGTGCCTTGAATTGGCTCCATCTGAGCATGTTTTTAGCCATTATTTGCCATTTTATAACTTTGTTTTGGGTCGGTTTGATTGCCTCTTGCATGCTTTACATCCTTGTACTGCAATCCTCCTTATAGCCTTAACATGCATCATGCTTTGTGCCTCTAATTCTAGCTTGTTTTAGCTCTGCTCCAGCAGATTCTTAGCCTTGTTTTGACCTGCTTGAACTCTATTTTGAGTGGTCTTGATCATTTGGAACTTGCTTTGTATAGCCATAGTGCAATCTTGCTCACTAGTTTTGAGTTTCAAAGTATCTAGCATGCTTTACTTGAGTTGTGTGCCTGCTTTGGCCTCATTTCTCACATGATTTCAGTGTGTGTAGGGTAGTCATACTCTCACATGTTTCACACTTTCAATGCTTTTGGAGAGTTGTGCCTTATCTCTTGATCATAAGCCAATATGTATGCATGCTTGCCTAAGCCTTGGGGCTACCATCTCAGCATGTTTTTGGTGTTACTTTTCCATATTACAACTCTAATTTTTGTTAGTAGAGTCACCTCTTACTTGGTTTTGGTATGTATAGTGTAATCCCACTCATTGGCCTTGCATGCATCATGCTTCATGCCTCCCATTCTAGCTTGTTTTGGCTACACTTCATCATGCTTCTAGCATTGTTTTGGCCTGCCTTAGGACAGTTTTGAGTAATCTTGGTCCTTCGGGGCTTGCTTGATATGGCTATGGTGCAAGTACCTTAACTAGTCTTGAGTTTTGAGCACCGTAGTATGCTATGTTTGTGATGATTGCATGTTTGGGCATCGTTTAACATGTCATTTTAGAGCGTATACATGTGTCATGTTCTTACTTCTTTCATTCCTTGAGAACTTTCGAGAGTTGTGTTTAATGCCTAGCTTGCGAGCCAATGCATGAGCATGTTGTTGTAGCTTTTGGTGTTTCATTTCCAGCAGGATTTTGCCACTGTTTTGGTATGCATGGGGTCTGTTTGGTGTTGGTTTAGTTCATCGAGCACTGCTTTGCATGATTCTAGTGTTGTGTCCTTCACTAGCTTTTAATGATTAAGTGTTCTAGTATGTTGTGCATGAGTGTTTGCATGTTAGAGTCTTGCATTTCATGCCAAGATTAGCATGTTGTTTTCATGTCATGTTTCTTGCTTTGCATTGTGTTCAATCGGATGTTGTGTTGAACACAAGGTGGATTAGTTCATTTCATACTTGAAGTGATGAAGTGAGCCAATCTCTCTTGGTCTCCATTGCCTTTGATCTCTCATGAAAAGGAGATGGTCTAAGTGTCTTGTTTGTCATGCATTTATTGAATTTGTACATGTTGGATCTTTCGCCATCATGCACTGAGATGCTTGATTGATGGTTTTGGATCCAACGGTGCCTCTCCCTTGATGTTTTGAGGTGATATGGAGGGGTATGGTACATACATGTCCTTGGGAGACCCTCATTTTCCTCTCTTTGAGCTTCGTTGCAAAATGGAGTTTCAGTACATCAGTGGCCGGTAGTGCCTTATTGATGGCCGGTACCTCTTCATCTGTGGCCGGCACTGCACATCCTTGGCCGGCAGGAGGGTCGGCAGTCACCATTCATGGCCAGCAGGCCACTGGTGCATTCCCCAGCAATGATTTGGTAAGGTTCAGCAGCAAGTTCTTGGAGAAACCCTGTAAACAGAGCCTCTAAAGAGCAAATCGGAGAGCTTTTTCGGGGCGGAAACCGAGCATGCATCCTTCATTGTTCAAGGCAGAGCTGTGGCAGCCTAATTTAGATGCTTTTCATACTTAGTTGATTTTGTAACTTAATTAATTTGATTAATTAGTCAAAGTTTTGTAATAATTAATTAGCTTAGCATAGTTAATTAGTTGGTTTGTAATAATTAGTTTAATTAGCGTAGCTAATTAGCTAAATTCATTCGGACCCTCCTTCGCGAGGGCGTATTGTTGTAATAAGTGTGCGTGTGTGTGTGAATGTCTTCCAACCCCACGTCTTTCTCCCTTTTACTTAACTACTTTCGATGGTTAGATTAGGGCATATTTCAATTAGCATCTGTAGACACCCCATTTTTTACCGTCCTTAAGACTTGGACGTCACCATTTGAACACTTGGTGATCATCCATGTTCGTGTTCGCCTTGAGTTCTCGGAGGTTTTGGCCGCGTGCCTTGCCTCAAGACCTCTCGACTTTTGTTTTTGCTTCTAAGGGCAGGGAATGGCTTGATTAGACATCCTCACACCTCACCGGCCATGGCTTGAGGCCACCGGCCCTGTTTTCTTGCCACCGGCCATTGTTGATGGCCGGTCGGCACTATTGGTGGTCGGTCGGCACCTTTGGTGGCCGGTCGGCACACTTTGCGGCCGGTCGGCATCTTTTGTGGTCGGTCGGCCATCTTTGTTGGCCGATTGGCCACTTTTTCTGGTCGGGACCCCTTGTTTTAGCTTCTTAAGGAAACTTGAACCTTTTGAACCCCTTGTTTTAGCTTCTTGAGGAAGCTTGAACCTTTTGAACCCTTGGTTTTTAGCTTCTCGAGGAAGCTTGAACCTTTTGAACCCTTGGTTTTTAGCTTCTCGAGGAAGCTTGAACCTTTTGAAGCCTTGATTTTTAGCTTCTTAAGGAAGCTTGAACCTTTTGAACCTTTGCTCTAGCTTCTTCAAGAAGCTTGACCCTTTCTAGCTTCTTGAGGAAGCTTGAACCTTTTGACTCTTTTTAGCTTCTCCAAGAAGCTTGACCCTTCTAATCTTCCAAGAGAAGCTTGCACCTTTTGCTCTAGCTTCCAAGAGAAGCTTGACCCCTTTGCTTAGCTTCCCTTAGAAGCTTGCCCCTTTTGACCCTTTTGCCTTAGCTTCTCCAAGAAGCTTAGGCTTTTTGCCTTGCTCTATAAATAGAAGAGCTCCTCTTCCATTGTAAGGGTTCCAAGAATTTGTCTAAGGCTTCATACATATATCTCTCTCCATATCTCCTCCATTTTAGCTCCAAATTGCTTGGTTCTTGGCCCCATTGCACTACAACTCTTAGCCTAACACCTCCATCATCAACCTAAGGATCTTGGAAGCCATTTTCAGATGCTAAGGGACTAGTTTTCTAGACCAAGAAGCTGCTGTCCCTTTTTGGCTACAAGGGTAATGCACTTTTCCCTCTTTATTTTCTGTTTTTGCACACACTTTTAGCCTTACTTGTAAGCATTTTCGAGCTTTGTTATAAACTGAAAAAAGTCTTATTTTGAGCTCCTCTTGAAGTTTGTTTAAGGTCACTTTTGTGTTTGGGGTTGTTTACCCCCTCTTAGGCCTTATTTGGCCTCATTTTTGTGCATTTTTGGTGAGCTCCGGGACCACCTTGTTTGGGCCTCCTCACCACTGAAATCTTGAGGGATTTCAGTGGTGAGGATGGTGGTTTGAGGTTGTAAGAAGGAGAGGGCCATCCCCTCTCCTTGTTGTCTTCAATATTGGCCATTTTAGCCTCATGTGTGAGCACCATTTTTAAGTTCATGTTGGCCATGTCTTAAGTGTTATTTGTGCTTATTTTTCCATGATATAGCACCTTTTTTAATTGGTTTAGACACACCATGCATGCTTAGCATACTTGTCTTATAATGCCATGAAATTGCCTTAACATGCTTTGTGCTTTGAGCCTTGTTTCTAGCATGATTTTGGCTTAGCTTTGTAAAGATTTTATGCATATTTTGGCATGATTTAGGTCTAATTTTGGTTGTTTGGGTCATCCATGACTTGCTTTGTATAGCTACCATGCAATCTAGTTTGTATGCTTTGAGTGTTAGCTCCTCTACCATGCTCTATTTGCATCATTTTAGTGGTTTGGCACCATTAGTTATGATATTTCAGTCCTTGCTCCATGCTTGTATGCTTGCATTTGATGGCCCTTTAATGCTTTAAAAAGTTGGTGTTTCATGCCCCATGTTTGGACCTTTGTATATGCTTCCTTGTGTAGGCCATTTAGATGCCATCTAAGTGTGTTTTGGGCCTTGTCTCGACCTACATTGGGACTATTTTGAGTCCCCTCGACCCTTTGGGACTTGCTTCATATAGCCATGGTTTAAGCCCCTCAGCTTGCCTTGAGTTTTGGACATAGTTGCATGCCTTGTTCTCATTGATAGGTTGATTTGGCATCATCCCTCATGTATTTTTCAGAGTTTAATGTGCTTGCCATTTGTCCATAATAGTCTCTTTTAAATGTGTTTAAAAGTTGCTTCTTTGTGCTTAAGTGTTGGACCATGTGTGCATGCATGTTTGTATGAACATTCACCCTCATTTCCATAGCATTTGGCCACTATTTTGGACTTATTTGAGAGCTGCCCAAATTGGCCTAAGTCCACCTTTTGCATGTCGCTCAAATGTTGTTACATTGCTTCATGCCTTGCATGCTTGTTTGCTTAGGTTGTATGCCTAATGTACATTACTTGTTTGCATGCTCATATTGCATATTTAGCTCACATGCTTAGGTTGCATTTGGCATGCATACCTTGCCTCTTGAATCACCATGATTGAGGTTGGGTTCCTTATGTGTTTCTGTGCATTACATTTGACATTAAAATGCACAACTTGGCTTCTTGGGCCATTACGCATTGAAATGTGCGATTGGTGGTCCGAGGGTTGAGCACCACACTCCTTTGAGTCTTAAACATGATATGGAGTGTGGTTGTGCAAACATTTGCTTTGAAATGCATTGCCATGCCTTGTCTGTCCTTTGCTGCTGTCAAAATAGGTTTCTGCAGGAAGAATTGGTCAGCCAGCCATCTCTATTGTCGACCGACCAAACATATTTGGCCGAGAGCTCAATTAATGGTCAATGACCATCCTACCATGGCCGGTGATGTTTCCCCCTGGCCGGTGGTGTTCCCCAGTGTCCAGAGAGTGTTCCTTGGGAATTGTGTAATTTTCAGAGGAGCAGAGCAGAAAAAACAGAGGCAGCTTGTGCATGGCGTTAGATTTTCGGGCAAAGCCAATCCGAGCACGCATGCATCCCTCTTCCCGGGGCCTTTTACTGTTTTCCTTAGCTTAATTAATATGTTAATTAATTAGGTGGTCTGTAAATTATTTAATTAGCTTGTAGGTTAATTAAATTGTATTATTCTTTTGGTCCCTCCGAGCGAGGGGGAATTTGTAATAAGTGTGGGTACGTGGGTGCGTGTGTACATGTCTTCCAACCCCCACTTCTTTCTCCTTTTTACTTACCTGCTTTTGATGGTTAGTATTAGGGCATATTTAAATTAGCATACCTTAGGCTATGCATGCGTGCATCCATACATTCGTCTTGCATGCACTGGGCTCGGCGCATCATATTAACTGCATTGTATTTCAATTCCAAGTTGAATACACGTTATTTGTAGCATCCCATATGCCATCTTAGATTAGCCGAGCCTATTCTAGCTGCGTTTTGCTTGTGTTGCATTAGCCATCTTAACATGAACTAGGATCATGCATTGATTACTAACTAGTTTATGTTTTGGCTTGGAGTACTAGGTAAGCTTTTATGCTTTAGCATCCTTGCATGCATGTGAGTGTTTGCCATGACAGCATGCTTGCCATGAGGCTAATTGCTTATGTGATATAACTGCCTGAATGCCTGTGGGTGAAGGTTGGATTGTTTGAATTGGGATAATTCATTGAAATCCGTATTTTAGCCTACTTGCGAGTAGCAAATCTCAAACCATTTTCAAACAAATGGATATGCAATGCTTTGTTCCAAATTAGGCGATTTAGTCTATACTTGTTTTGCTGTGCGTATCACGTAGTAATTTTAGGCTAATTAACCAGAATAAGAGCACTTAATGTTTTCAAAACAAGATATCAAGATTAGTAGAGGCCGATCTTTGATCGAGCGAGCGGGGGTGCTCATAGCTAACCTTCCCCAATCGTACCCAAGTTTCCGAGCCGAGGCAACTTTGGTGATGACGGACACGTGGCCTTAGGCAAACGAGTCAGGGTTTCCTAAATTTCCCAAAATAAAATATTTAGGTGGTGACTTTGTATCTGGCAAAGCAGTCCATGTTTGGCACTTCTTTCTAAAAATCTGTTTTTCAAAACGATTTGCCAGACTTGGACTCTTTGATGATTCATCGGTCTTGCATTGCACTCTGCGAGATTAGATACAGGACCGTGACATTGAGTCCTGAATTGTAGTAAACCCACAAACAAACAAAACGGGGACTCATCCTCCCGGGACGTTCGGAGACGTCTACAGCATCCTTATGCTTACATGCGTGTATCATTCATTATTTTGTTTAATGTATCTGTTGGAAAAAAACTGACACGGTTAGAAATGGACCTTGAGAGGTTACCAGACGTGATTGTGATATGAAAACTAGTGTAGTTGTTCATATTTGATGAGATGTGGAATAGATTGTATTTATCGAAAAAAAAATTTGGAATTTAATTGTTTAAATATCCGTTTCGAAATATTTGTTTTAGGCTATCGGTGGAGGATAGCCATGATTGTTGTAGAAATGCATGAGACTTAGGTAAATTGAACCACATTTCTCATTTGTTGCATTGGACATTGCATTACATTCATTTCATTGGAAATGTATCAGTTTTTTAGAAATGTTTGGAAATGTATTTGTTTGCGAAAAGACAAATACTTTGTGAATCTAGGTAGGGGGTGTAGAACCGCGCAGTTAGGTGTCGAGCCTTCCAGTTTACTGGTAAAAATGATAGTGGTAGTGCATTAGGGCCTACTTACAGACACTTACCTAGAGATTCACATAGCTTGTATTCATGTAACAGATATGGTTTAAAATGGAAATGGTTTTATATCTGTTGTTGCATCTCAACATTGCATGCTTTATAAAAAGAGAGATAAATTGTTTTATCATGAGCATGGCATGAGCATACTCCTCTTTAGTCTTGTCATGGTTCATATGTTGTGTAGTGTATCTCTACTGGGTTGTGGCTCACCCTATAAGGGAAACTATTTCAGGTACAGATGCTATGCATCTGCCAAGGCATTGACTTGGGAGGACTTGGAGCTGAGGCTTCATTTTTGTTTTATTGTTATTTGTTGAATGTAAGCCCAGGGCTGTATTTGCGTTGAGTTGAAACTCCATTTTGTGTAACTAAGAATGTTCTTGGATAAATTTGTTTGGCTTCCATTTCATACTTGTTGTAAAATGTATGCTTGGGATTGGAACTAGGACATTGAGATGTAAATAGCATGTATTTGGCATTTGGGATTTAATGGAAATTTATGTATGGAATAGTTAGCTATATATATGTGTTTGTCTATCAGGTGGGTCTTGTTGCATAAATAGATATACCCTGTCCAATTTTTAGGGCGTTACAAATTTGGCTCTGTCTTAAGATTGTTGGAGCAATCTTCTACATAAAATAAATAACTTGAAATCAAATCAAACAAATAAAAATAAATTAGTTACAGAATTTATTTACCGAAACGAATAAGTACAAAATTGATCAAATCCAGTGTGTGACACTATATCCTTAAGACAGATTTGCCCTGCTCCGGTACTTATGGATAAATGGTGTCTATCTCCCAAGATACAATGATCTTACACAGATTGTAGTAGCACGCCAAATAATTTGTACAATGAACTAGAACTTGTGTTCTATACTCTCAGAATTTTTCTCTAAAAAACTAGTATGAAGAAAACCGGGAAGAGAATTAATTTTCTGGATGTCCATACTGCTAGAAAAGGTGTAGTATTTATAGGCAGATTGGTGACCGTAAGGAAATGCCAAACAGGTAAGATTTCAGTTTAAAGATGTGCAATTCAAACTTGAACAGATCTGCTGGAAAACTAGTTTGAATCTGTCCGAAACTACTGGGCAGTTTTAAATCTGTTTGGAACAGTTTAATCTATTGAAAAATGAAAGGGAATTTTCGACTGGTGGAGGTACCTTTTGGACAGAAAATTGATATCAAATTTGGCGAAAAATGTGAATTAATTTCCTTTAGAATAAATAATTTTCTCGCAAGAATTTTTGAAAAAGATTCAAATAAATTTTGTCCAAAAAATTAATATTATGACCGACTCGACCCACACCAGCGCCTGGCACAGCTCGCCGGTCAGACAAACTACGGCGCGCGCGTGGTGGTTTGAGTCAAAGCTCATTTCCAAGAACCCACATTTTACTCTTTAATTGTCTATTCCACGAACTTGAAAATGATGTCAACTTCTCATTCACTCATAAATGGTTTTGACAAACCATCTTCACCGTGTGACTTGCCATACGGCAAGGAATACGTCACCTATTTGGACTGACTCCAAAAGATGTGTGAGCCCCACCCAAATTGGGTTCAAAATTTGCCCAAAATAAGCTTATAAAAAAACACCATAATTTCCAACATATACATGTATTTTTTTAGCCTTAAAACATTTGACAAACATGTGAAGATAGTTGTCAATATCCTTAAAACATTTGACAAACTGATATTTAATTTTTTCTTTTCGTGATTTAATTTAAAGGTAAAATAAAAATAAATAGTAACTCCACAACTTGATATAATAGACATTTTATGAGTGAATACCAGAGTTGATTTAGCCTCCGTTTGGGAAGTGGGTTGGCTTTTTGGCTTTTTTAGCTTTTTTAGCCTGGGCTTAAAAGTTTGGTTTGGGAAGGGCTTTTTGGCTTTTTGGCTTTTTTGACTTTTTTTGTGAGAGAGGAGTGTAATGATTATGGGTTAGATGTGATGTTTTGTTTTTTATGGCTAAAAAAACCTATTTTGTCTTTTGTGGCTAAAATAGCCAAAAAAGCCCAAAAAAGTTCTTGCCAATCGGAGGCTTAGTCTTCATGATCAAAGTTTTATTCCCATCAAATAGTATAAACTAGACATAAATAGTCAACCATACATATATATTTTCTGAATTACTATGTTTTTCTGTATGATGATTCAATCATATAGATTCTTATTTTTTCAAAAAATAATAACATTGGATATCACCAGCTATGTAACTTTGTCGGGGCGGTATCTCCGATATAGAAACCATCCGGTTTTACTTGCCAGAAACACAGCCAAGGCTCCCGGGGTTGTTTGCAATAATCTACCATATTTCTGAAGAAAACATTAAAGCTTGTGTCCTTTGAATTCCACTGAAATCGGCAGAAGAAAAGAGTAGTTTTTGTGAAATTTTCCCTAAAGCGCCAATAGAACTCCTGACCAAAGTTCAAGAAATGCACTCCAAGATCATCGTCTTTCGATTGGCAATGAATCTTCAATGGGCCGGGAGTGTTTGGGACTTGACTGGTGATATGAACCTCAAAACGTCTCAAGGGTAGTAAGGGTTGGGATTGGGGTTGGGATTGTGCAAGAACATGATTTGAGCAAGCAATGTAAAGGACTAAGACGAGGATCGGAAGAAGAGAATGGTTCGTCATCATATAATTTGAAAGAAGTGCTTTTTGAGGTGTTGTTGCCTTGCGCCTATGCGTGTATGTGCATATAAATGGTACTTGCATTTTGCATTTACAGTAAAATATAATTAAGAGTTAATTACTTAAAAGCCTTTTTTACAAATGTTATGATAGTTCAGATTTTATTTTAAAAATTTTAAACCAATAAATCTTACTCAGTAAAACTGAAAATATTATCAGTTTTTCTCAATTTTTCAAACTAAGAATATTATCAATTTGGCATAGTAATGTTTTAGATAATTATTTCGCTAAATGATTTTTTTTGGGGGGGGGGGGGAGGGGGAACCAGAGTATGAGATTAAAGGTTTTATCATTCTACTTATTGGTTTGATTAAACTATCTAATAAAATCGGTAACATTATCAGTTTTTTCTAGTTTTAAAACTAAGAACATTATCAAAATTTTCATTTTTCAAGGGGTTTTTTTTTTTTTTAGTTTTGCACATCAATATTTTATCATCATGTTCCTTAATAGACACAAAATTTTTAGTTTTACACAAAAAAAATAATTCAGTTTTTTCAATTTTTTCAAAAAAAAAAAACATTCAGCTTGTTTGGTTTTAATTTTCAAAAAACAGTTTTCAGAAAATTGTACTTTTTTATTTTACGTATTTTAATGTTTTCAATGATTTTTTTAATATTTTAAGTAACTTATTTTTTTTTTAATTTTTAGACACACCTAACATAAATACACTTAAAAAGTATAATATTTGTGAAAAAAAATATTTAAAAATTTTAATAAATACCAAAAAAAGACAAAACAAAACAAAAAAAAATCAATATATTTTTTATATTTTTGTGTATTTATTAGTTTTTTAAAATATTTTTTCACAAATATTTTACTATTTAAATACATCTAAGTAAGGTGTATCTAAAAAAGTAAAAAAAAAAAAAATTTGCTTAAAATTGAAAAAATATTCACTAAAACTAAATTAAAAAAATATGAAAAACAAAATACTCAGTTTTCAAAAAACTAAGTTCAGAAAACTGAAACCAAACACACTGATTAGTTTTTTTTCTTCTTCAGTTTTTTCAATTTGAAAGTTGATGTTTTAAAGTTTTGAAAATCAAAATAAATGCCAAATCATCATGTTTATACATAATCATAAATGATGAACAATCATTGTTTGAAGTGCAATTCCGATTATTAAAAATTTAATGAGACTTGAAGGTATAAAAAATCTTAATTAAAATTTAATAAAGTATAAATTCATAAACTAGGATTTGTGTGTAAATGCCCCTATAATTAATTATGAGCATTTAAATAAATTACGTATAAGTATCTACATTATAATAATTCCAAATCAAGCAAGCAATTGATTGACCATTTTGCAAGAATGGAAGTCAGTTAGAAATGAAAAAATTATTCAATGCTCTTAGAGCATCCCTAGCAGTTTACTTAAATTTTACCCTAAAATATTATTAAAAAATTCATTCCCTATTTTAATAATCACTTTTTCATTTACATTCCATATCAAACTCCCTATTCTTTCTCTATTATATTAAAATAATATTTTTAATTACTTTTAAATTTAAATATTTTTCTTCAATAATAAAATAATAAAAAGCCAACCAAACACCAGCAGCACAGGAGAGGAAAACAAATAGGGGAGGTCGACCGGGCGGTCGACCTATTTGGTCATTTTTGGACATTTTTCTTCTGCAGCTACAGGGCACTCACCGGACGTCCGGGGGACATCCAGGGGACTTCCCCTTCACGCCTTCAATGAAAAAAAATAAGAATTTATCAGATATAAGGAAGCTACAGTAACTCCCTACAAATAGGGAGTCACTATAGCAAAAACTAGTTTAGGGAAACTGCTGGAGATGTATAAAGTGATTTCAACCCCTAAAATAGGTAAGGGGTGGGTTTAGGGGGATTACTAGGGATGCTCTTAGCCCCAATTTGACTAACAAGATTAATAGTAAAATGATTAATAATTTTATGAATTAATGTAAGATTAGTTATTCAATTAAATTAGTGAGATAATCATTTATTATATATTCATTTTATTTTTTTTCTTTCATATTTGAAATTATAATCCCAACCCCTCAATATTAAAAATTGACCAATTTCATCATATTAAATGTCCACCGTACATATAATCTGGTTAATAAAATTTGCAATTAAATATAGGATTGTGAGTTCATGGACTAACAATCTCAATCCAATACTATAATCTTACTAATCAAACATGTCCTTAGAGTAAGTCTGGGCAGTGCTCCAAATGAATTGTAAATCATGGAATCCATAACTTTTGTGTTGGAGTTTTAAGAGACAAAATATTAGATGTCAATCTATAATTAGAATGGAGTATTACTCCAAGAGTATTGAATAATTTCCCGTAAGAAATGGGATTGTCTAGGTGGACTGTCTAGGTGGGCGAGCCAATTAGACACACCTATTGAGGTTTAGTAGATCTATTACGGGTCTCACTTCGATAATCTAAGATTTTTATTTTGAAGATCATTTGATTTATTCATACAAAAAAAATCAAATTGATCAAACTAATCAAATCACATATGCTTTTAAAATAATGAATGTTCTAATATCAGGGGTAAATTACATTTTACCCCCTTCAACTATTGGCCTTATTACCTCCTTCAACTATAATTTGTAACAACTAATAACCCCCCTTATTTACTATTCTTTTTCAATTTGTACATTTATGACTACAATACCATTTCATCAATAGGATAAATCATATTGTATCCCCTTGAATTATCACCCAACATCATTTTCAGTTTGGACCTTTTTATTTTTATTTTTTTCATTTTATCATTAAATTCATTTTTAGTTTGTTAAAAAAATTAAATTTACAACCAAACCAAACAAATAGAAAATATTTATGATGAAATTAAAAAAAAAATTACTAAAGACAAAAAAAATACAAAAATATACTAGTTTTTTGTTTTTATATTTTTTCATCTTTAGTGATTTTTTCAAAAATTTATTCACAAATATTTAACTTGTAGGTGCATCTAAAAATTTACAATTTTTTACTAAAATATGAAAAAAATTTATAAACATAAAATAAATGAAAAATTAAAAATTGTATTTTAAATTAAAAACCAAGCATTTGTTTTAGTTGAGAGGGTAGAGTGCTATTGATTGATAGTTCAAGGGGCAAAGTATCCTATAGTTAAAATGGTATTTTCATCACTAACGTCTAAATTGAAAAAAAGTAATAGATGATGATGGTTAAGTGTTATAATTTTTACTTCAAGAGGGTAAAGTAATTTTAAACAATAGTATTCTTTTTTTTTTTTTTTTAGAAAATTATAATATGCACACTTTTGAAAGGGATGTGTACTATTTGCAACTCTAGTTATGTCATTTTCTTCTTTAGTTATGACATTATTTTAGTTATAATTCATGAGATCTTTAGTTATATCTCATGTTATATGTAATTATGACAATTTTTTTTTTTAATTATGACTCAGAAAGTATAAAATTATATTATTTTTTATTTTAATTATAAGGTACATATGGTACACATCCTTAATGTTGTCTTTTTTTTACCCTTTTAGTTTAAGGGGATAAAAATGTAATTTGCCCTTATCAAAATCATATTTTTAGTCCATTTCTTAATTGTGAAGACCCAAATAAATAAATAAATAAATAAAATGTGTGGTAGTGGAAAATTTTTGAGGGTTGCTCACTTTCGGTGGAGAATAAATGATTAAAGAGAAAAGAATGCACTCTCTTGTCTCTCTCTCGTGGGGTATGATGAGTAGGAGGAGGGGTTTAAATATTAATATATATCCTTCTCTCACTTCTTAGTTACAACCATTTTTCTCATCATTCATGAGTCTCAGGACACTTGTTTGAACTTGAGTGTGATGACTATGCTGTTGTTGAGGCCATCCAACGGTTCTTTCTGGGATACCCTTAATTGACCAGATGCTTTTGTGTTTGGACATGAAACTTGAGTCATAGATCCTTCCTCTGTCAAACCCATGTGGGGCAATGGCAGTGGAGTACCATCTTGGAGACAGAATCCAATAAAATCACTGGATCTATTTTCTAGCAGAATCAACATATGATCACTATGGATTTTAATGGTATAGCCTGAGTTGGAAAGGGCTCGAAGCACAGAGAGAGAGAGAGAGAGATGACTACAGCTATGTCTAGTGCAGAGGGTGCCGCATATAAAGGGCTTCAACAATGTATTAAAACTGTTATGGCTGAGGTTTGTATTTGGCAAGCTAAAGATATGGAGATGGATGTGGAAGATGCGAAACATAGTTCGAATTCAAACCAATTCAAGCGATTCGGACTCAAAAACACTATTCAAACGAACTTCGGAGACGACTACGTCTTCCAGATTGTCCCCAAGGATGATTGGACGTCGATGGCGGTGTCTCTGTCGACCAACACCGTAAAATTATACTCAGCAGTCACAGGTCAATACTTGGGGGAGTGTAGAGGCCATTCTTTTCTTCCACTATTAATCAGATCTCATTCTCTGCTCCAACAACCCCTCACCTTCTTCACTCTTGCTCTTCTGATTCTACCATCAGAGCTTGGGACTCTAGATCATTCCAGCAGGTGTCTTCTGTAAGTGCTGGTCCTTCGCAAGAGATATTCAGCTTTTCGTTTTGGGGGGGGGGGGGGTGGGCAGGAGATAATCTTCTTGCCGCTGGAAGTAAGTCTCAGATATTCTTTTGGGATTGGAGAACCAAGAAGCAAGTTGCATGCCTAGAGGAATCTCATATGGAGGATGTTACTCAGGTTCACTTTGTTCCTGAACATCAAAACAAGCTTGTTTCCGCTTCTGTAGATGGACTAATATGTTTGTTTGATACCAGTGCAAGTATCAATGACGATGATCAGATCATCTGGAGTCAGTGATTAATGTGGGAACTTCAATTGGAAAAGTGGGCTTTTTGGAGAGGCAAGCCAAAAACTCTGGTGCTTGACACACATTGAAACCTTAAGTGTTTGGGACTGGAAAGATGCAAGAATTGAAGTCAACTTCGAGAACGCTCGTTCATTAGCTTCCGACAACTGGGCATTAGCATATTTGGCTGCAATTCCACTTGTTCAGGTTTTAGACGCATGTTCTTGAGACCATGGTAAAGAGTTTGGTGAGAGTAACGTTTTGACCGGTAGAGATCGAAATCCAACAAAGTTAAAAATTTGATTTTTTGCGTGTTTCCTTGTCAAACATGAGGTAGGGATTTTCTTTGAGTCATATATATATTTTTGCAGGATCTAAATAATTTTGAAAATCATCTTTTAATTTGTTTTGAAAAATGGATTGTTGATTCAAGAAGGTGAATGATTTTGAAAGTAGGTTTACTTTCTTTTTCCTTCAAAAAAATAGAAATTTATATTTTGAAACTATGTTGATGAAAGAAAGATGTTTTTGGTGAGATCTTCTCAAATATTTGAAGATGAATGGCTTTTGGTGAGAAACCTCGAAATTGGGAATTTTTAAGAAAGATTGCGAAAATTTTTAGATTATGTTGTTGTATTTATTTTGTGTGCCAAAATAAATAATGTTTGAAAATTGTTTATTGATTTACATATAAATAATGTTTTCATGGAATATGAGAATTTTTGAAATTTTGGGCATTGTTGTTTAAAAGTGTTAATATAGTCTTGAGATGACTAAATTGTTAAGATTATTTGAAATGTGGGAATTATGTTATTCCTTTGATGAATTGAAATGAAAGTATTTATTCATCTTGTGAAATTGCATTGAGATGAGAATTTTGATCACAATGGGAATATTGTGTGGGAGTATTGAAAGTGAAGAAATATTGTATTGCATTTTTAACATGGTATTGGCATATCATTTCATTTCATTACATTACACTTGATGTTTGATTTGAAAACTTGCATTGAGAAAAGAATGTTGAGAAATAAGTTTTCATGAAATGGTTTTGGGGTAAATAATGATGGTAAGTTTTGACAGGTGGTGTAGAATAAGTTGGCCTGCGGGTCCGGGTTGAAAGACCGAAAAATCCGCGCGGATAGGTGATTGTTGATTTTTCCAGTTGCGATTGGTAAAAATAACAATTTGGTAGTACTTGTATAGTCTACTTGCAGACACTGGCCTAGGGATTACCAGAGACGTATTTACCGCCCTTGAAATAAATTGTTAAGTTTTGAACAATTGAAATTGCATGACATCATTGAGCATGATGGTTTTCAAAGGATAAATATGTAAATTATCTTCAAAAAGGGCATAGCATGGCATGTGCATTTCATCTCTTGAGACTTGTATAAAATGTATATACTTTGTTAAGAATTTTCTACTGGGCTTTATGCTCACCCTATGGGATTTTTGTGCAGGAAAAGATGTGGTGATTCCACCCAACTAGAGGCGTGGAAGTATGTGTGTTGGGAGTACAATGCTCTCATTTTGTGTGACTCTGTATTGTAAGCCAAGGGCTTTGTATGTATGGGTTTGAATAACCATTTTGTGTAACCAGGCTCAAGCCTTGGAAACTTGTAAACCCATGAGGATATTTATTTGTTTTATGTTATTTTGATTTGAAATAAATGTATTGTCATTTGGGCATGAAAATTTGGGGCGTTACATTAATGGGAAATTATATTTTCACACACTTATTACCTCAGTGCACATCTTCTCTCAACATACACGCTTATTAATTTGATTATTAATTAATTTTCTCAATCCACACACTAAAAGTTACAATTATATCATTCACTCATAATCATTGTATACACACTACTCAACCCTCATTTCCACACTTCTTCTTCTTTTTTTTTTTTTTTTTTATGTTTTTCAGTTTGGAGATTTCGGCATTGATTTTTCAAAATTAGACATTTAATTTGACACTTAACTTTTGAATAAAAGCGATTAGTTCAACAAATTTGTTCCCAAAAAATTTTTAAAAAAAAAAGAATGAAAACTTTCGGCAGTTGATGTCCGAATATAATGAAATAATTCGGCACTGGTTGTCTGATTGAAAACCGCAAAAGGAAAAAAAAAAAAAAAAAAGTTATGAACAAAAAAACTAACATTTTCATCACTAATAAAGTATAAATCTAGAAATTAAAACAATGAGAGTTATCGTGAGAGTATTGATTTGTAAGTAATAAAGGAGTATAGAGTGTGTAGCAAGCAAAGCGACAATAATAAAAAAAAAAAAAATTCAGGTTTAGTGTTTTTTTTTTTTTTTTACTCAAAATGTGTACATTGAGGATTTTTTTTTTTTTTCTTTTTTTTTTTAAAGATGTATACGAAGAATATTTTCATATAATATTATGAGTGCTAGTGGATATCCATTATGATCATTTTAGTTTAGGGTATAATTGCTATTAAAATAATATTTTATTAAGTGTGTGCACTGAGGTAATTAAGTGTATGAAAATAGAATTTCCCTTTCTTAATAAGTGACCTAATGATATAAGGGTAAATTACAAATGCACCATCTGAGGTTTGCTTGAAATACAGATTGCCCCATGTGGTTTGAAAAATTACAAATACCCCCTTATTAGAATTTTTTATTTAACATAACTAACTAAAAAAATAAAATTCATAATTGCCCTCCTATATAATAATAAAATTACCTAAATTATTAATTGAAACATATTTCTAATATCATTAAAAACTGTTAATTGACTTGATGATTTATTAATAAAATGGGCGATTTGTTATGAAATTAGAAACCTCAGGGGTGGAATATAATTTTCAAAACCATAAGAAACAATTCGTATTTTAATTAAACCTCAAGAGGTATATTTGTAATTTACCATTATATAATTACAATCTAGTCTCTCGATAGTTTGGGGTCACCTTGTTTGGGACTTGGAGTCGACTCGTTTTGCTGGAGCTCATATTAAAAACTTTAAATACGAAACTAACAAAATTAAAATTTTAAAAATCAAAATGACAAGGTGATGAAAATGTCCTAAAAAATCCGATTCATGACAGTTTGTAAACTAGTTGATTTTCTTGTATTAATAAGTCTCAGTACACAGAGAACAAAATACATAATAGAATATAAATGTCTCATAAAGAGTAGAGCCCACATAATATGGGACCCACATGTGGTACCCATCTTGTGGAAGACATATGTGTTTAATCTCTTTATTCTTAACATTTACATGAGTATATATATTGGGAGCAGGCTCCTCTCCAATATATTCTTAACATTTACATAGATGATCCGAACCGTTGATTATATAAGGTTCGTTGAGTATTTTATTCCTCTAAAAAATTACATTGATCGAATATTGATGAACACTTAATCAAATTATATTTTTGTTAATAATTTATTTTAAAAATCATATTTATTATTGACATAAATGTGATTTAATCAAGTAAATATTTATATCCAATTAACGTAATTTTTTATAAAAATAAAATACTCGACGAGCTCTACTTATTGAACAGTTCGAATTATCGATACGGATTTCGTGATGAGCCCAACAACTCTTTTCAATCCGATTTGAACTGAAGAGGAGCCTGCTCCTATATATTGAATCCATTTGATGTAATTTTATTTTTTTTTTTTTTTATGTGAACTGAGGTTTTGTTTGGGGAGAGAAGGCTTCAACAATGGCTAAGGGGAAAGGAGCGGCGACTAAGCGGCGCTGTAAGCGAGTGAGGTTCTAATTGCAACTCTTAAATTTCTTCATACACCCATCATATACGCGTGTACTTTTTTAACCTTAAAACATTTCATAAACATGTGAACTTTTTTAACCTAAAAACATTTGATAAACATGTGAAGATAATTGTTGGATATCATTTTTAACCTTAAAAACGTTTGACAAACTGATATTTAATTATTTTTTTCTTGTCTTGATTTATTTTTGTATGAGAGGGTTGGGGGGTGTGACCGAAAAATTCAAAGGTCATCGAAAAAGTCATCGAAATATTCTAATGTCTACCAGAAAATTCGAATATTGTCGGAAATTTTGAAACTTTTAGAAATGATGAAAGATTTAGATTCTTCAATGGATGTAACTAGAAACACAATAGTAAAGAGTTAATGGTAAGGCTCTCCTATGGATCTCCCACTTTCATTCACTACAACAAAAAGCACCAATGGCGACTAAAAAAATGAATTTCGTCGCTGAAAGTTGCACAAATGGCGACTAAATCCATTTTGGTGCCAAAAATGAAGACTTTTGGCGACTAAAACCATTTAGTAGCAAAATGTATATGTATTGGCGACTAAAAATCAGTTTGGTCGCCTATTATATGGGTTTCGGCGACTAACACAATTTTCGTCGCCAAAAGTGATGGTTTTTGCCGACTAAAACAATTTAGTAGCCAAAGGTGCTGGTTTTGGCGACTAAAAAGCAGATTGGTCGCCGATTGTAGGTGTTTTGGCGACTAAAAACAGATTAGTCGCTGAAAGTGAAGCTTTTTGGCTACAAAAAAAAATTTAGTAGCTAAAAACTGAGTATTGGCGACTAAAATTCAGTTTAGTAGCCAAAAGGGGACGTTTTTGGCGACTAAAAACAGGTTTAGTCGCCAAAAGGTGTGTTTTTAGGCACAACATTTTTTTTAGCGACTGCAAAATTAATTAGTAGCCCTAAATTGTAGAATTGGCAACTAAATAATGGATTTAGTCGCCAAAAGTGAGCTAATTTTTTTTAATAAATAATTTATTTTTTACATAAATTATATTGAATATATATAAATTATATTTATTTATATAGTTTTGTATTAATACTTGTGAAAGTAATATATAAATAATATAAGTTGCAATTATATTCATGTGATGGTTGAGTGGCATAGTTAGTGGGGTGGCGTGTGTTGTTAAGCCTTGGAACCTGGAGGTCGCAGGTTCGAAGCGTGGGAGATCCTGAGGCACAGTGGGTAATTTTTTTTTTTTTTTTTAAAATGCTTTTGGCGACAAAATATTGTGGTCGCCAAAAAGAGTTACAATTGCCGACGAAAAAAGTAGTCGCCAATTGTATAAATAAAAATAAAAAAAATCACTATTGGCGACTAAAACTTTAGTCGCTAAATGTATAATTCCAAAAATGGAATTGACTATTGGCGACAAATTATTTAGTCGCTGAAGACCTGTCTATTGGCAACTAACAGTTTTTTTAGTCGCCAAAGGTATTCGCGACCAGGTATTGGCGACAAAACCGGCGATTAAAATATTTAGTCGGGGAAAGTGAAAATTCGACATTTGACAACTAAAAAAGGACTTTTGGCGACTAAAAATTTAGTCGCCAAAAGTGTATTTTTTTTGTAGTGATTCTCAATGTAGATAATGGAGAAGGGAAAGTTCTTTTCCAAAAATTGCCTCTCCAAAATCCACTCCCTTGTAAAGCTATGTGTAGGTAAGCACTTCACGATGTAGGATGGAATCCATGTAGAAGGCATATGGGAAATGTTCTTTCTAACCACTTTGCTCGAGGAAGTGACCTCTCCGAGAACAAGAAAGATCTCAAAGATGAGATATTTTGCTTTATCAAAATCTTATTTTTATTTTATTTTTTAATAAGTGATATGATCATATAATTATAATTATCTATCAATTATCTACTCTCTCGATAGTTTGGGGTCACCTTGTTTGTGACTTGGAATGGACTCATTTTGCTAGCGCTCAAATTAAAAACTTTAAACATGAAATGAACAAAATTAAAATTCAAAAGTTCAAAATAACAAGATGATGAAATATCATTGTAAGAGTCCGATTCATGACAGTTTGTGAACTAGCTGATTTTCTTGTATTAATAAGTTTTAGTACATAGAGAATCAATTATAGAATGAGATACAGATGCCTCACAAAGAGTGGAGTCCACATAATGTGGGACCCACATGTGACACACATCTTGTGTGAGACATCTACATTTGGTCTTTATGTTCCTAACATTGCCCAAAATAAATACATGAGTACATAAATTGGACCCATTTTATGTAATTTTTTGGAAAAATTATGCAAATAGTCTCTGTCCTTTACACTATGTGTCAATTTGGTCCATGTAGTTTTAATTTGCTCGATTTTGCTCCTTAATTTAACAAATTGTATCATTTTAGTCCAATAAATAACGGTTGTTAAGTTAATTTAACTGAAAGTCAAACAATGTGTCAATTTGGTCCCTGTATTTTCCACAATGTGGCAATTTAATCCTTGTCAAAATCGAGAAAATTGAAACTACAGGGATCAAATTGACACATCGTGTAAAGTATAAGAACCAAATTGACACATTATTTGACTTTCCGTTAAATTAACTTAGCAACCGTTATTTATTGGACTAAAATAACACAATCCGTTAAATTTAGGGGCAAAATCGAGCAAATTGAAACTACAGGGACCAAATTGACACATCGTGTAAACTACAAGAACTATTTACATAATTTACCCTAATTTTTTTATTTTATTTTTATAACCTGAGGTTTCGTTTTGGGGAGAAAAGGCCGCGACAATGGCTAAGAAAAGGCAACAAGTGGCGGCTAAGTGGGGTTGTGAGGGAGGGAGTTTCTAATTGCAAATCTTAAATTTCTTCTTGCATCCATTATATACAATTGTACTTTTTTAATCTTAATACATTTGACAAACATGTGAAGATAGTTGTTGGATATCTTTTTTAATCTTCAAACATTTGACAAAATCATTTTAGTAATTTTTTAACTTTTTATAAAAAGATGTACAGAAAAATAGAGAGAATGATATGATAATTTATAGTAAATTTTTGACTCTTCGACTAAAACATGTAATTGCCAAGCGAGGCCTTAATTTTTTTTCTTTTCTACATTTATTTTAAATTTTAAAAAAATAGCAACTCCACAACTTGATAGAATGGACATTTTATGAGTCAATACCAGAGTTGATTTAGACTTCAAGATCAAAGTTTTATTCCCATCAAATAAAAACTAAACATAAATAGTCAACCATACATAATTTTTCTAAATCACTGTGTTTTTCTTTTGCATGATGATTCAATCATATAGATTCTTATCTTTTCCAAAAAAACAAGAAGATTAGATATCACCAGGTATTTAACTTTGTCACATTCAAAACACCATTTCCAATATATAAACCATCTGGTTTTACTACCCAGACACACATCCAAGGCTGTTTCGGTGTTTCGCAATGAATTCCACTAGAATCGGCAGAAGTAGCAAGTACTTTCTAGGAAATTTAACTTAAAGCTCCAACGGAATTCCTGACCATTGTACACCAAATGCACTCCACAATCGTAGTCTTTTGATTGACAACAAATCAACAGTGGGCTGGGAGTGTCTGGGACTGCACTGATGATATGAACCTGAAAACGAGTGAAGGGTTGTACAAGAACATGATTTAAGCAAGAAAAGTAAATGACTAATACGATGGGGTGAAAGAAGAGAATGGTTCATAATCTATAATTTAAAATAAGTGTTTTTCAAGTTGTTGTTGTTGCCATTTTGCCTATTTGTATATGTATAAATAGTACCAGTCTTCCGGAGGAGACATACTGGTGGCAGATCAAACTCAATGGGTGAAGTTCACAATATTTTTGTTGACAATTTACCGGACTCAATGCATCCAAAAGGATTGCACAATCTGTTCACAAACTTTGGGGTAGTCATAGATGTTTACATGCCCAGCCAGATGAGGTATTTAACAGGAACCAGGTTCGACTTTGTTCGATATGACTGTCCGGTAGCAACTGAAATGGCAATCCAAAAAGCCCACGATACATGGTGTGATGATAAAGCATTGAAGGTCAAGGGAGCTAATTTCACAAAGAATTTAAGCAAAGTCAAACCATAAGCTGATCTTCAGCATCTACCACCAATGGAAATAGGAAAAAAGGTGGATGAGAGTGGACGTACCCAGCATAAAAGGGATGTCTTATACAGAAGCTGTGACGGGGGGTCAAGTAACAAGGGGGAAATCTATCTCGGTGACTGTTGAGGAGTATAGAAATGGATGGTTGTCTGATAGTGTGATAGTAAAACTCTAGTCTCACTATCAATGCTTCGATCTTAAAAAGGAGCTGCATACCAGAGGTATGTCTGATGTGCAAGTGAAATATGGTGGTGGAAGAGTTGCATACTTAGTGTTTTCTTCACCAGAGGGTAGAAACAGAGGTTTGAATAGCCTTAAAGATTGGATCCACGAATGGTGTGAATCGAGGGTGGAATGGAGGAGGGGACTGAAGATTGAGCAAGAGAGATATGTGGGCCTGAACTGCTATGGTTTGCCACCCACTCTTTGGAATACAGCTAACTTCATCAAGATTGGGGAGATCTGGGGTAAGGTCATGAACATCAATTAAAGCACCTTCAATATTTCATCCACGGCATGTGGTAAAATCAGGATTCCTACGTCACATATGGAGATGATCAATAGTGTAGTTAACCTTGAATGTAGAGGTCATATACACTCAATTAGAGTGAGTGAAGAGCTTGGTCCTAACTTGGTCTATGTCCCAAGTCATAGCAGCAAGGAGAGGGATGTTTCTGATAACGGCATCACCAACAGTGATCAAATTTCAAACTGTAACAAAGGAAGAGAAGAAGCCATGAATGACATGATGCAACAAGGGGATAGGGTGGCCTATGAAAAGGATGTATCACAAGTTGCGAAGGGTAATGATAGAATGGAGGCAGAGCCTGAGGAAGCAGATAGTAGTCTTTTTGTTATTTCTGTAGTAAATGAGACCTGCAGCATTATGGGACCTAGAGTAGAAGAGGGTCAGTGCACGAGGCTCAAGGGAAGCATACTTGATACCTCAGTTGAGTTTATTGCTAGTAAAAGTCAAAATGATGAGGTCAATATGGGCCAAGGTGGACTGTTGGAAGCAATCAAAAAGAAAGGGCCAAAGAGTAGTCACAGAAAGTGGAAGAGTTGAAGGTGGCTTGGGTTCTGATGGGCTTATGAAAAGCTTAAGTGGAAATGGGCCTTCAAAACCCAGCATTAATTTAAAAGTAGTCTTTGATCAAGCCCATTTTGATGGTTTGTTGAATGAACTGAACGGGGGCATGTTTAAATCAACTGGGCAGGAACTTAGTTGTAGCAGGTTTGCTGAGAATTTGGATCCAACACATATTCAAGCCCAGGTGGAAAATTGAGAAGGTACTGCTGAGGACAGTAATTAAGGAGATAGTCAAAGCAATCAAGATAATACACCTAGTAAGAGAATAGAAGGCAAGGAGAGTAAAGGAAAAAGTCAAAAAACCAGAGGAAAATAGTGTTGAAAATGAGGTTTCAAAGGGGGGCCATCTTTAGAGTAGCTGCAACTGCAATTTCTTCTTCATTATCTCATACTAGTAGATCAAGCAAACATGATATGTTATCAAAGGAGGCTCAAGCTACAATTCGAGTTAGGAAAAGTCTGGGCATTGATTTTGAAGGCAAAGATGATGAAGTTATGAAGAAAATAATTAAAATGGAAGAGAATGACATGGAGCAGGCTGTTGATAGGAGTGATGGTGTAGGGGTTTAGATTAGCATCAAGGGTGGCTCAAGAGTGAAAAGTAAGTTCTTATGAAGATTCTTTCTTGGAACATTAGAGGGCTTGGTAGGCCTGAGAAGAAGAGGAGAATCAAAGCAGTTATCAAAGAACAAAAAGTGGATATGGTGCTGTTACAAGAAATAAAAAGGGCAAACATTTCAGATCAGTTTGTGAAGTCTATCTGGCCTTATGACCTAGTTGATTCCATGAATGTGGATGCTGATGGGAGTGCTGGAGGCCTGTTATGTGTATGGAAGCCTGACCTTTTTTTCTCTAGATGATTGCTGCTGCAATAGGAGCTTCATCATACTATCAGGTACCTTATTTAATAGCTTGGAATGTGTGATTGTGAATGTGTATGCACCTAATGATGTGAGTGCTAGGAGAAGCTTATGGGTCTCTTTGATCAATCTTAAGGCTGTTTTCCCCAAATTATGGTGTATATAGGGGACTTTAATGAAATCAAATCAATAGATGAAAGGAAGGGTTATGTAAGAAGGGATAGGGGAATAGTAGATTTTTGTAATTTCATAAGTAGCCTTGAACTGATTGACTTACCTATGTTGGGAAGAAAATTTACATGGTATAATTCATTGGAAGGTGAGAGATAGAGCAAGTTAGATAGGTTCCTTGTTGGACTAGAATTGTTGGTCTAGTTTAGGTACAAACTTTGGGGTCTTCCTAGATCCATTTCAGACCATTGTCCAATTATCCTAATGGAGGATGCCAGAAACTGGGGCCAAAAGCCTTTTGGATTTATCAATGCTTGGGCATCTCATCCAATTTTTCTTAATGAAGTGAAGAAAGTGTGGGAGGGTACTTAGGTGGAAGGTTGGGTAGGGTACAAACTGAAAATCAAGTTCAAGGCAATTAAACAATCTCTAAAGCAGTAGAACTCTGAAGTGTTTGGGAATACGGACTCTAAACTGAAACAAGCTGAAGAGAACATACATGTCCTAGATCTAATTACTGAGAGTAGAGACCTGGATGAGGATGAGAGTAAAAGGAGAAGAGAGGTGAAGGGTGAAGTGTGGAGCTCAAAAAGATCATGGAAAGAATTTAGCCGCAAAAGTCAAGGTTGAACTAGAATCTTAAGGGAGATAAAAATACAAAATTTTTCCACATCATAGCTATTAAAAGACAGAACACCAATGCCATTGATTCCATGTCAGTGAATGGGGAATTAGGAAATGAACCTTTTGAGGTTAAACAAGTTGTGTATGATCACTTCAGGTTAAGTTTCTCTGAGCAATGGAAGTATAGACCCAAGCTTTTGGGCCTATTTGATGTGATTGCACAGAGCCAACATTTCAGAAGTTTGGATGTGGAATTTTTTGAATATGAAATTTGGGCAGTAGTAGCAGACTGTGATGGGAATAAGGCACCTGGGTCGGATGGGTTTAACATGGCTTGCTATAAAAAAGGGTGGAAATTTATGAAGAATGATATCATTAATTTTATAAAGGAATTTTTCATTAACAGTAGCTTGGTTGGGAGCTTAAATAGCTCATTTATTACATTGGTCCCTAAAAAAGACAATCCCCTAGGAATTCAAGACTACAGGCCTATCAGTCTAATAAACTCCATTTACAAAATTCTATCCAAGGTACTTGCTAATGGATTGAAAAAAGTGCTTCATGTTGTTATAGATAATGCCCAATCTGCATTTCTAGGGGGTAGGAATATCCTGGATGGTATCTTGATAGCTAATGAGGTGGTGGATTGGTGGAAAAAAAATAAGAAGAAAGGGCCTGATTTTAAAGTTGGATTTCCGAAAAGCATATGACACAGTAAATTGGAACTATCTCCTCTAAATGCTATCAAATTTTGGGTTTGGTGCTAAGTGGGTGAATTGGATTCATACCTATCTTTCCTCAGCGAAAATCTCTGTGTTGGTTAATGGTTCACCCACCCCTGAATTCTGCCCTCAAAAAGGGCTTAGGCAAGGTGATCCATTATCACCTTTCCTATTTAATGTGGTGGCTGAGGGTTTGAACCTACTTCTTGTAAGAGAAAAAGAGTTGGGCTTAATCAAAGGAGTAATCATTGGGTCAAATGCCATCAACATCTCCCATCTCCAATTCGTGGATGATACAATTATCTTCTATAAAGCTGAGTGGTCTGAGGTGTTAACTATCAAGAGAATACTTAGATGCTTTGAGATCATCTCTGGGTTGAAGATCAATTTTCATAAGAGTGGTGTTTATAGAGTAGGGTTGTCAGAGGAGTGTGTGAAAAATTTTGCTTCAAGGCTGAACTGTACATATCAGAGGTTTCCATTCAAGTATCTTGGATTGCCATTAGGGGCCAACCTATCTAGGAGGGCTACATGAAGCCTGTGGTGGACAATTTCAAGAAGAAACTGATAGGTTGGAAGAGGAGATTACTATCTTTTGCTGGCAGAGTAACACTAATCAAATATGTCCTTTCTTCACTACATGTTGACTATAGATCTCTTTTTAGGCTGCCTAGAGGTGTGGCAAAAGATCTGGACAAGATACAAGCAGCCTTTTTGTGGAGTGATTCAGATGTGAAAAGAAAAGTTCATTTAGTAAAATGGAAGGATTTAACCATGGATAAGAAGCAAGGTGGGTTGGGAATAAGAAACCTAAGAATATTTAATAATAGCCTACTTGCTAAGTGGTGGTGGAGGTTTGGAAATGAAGACAATTCATTATGGAAACAGGTCATATGCAGCAAATATAAGTCAGAAGGGAGTAGATGGTTTCCATTTCATGTGGAGGCAAATAATATCTCAAGAGTATGGAGTGACATTATTCTTGTTAGTGCTTCTAATAGCAGCTTGTTCAATTATTATTTGGAAAATGTTGAAATCAAGATTGGGAATGGGGAAAGAATCAGTTTCTAGGTTGATAATTGGATAGGAACCAGGTGCTTGAAGACCTAATTTTCTAGACTTTACTATTTATCAGAGGATAGAGGCATCACGTTGAAATTGCAGTTGACTAGAGCTAGACAGCACAACAACTAGGAATTCAGCTTCAGACGCCCTTATTAGCATGGAAGGAAGGAGAACTACGGAGCTTAAGGATGTTTTAGGTGAGGGCCCTGCATTAAGATTAGAATCAATAGATATGTTATGGTGGAAATCTAACCTTATAGGTATTTTTAGTGTCAAAAGTGCTGTTAAATGGTGTGAATCTTTGAATGGTCCTAATCTGGAAATTCCTGAATTGATCTGGCATAACCCCTTCCCTCCTAAAGCCCAATTCTTCTCTTGGTTGGCTTGGAAAGAGAGGATAAAGTCTTCTAACTACTTACATAGACTTGGCATTATTAGTGCAGCAGTTAACTCTGACTGTGTGTTCTATCAAACTGAGATTGAATCACTCAATCATGTTCTGTCGATGTGCCTCTTTGCTTGGAAAGTTTGGTCCAATCTAATTAAGTGGTGGGGTTTGCATTGGGTTTCCCCTAGCTCAGTGGTCATGCTAATGCAATAGTGGTTGGGCTGGAAGTTTAGAAAAAAGGAAAAGCAAATTTGGAGATCAATCCTGATTGCTGGTTTCTGGTCCCTCTGGAAATGTAGGAATGATTATCTATTCAATGGGCTACAACTTATCTGTGAAGATCTCTGTGTGCTTATTAAAGTTAAAGTGGCCCTTTGGCTAAAAACTCATTCAGTTGGGCAAGGGTACATAGTGAATGAGTGTGTGTTTAATATTTATCAAATTAGAAGATATTTGTAGTGTGTTTGGTAAGGCCTTGTAGTGGAATTGCTGCTGATCTGCTTTAGATTTTGTTTCATCTTATTCTGTTAGACTGCTATGGTTCAAGTTCCATTTTGTTGGTCTGTGATATGTTGTGTTTGTGATCTGCCTTCAATGTTTGGTGAAGCTAGCCAATTGGATGGAATGTGCCTTGTTGCTACTATGGGAGTGATTGATGTTGCTATATATTGAGTTGATTCCAAGTTAGCTAGTCTAATTTTGTTTTTGCTGTTGCTGGATGTTCATTTTGAGTTGGCTGCTGAGTGAATCTCAATGATTAGTTTACTGAGTTGGTGCAAGTTGGAGTCTCAAGGATATCAGTGCATGCTGCTGCTGTATGCTACTGATGTATGATGGTTTTCTTGTTTCAGAGCTGATGCTAGTTTGATGTTGCTATTGGGTGTTCACTTCAGTTGGCTGCTGTTGATCTGTGTGGGCAATATGGATTTTACAGCTATTATCTTTTGTTGTTGTATTGGTCTCTTGCTTTGTGTATTTGTTTTGGTGTTTGTGATATGTAAAGGATCATCAGTGTATGCTAGTGCAATAGCCAACAAGCTCATTGAGGTTGTGAACAGACAGGGTGCAGCAATTCCACCAACCAGTAGCTATTAGGGGTAGAAGTAGAAATCTGACTTGATATTGGCTGCAAAGTATAGGTGGTTGTTAGCACAGAGAGGTGGATGAACTGTTATGTTAGCCTGAACTGTTGTAGTGTGGAGTACTAAACTGTGGTGGTGTCTGTCTTGCTGTGCTGAACTAATATGTTGTGTTGAATTGATGGTGAAAAGTCTGCTCTTGCTGTTGATAAAAGGAGTAATTACCCTGTGGTGGCTGCTGCTACTACATTTGGAATGCTGGTGAGCTGTGTGGTAGTTTGTCTGTTTATTGGTGAAGATGGGCTACTGATAAAAGGAGTTCTTACCCTGTGGTGGACTCTACTACTATATATATGGAATGTTGTTTTGATCTGTTTTGATCTATCAACTAGTTTTGGTCTATTTATTTCATTATTTTATTTTTGTTTGGTAGTTTTGAGTTGCTTGGTCTGTATTAGGTTTGGTTAGCCTTTTATTGCGTGAGGTTGTTTTTAGTATTTGTGGTTGGTTTCTCACCAACTCGTGATGATGTGTTAGCATATGATTGGGCGGTCTTATTGGTACCAACCTAATTGGGATTGATTAGGTTAGCTGTGATACTTTTTGCACTCATCCTCCTCTTTCTTTTATTGATGTAATAGTTTTCTGTTTCATCAATAAAGTTCATTTTCTTTGCTGATCAGGAAAAAAAAAAAAAAAAGTTAGAAATCTTAAAAGTTCTATTAAAATTTTTACCGAATGTCTCACATGGGTGTGAGACCCACATGATGCGGGTCACATGTGGGTCCCACACCCATGTGAGACATTTAGTAGAATTTTGGTAGAATTTTTAGGATCTCTAACATTTTTATTTAAATAAATTATGTAAAAGTATCTACATTATAATTCCGAATCAAGTAAACAGTTGATTGGTTATTGCCTATGTGTGTATGTGTATAAATACTACTTGTATTTGCATTTACATTATAATTAATTATGATCATTTAAATAAATTATGTATAAGTATCTACATTATAATTCCAAATCAAGTAAGCAATTGATTTGTCATTTTGCTACAATGGAAGGAGGTAAGAAATAGGGTTGTCTCTGTTAGAAATGGTTGGGAAAATTCTGGGTAAAATCAGAATTTTTTCCTAAGTTTGGTCTATTTTTTTGCTGGGCACCGTGCGTCGATTTTCGCGGGTCAAAGTGGTAACACGTTCTATGCCGTGTTGTGATTCACATGGTATATTTGGTTGCTCAAAACCATTATCGAGTGAATGCGAAATTGAAGCCAAAGTGAGCTCCGTAGAAATGGAGTTTTGGTGGAAATTCCTTAAGATTGGAAAAAGGCTTGTCCCACATTGATTTGGTGGGAAGTTTTGAATGGGTTTATATAGCCTGGACTTATAACTTGGGGAGAGCCCTAAGGGGCACCCCAAGTTTGTAGAAGGGAGAGGTTAAAGGCAAAATAGGCTAGACCCATTGGACCCAAAAACCACCACACGCGCACGCAACCGCCACCGTCCATCCGGGCTTGGGCGCGGGTGCATGGTGTGAGGTTGGGTTGGGCTTGTCCGACCTAATACTAATCTTTTTGGCCCAAAAATATTTGAATTCAATTTATTTTTGATAGAATAAATTTTGTCCAAATTTAAGATTTAATTTTTGAATTCAAAATTTTATTTGCACCTCTTCAGAAATTCTTTACAGGTTCGGATCTGTCCAAAACCGAATCTATTCAGTTCAAATTTAAATCCACCCGAACTGATTTGAAATTCAAACAAATTTGGTTATCTATTCAAATTCAAACCCAACAGGTACTGTACCTGTTCAAACAGGTATGCTACCTGTTCAATTCAAAATAAAAGGGTGCCATTACTTCTATAAATAGACCAGCCCTCATTTGATTAGATTCACTCCAATTTTCATCCATCTTTTGCTGCAAATCATCTCTGCATTTTGGTGCATTTATTCCATTATTTTTCTGTGAGAAAGAGTGTATACGCTAAGTGTGTTCGTTGAACAAATAAATTGTAGTGCTGCATTTATTTGCTGTTGATCATTTTATCCTGGGAGATAGACGTACATATTCTGAAAGCACCGACGAGATGACGAATCTGTCTTAAGGACACAGTGTCAAACACTAGACTTGATCAGATTATTATTCGAATAAATTAATCAAGTAAGTTGTTTAATTTATTATTCTGTTTTATTTGTTTATTAAATTAGATTTTAATTTTGTTTTTGTAACAAAATAAAATCTGTTTTTATTTATTTAATTTTATTTCTAGTTTGATTTTTGCAATCAAACAATTTTCTCTCATTTCCTTTATTTCTTGTGTATTATGTTTGTTGTTAAGTACACAAACAGAATTAATTAATTACAATGAAGATTGTCCAACAATCTTATGACAAACTTTTTTTTTTTGGTGTCTTCATTATATTTAATTTTCTGTGATTTCATAAAGACATATTCTGGTTGGAAAAACAAATAGTGGTTTATGCTATTTGACAGATAGTAGTAATATACTATCTATTTTCTTTGACAACTAGTGGTAATATACTGGTGTCATTAACAATTGTAGAATATTAATTTGTGTTGCAGAAAATTATTGTGGTATTTTATTTTTCTAGTTTTAGTAACAATGAAAATAAAATTATTTTGTGTTATAATTTATTTTCTAGTTTTAGTAACTAGAAAATTAATTTGTGTTTTAATTTTTCTGATTTTTGTAATCAGAGATTATGGCTACTGCTACTGAAACTGCAACTGGAAGTGGTACTTCAATTGTTACACCAACACCAGTCCCTATCCAAAACCATGTTCAAGTACCAATCAATCATGGAGAAAAAGGGGAAAAATTTAACGGTACTGAGTTTAAGAGATGGCAGCAGAAGATGCTGTTCTATCTTACAACTCTTAATTTGGTCCGGTTTCTCCATGAAGAGGCTCCAGCACTTAAAGAGTGTGAAAGTGATCGGCAAGTTGTTGCCGCTGTAGATGCTTAGAAACATTCAGATTTCCTGTGCAAAAACTACATCCCCAATGGCCTTGACAACATGCTGTATAATGTTTACAGTCCTCTGAAGTCAGCGAAAGAATTATGGGATTCTTTGGAGAAGAAATACAAGACAGAGGATGCCGGCACGAAGAAATTTGTTGTCGGTAAATTTTTGGACTTTGTTATGGTAGACTCCCAAATGGTAATTTTTCAAGTTTAAAGTTTTCAATTAATTTTACATGATATTCATTCTGAGGGTATGTCTCTGAGCGAGTCTTTCCAAGTCGCTGCTTTAGTGGAAAAGTTACCACCGCCTTGGAAAGATTTCAAAAATTATTTAAAACATAAACGCAAAGAGATGACCATGGATGAACTTATTGTAAGACTGAGAATTGAGGAAGATAACTATAAGGCTAAAAAGAGGAATGGGAAAAATCCCATTGAGTCCAAGGCTAATGTGGTTGAACAAGTTCATAAACCACATAACAAAAAGAGTAAGTTTACTAGAGATGGTCCTAAACAAGGCGACAACAATGGCAACAAGAAGTTCAAAGGAAAATGCTATAACTGTGGCAAGACTGGACATCGAGCTTCTGATTGCCGCCGCCCTAAGAAGGATCGTGGAAGTACAAACAAGAAGACTACCAATCAGGCCAATGTAACTGAACTAGATTATATCTCTGACGGGGTGAATGACATCAACCTCTCTGCTGTGGTGTCTGAGGCTAACTTGGTTGGAAATCCCAAAGAGTGGTGGGTTGACACTGGAGCAACTCGTCACATATGTGCGGACAAGAAGATGTTCACTACCTACAATGAGGCTGCAAATGGTGAACAACTTTTTATGGGAAATTCTTCCATTTCTACTGTGGCTGGACAAGGAAAAGTGATCTTGAAGATGACATCAGGGAAAGAACTGACCCTCAACAATGTATTGCATGTACCTGACAGTCGGAAGAATTTAGTTTCTGGTTCTTTGTTAAGTAAAAATGGTTTTAGGCTTGTCTTTGAGTCTGATAAATTTGTATTAACAAAGAGTGGCATGTATGTCAGTAAGGGATACATGAGTGATGGTCTCTTCAAACTAAATGTAATGACAGTTGTACCAAAAGTTGCTATTAATAAGAATAACACATCTTTTGCTTATATTCTTGAGTCAAATTTATGGCATGGTAGATTAGGACATGTAAATTATGATGCTTTGCGTAGATTAATTGGTTTAGATTATATACCAAAGTTTGAAATTAATACTAATCATAAATGTGAAATTTGTGTAGAAGCGAAACTAACTAAGGCTCCATTTAAATTAGTTGAAAGGAAAACCGAACCTCTAGAATTAATTCATACAGATGTATTTGATATTAAATTTGTTCAAACTAGAGGAGGTAAAAAGTATTTCATAACATTTATCGATGATTGCACAAGATATTGTTGTGTTTATTTACTTAGAAGTAAAGATGAAGCCTTAGAAATGTTTAAATTCTACAAAACAGAAGTTGAAAATTAACTTGGTAAAACCATTAAAATGGCTAGAAGTGATAGGGGTGGTGAATATGATGCACCATTAAATGAATTTTGTGCACTACATGGCATTATTCACCAAACTACAGCACCCTGTTCTCCTCAGCAAAATGGAATTGCTGAAAGAAAGAATAGAACCCTAAAAGGAATGATGAATGCCATGTTACTAAGTTCAGGCTTACCACAGAACTTGTGGGGGGAAGCAATATTGTCTGCTAATTATGTTCTTAATAGAATACCCCACAAGAAAACCAACAGCACTCCTTATGAATTGTGGAAAGGTCGACCACCTTCCTACAAGTACTTAAAAGTGTGGGGGTGTTTGGCAAAAGTTGAAGTTCCTGTTCCTAAAAAGACTAAGATTGGACCAAAAACAGTAGATTGTGTGTTTATTGGTTATGCTCAGAATAGTAGTGCATATCGGTTTCTGACTTATAAATCAGAAATACCTGATATAAATGTGAACACTATTATAGAGTCAAGGAATATTGTGTTTTTTGAACATGTCTTTCCTTACAAGAAAGGACATGAATTAAGTTCACAGAAAAGAACTTATGATTGTACACAAAGTCAAGAGATTAATGACAATCAAACACAAGAGGCTAGTAATGGTCTCGACCAACAGGAATTAACTGATGATGAACCAAGACGAAGTAAGAGAGCGAGAACAACAAAATCCTTTGGTCCAGATTTTCTGACATGCCTATTAAAAAATAAACCTCAAAGCTTTAAGGAAGCAATGACAGGTCCTGAAGCACCTTTGTGGAAAGAGGCTGTTAATAATGAAATTAAATCCATTATGCAAACTCATACTTGGGAATTGGTGGATCTTCCACCAGGTTCTAAACCTCTTGGATATAAGTGGATATTCAAGAGAAAAATGAAAGCAGATGGTTCAATAGACAAGTATAAAGCAAGACTTGAAGTAAAAGATTACAGACAAAAGGAAGGTCTGGACTATTTTGACACATATTCCTCTGTGACTAGAATAACATCTATTCGCATGCTTATTGCTATAGCAGCATTGTTTAATTTAGAGATACATCAAATGGATGTTAAGACAACTTTCTTAAACGGTGATCTAAATGAAGAGATCTATATGGAGCAACCCGAAGGGTTTGTAGTGTCGGGGTAAGAAAAGAAAGTTTGTCGGCTTGTAAAATCTCTTTATAGATTAAAACAAGCACCTAAGTAATGGCATGAAAAATTTGATTATGCAATGCTTACTAATGCGTTTAAGATAAACGAATGTGACAAGTACGTCTATGTTAAAAACACTGACCAAGGATATGTCATAGTTTGTCTTTATGTGGATGACATGCTTATCATTGAAAGCAGTCAAAACATGATCAAATCAACTAAGCAATTGCTTAACAAAAGATTTGATATGAAAGATATGGAGGTCACAGATGTTATATTATGAATGAAAATTACTAAAACATCTGACGGATATGCATTATCTCAATCTCATTATATTGAGAAAATTCTTGATAAATTTATCAAAGATGATTTGAATGTAGCTAGAACACCTGTAGACATCAGTCTTTATTTATCAAAAAATAAAGGTGATGCAGTGTCTCAGTTAAAATACTCCCAAATCATTGGAAGCTTAATGTACCTAATGAATTGTACTCGTCCTGACATAGCTTATGCAGTCAATAAATTAAGTAGGTACACTAGCAATCCCGGAGAAGACCATTGGAAAGCGATCATTCGGGTTCTTAGATATCTAAGATTTACTCATGATCGTGGTTTGAACTTTACTCGATATCCAGCAGTACTCGAAGGTTATTGTGATGCCAATTGGATATCGGATACTAAAGATTCAAAATCCACTAGTGGATATGTCTTTACTCTGGGAGGCGCTGCTGTTTCATGGAAATCTACGAAACAAACTTGCATCGCACGATCTACAATGGAATCCGAGTTCATTGCTTTAGACAAAGCAGGAGAAGAAGCAGAATGGCTTCGTCACTTCTTAGAAGACATTCCAATGTGGCCAAAACCTGTGCCAGCTATTTGCATTCATTGTGATATTCAATCTGCAATAGGCAGGGCACAGAATCATATGTATAATGGTAAGTCACGACATATTCGTCGTCGACATAATACCGTAAGGCAATTGTTGTCAAATGGAATAATCTCAATAGATTATATAAAATCTAAAGAGAATATTGCGGATCCGTTAACAAAAGGTTTGACAAAAGAGCTAGTGTATAGTTCATCGAAGGGGATAGGATTAAAGCCTATTACATAAGAGTCATCATAATGGTAACCCTACTTATATGACTGGAGATCCCAAGAACTAAGTTCAAAGAGACAACTAAGTTATGTGTGGCTCGCCAGAAATCACCAAGGGATTAAAATTCCCTACCCATTCCTATGGTGAGAGTGATATCTGCAACATGTGTTGTTTGCAGGGGTATAAGGATAAGCTTTGCTTTTAATGATTACTTATATCTTGATTTAGGTATAAAAATCAAGACAAGTATAAAGAGATACTTACAATAAGAATCACCTATATGAGTGTCGAACTGGGGCCGGTTCTATGAGAATGAAGAGGCTAAATTCTCTAGAAACATTCATAAAAACCAAGAGCGTTCAAAGCCAAAATGAACACAACAATGAGAACTAGGATGTGTTAGAAGATATTTTGTGTGAAATCTATTGTCTTGGCTTACACAAATGGCTGAACAATTCAAGGCATCACGTCCATTGGTTAGCTAGTAAGTCCGATAGGTTATCACTAGGGAAGGTTCAAGGCCGAAAGCTACCTATCCTGATGCAAGATATTTTCGACTTATACTCTTTCGATAAGTCTGCATATTGTTGCATTTCCGTTGTCATCAAATTCCATTCATGTGGGGGATTGTTAGAAATGGTTGGGAAAATTCTAGGTAAAACCAGAATTTTTTTCTAAGTTTGGTCTATTTTTTTGGTGGGCCCCGTGCGTCGATTTTCACGGATCAAAGTGGTAATGCATTCTATGCCATGTTATGATTCGCGTGGTATATTTGGTTGCTTAAAACCATTATCGAGTGAATGGGAAATTGAAGCCAAAATGAGCTCCATGGAAATGGAGTTTTGGTGAAAATTCCTTAAGATTGGAAAATGGCTTATCCCACATTGACTTGGTGGGAAGTTTTGAATGGGTTTATATAGCTTGGACTTATAACTTGGGGAGGGCCCCAAGAGGCACCCAAGTTTGTAGAAGGGAGAGGTTATGGGCAAAATAGGCTAGACCCATTGAATCCAAAAATCACCACACAAGCGTGCGCCGCCGTCCGTCCGGTCGGACGGGCTGGGCCTGGGCTTGGGCGCTGGTGCGTGGTGTGAGGTTGGGTTGGGCTTGTCCAACACAATACTAATCTTTTTGGTCCAAAAATATTTGAATTCAATTTATTTTTGATAGAATAAATTCTGTCCAAATTTAAGGTTTAATTTTTGAATTCAAAATTTTATTTCCACCTCTTCAGAAATTCTTTACAGGTTCGGATTTGTCCAAAACCGAATTTGTTCGGTTCGAATTTAAATCCACCCGAACAGATTTGAAATTCAAACAGATTCGGTTATCTGTTCAAATTCAAACCCAACAGGTACAGTACCTGTTCAAACAGGTATGCTACCTGTTCAATTGAAAATAAAAGGGTACCATTACTTCTATAAATAGACCAGCCCTCATTTAATTAGATTCACTCCAATTTTCGTCCATCTTTTGCTACAAATCATCTTTGCATTTTGCTACATTGATTCCATTATTTTTCTGTGAGAAAGAGTGTATACGCTAAGTGTGTTCGTTGAATAAATAAATTGTAGTGCTGCATTTATTTGTTATTCATCATTTTATCTTGGGAGATAGACGTCCATATTCTAAAAGCACCGAAGAGATGACGAATCTGTCTTAAGGACACAGTGTCAAACACTGGACTTGATCAGATTATTATTCGAAGAAATTAATCAAGTAAGTTGTTTAATTTATTATTATGTTTTATTTGTTTATTAAATCAGATTTTAATTTTAATTTTGTTTTTGTAAAAAAATAAAATCTGTTTTTATTTATTTAATTTTATTTCTAGTTTAATTTTTGTAATCAAACAATTTTCTCTCATTTTTTTTATTTCTTGTATATTCTGTTTGTTGTTAAGTACACAAACAGAATTAATTAATTATAGTGAAGATTGTCCAATAGTCTCCAGTTGCACTAGTCAACTAAACCCACCTGTTGAGATTTTGTAGGTGGACTCATTTCAATGATATAATTTTTTCATACAAAAAATTATATTGATTATTTTAAGAACATTTACATTTGTTTTTAAAATAATAAGTGTTCTATTTTTAAAATTATATTTTTTATTTATATTTTAATAAGTGATCTGATCATATGCCTACAATTGTCCTATCACAAAGAAGATCTCATTGTTTGGCAATTATATAGTCTCTCGGTAGTTTTGGGCCGGCTTGTTTGTTACTTGGAGTTGACTCGTTTATAGCTTTAATAATAAAGTTAGTACAGTTTACTACTGATTTAAAATTATTTTTAAAATATATATTTATTGCCAATTTTTCTTTTAATTTTTTATATTGATTTTTGTACTATTTTAATCAATTGGCAAACATGACCCGAACGTTGATAACCATCAAAAGCAACGGGGTGGCTCAACCCATATTGACCTGGGTATGCAATTGAACGCCCTTAAAAAACTATTGTTTTAATTTAATAAATTAGTAATATATATGTTAAATCAGTCTATTTTTTCAATTTTGAATATTGAACTCCCAACTAGCCCAGCATACTTTGCTGAATGCTCTTTCCACTCCATTGACCACAATTTATAACCTACTAATTCTTTAAAAAAAAAAAAAAAAAATTGGTTAATTTTTTTTTCTTAATACAGATTGTTCTTCATATCTTTATTTCTTCTGTCCAGCATATCGAGTTGTGTAGACTATAATCATGTGTAAATGTATATATCCATTTGCCGGTGGTCTGAAGGTTGTTCTTGTGTTTCTGTTTTTTATTTTTTTGTTTTGGTGTTTGATTGTGTGGTTAGGTTTCTATCGATACTTGGTTTGTAGCTTACCCTTTCTTTGGATGTAACTTATGTATTTATCTCAGACTTGCTCTATTGTCGAATTTTTATGATTGATTTCTACTTCACAATACGAGCTTTGCGTCTTGATATATTCATAGTTTCTCGTTTGTACATTCTTTGAGGATTTTTTCTTTGTTTGGTATAAGTTTTTATTTTGTTAGATTGGATTCCTTTGTAAGTGCCATTCTATTGATTAAAAAAAAATTAAAAAAATAATAATAAAAGGGTTAATTACACAAAAAACCCAGGTTTCGTGCCTTTTTCATTTTAAACCCCATGTTTTCAATTTCGACAAATTAAATCCTATCCTTCCATCCGCCCGTGTTTTAATTCCCCTCCCCCCCGCCCCGGTGGTCCATCTCCGTTATATTGAACTAACGAAAATCTGGACAAAATTTCATATTTTAACCCATATGTTCAACCACTTATATCTCCCTCGTAGTAATTCTGTTTCGCCTCATTTTCGCATCATGGCCTAATTTTCATTACATCCCTCATATGCCTTGTTCCATCTCTTTTTGTATGCCGTCGGAGGCCCAAAAGTTGGCCAACAATAAGATTTTTCTCTCTTTGCATAAAATTTTCAAATTTAATTCACATATTCAAGCACTTGTATCTCTCTCGCCGTAATTCCATTTTGCCTCATTTTCACGTTGTTTGATTCATCTCGTGGCCTAGTTTTCGTTTCATCCCTCATATGTCTTGTTCTACCTCTTTTTATAAGCTGTCAGAGCTCCGAAAGTTGTCCAAAAATAAGATTTTTCTCTCTCTTTTGTTTTCCTCTTTATCTTTTATTTCCATGCTTCTTTCTTTCTCCTTCCTTTCCATAATTATTCTCTTTTTTCCTTTTCTTTCATAGCCCTTCCCTTACCCTCACGTTTCTTTCCTTTTTTTTTTCTTTTTTTTTGATTAGCCAAAAAAGAACTTTATTAATGAATATTCAGACAACCAGAGGAAATACATCAATAAAGAGGGAAAAGTACAAAAAACATCATAGTAAACCTATGTCATCCCAACAAGGTTGGCACCGCAAGGGCTACCCAATCATAGACTAGCACCACCCAAATGTTGGTGAGAGACCAACAAACACATAGAACAGAGAACAGAAGTGGAGACTCCTTTTGAATGAAAACCCCAACTTCAAATCAAAACTCAGCTCCCAAAGCACATCCTGATCTACCTCAAATTGAAAATAAAATCCTACACTAAAAAGCTGAACTCCTTCAGTAATGGTTTCTTCACCTTCTTGTGAGTCATATACCTCCATACTCAACGACACTGCTAGCGTCGGAGGTTTGGTGGCTACCATGAGCTCGGTGAAAGGGCCATGAAGGAAGAAAGAAAGAGAGAATAATTGTGGAAATGAAGGAATGGAGAAAAAGAAAAAAAAAAGAAGAGAAAAATGTTATTTTGGCCAATTTTCAAAGCTCTGACGTCATGCAAAAAGAGATGAAACAAGGCATATGAAGGGTAGAATGAAAATTAGGCAATGAGGTGAATCCAACGAAATGAAAATGAGGTGAAATAGAGTAATGACGAGGGAGATACAAGTACTTAAACATGTGGGTTTGAATCTGAAAATTTTGCCTAAAGAGAGAAAAATCTTATTTTTAGCCAACTTTCGGAGCTCCAACAACATGCAAAAAGAGGTGGAATAAGGCGTATGAGGAGTGTAACGCCCTCAAAATAATACATAAAACCCATCACTTAAGACATGCTTTGATATAAAAGAAGTCAACCATTTCTATTCATCAGAGTAGTTCTTACAGCAGTATTACATGTTAACAACAAAAGCAAATGCCCTATGGGCTTACAGCTTTCCAAGTCAACACTTGGTTACACAAAAGAAGAGTACTAACTCTATACAAAATAAGCCCTAGGCTTGATGTACATGTAATACAAACAAAATAAACAAAAAGAGTCTTCAACTCTCATCATCACCCAAGCTATGTCCTTGGTGGTGGCATGCTACCTGTACCTGAAAATAATGTCTCATATAGGGTGAGTCAGCGCCCAGTAGAGATATGTTAAACACATTATGAGCAATAACTAAGACATTAGCAATTGATAAGTGTTTAATTCCATACATCAATTCATACCTCATTTTCATTACAAGACCACTATGTTCATGTTTCATTCTATTTTCCGTTTCTTATCGATTTCACAATTTACATCAACGACTCAGAACCTGGCCAACCACTTATATGAAACAGTGACTCATATTAAACATCTCCCTTTTTACAATAGATAAACATATTAGTTGTATCAACATCTTAACAGATAAGCATACAAGCTGTATCCACATCTCAACAGATAAGCATATTAGCTATATCAACACTTCCATAGACAAGCATATGAGCGATATCAACACAATAGCTGACAAGCATATGAGCTGTGTCAGTGGAGTCCATCCCCTATCTCCTCCCAAACAACATCCGGTTTAGAGGTCCATTCCCTAAACCGTGGAGTACATCCCCTATCTCCTCCCACACACGCAATGTATATACACATAGTTCATATACACAATCAAACAATACATAACGTTAATGTATTCTACCAACCGTCATACTCTATGACATATCCAATTGATTAGTTTTAGTTTGCCTAATCATCATGCATTGCCTACAACAATCAAAACTGCCCTCCACCGGTAGCCCAAGCAATTATTTCTAAACAGATAATAAAAGCTCCAACAGATATAATATCAATGCTTTCAAAAGTGAGCGATTAATAAATCCAACTCCACTATTCCACTATATAATAAGCCAGTTTCATTATTTCCGACTCAATTCCATATAACCACAATTTCCCCAAATTAACCATACCAATTAATTTATACAACCAATTAGGGTTTTCTACCCCCTTTCCCAATATTGACCCAATGGTCTATATATCAACACAATACAACAATAACATTATTTTGAAACCCAAATTACATATTTTAGGGCCAAAATAACAAAACCCTCTTTTAACATTTTGAAACCCTATGTCCCAAAATTACCCAACTTCAACACTTTATCAAAACAACTAAAAATCTATGTCAAAGACCATAAGAGTGAGTAGGAATCCCTACCTCAAAAGTTGACACCCAACTAAGGAGATGAAGAAAACGAAAATGCTCCAAATCACAACTTTCTCAGATCAAAAGATAGCCCTCGACGATCAACAACTTTTTTGTAAAGGCCAAAGGTGAGAAAACAACTCCTACTAGATCAATACCTAGAGAGAAGGCAAGGTTCTAGAGAAAGAGGCTCAACAATGGAGTTTTGGAAAAGTAAGAGAGAGAGAGAGAGTGAATGCAAAAAGTGATTTGAAAAAGCCTATCTGCCTTCTGTTATACGACATTCCCGCTCGAGCGGAAAACACAATGCTCGAGCGTCGAGAACAAAAAAACTAGTTCCGCTCGAGCACAAAAAGTCCCGCTCGAGCGCCAAGACACAAGAATAAAGTACATCCGCTCAAGCGTGAAAACCAGTCCGCTCGAGTGTATATTTCCCCCTTCTAGAACCTTCACCAAAAATGTACTACCCGCGCGAGCGCCAACAATCCCGCTCGAGCGCAGGAAATCCGCTCGAGCGTAGAAATCACATCTACAGAAGTTTTGCAGAGCACAAAATACTAGGAGTGTGTAAACCCCGCTCGAGCGTAGCACCAAAAATCTAGGCAACTAGATTTGAGACTCAGGCTCAGCCAACCTGTAACACACCTGCCCAAAACATCTCAAAACTCAAGCAAATGGAATTAAAGGACGATAACAAGGTAGACACAACTACCAACTCCACGGAACCGAGTCCGAAGTACAACTGAACAGTAAAGGGAATACCGGGACCGCTATAACCTCCCCCCCTTAAAGAATTCCGTCCCTGAAATTAAACATAAGTTTTTCAAAAATAGGTTTTCCTCGATTCTCAACAATATTACCACATAAAATTTAACAATCCAACCCATTACCGGTCAATCCCATCTCTTTTCAAGAGGCATTTCACATTACACATAACGACCTGCATTATCAACATGCATTTCCTTGAAATTTACCAATTTCAACTCATTTTCCACAATTCCATAACACATGCAACATTAATATCATGCTTGCATATCCACAATATACTTAACATACGCAATGTTAACACAAACTTCCATTTACCAAAACATTTACAATGTTATACAACTTAAGACATATATAATGCTCTTAAAGTTCAACAATTTTACAAAATTACCAATGTATGATTACGCATCAACAAACAAGTCCGGGTATTTCTTGCGGACCTCCTACTCACGTTCCCAAGTGGCCTCCTCCACTCCATGATGTTTCCACAAAACCTTAACCAAGGGGATGGTCTTGCCTCGCAAGACTTGATCTCGCCTATCCAAGACCCGAACCGGTCTCTCCTCATACGAGGCATCCTCATCTACCTCTAAATCGGTCCAATCCAACACATGGGATGGATCCGGCTCGTACTTCCGAAGCATACTGACATGAAATACGTCATGCACCCCGGACAACTGCGGTGGCAAAGCCAAACGATAAGCAACTTCCCCAATCCTCTCAAGGATCTCAAAGGGACCAATGAACCGAGGGGATAATTTCCCACTTTTCCCAAACCTCATCAAACCTCGCCTAGGTAATATTTTCAAGAAAACATGATCACCTACCTCAAACGCCAAAGGCCTCCTCCTACGGTCGGCATAACTCTTTTGGCGACTCTGGGCTGTAACAAGCCTCCTACGGATAAGTTCAACTTTCTCTGTCGTCTCTCTAACCAACTCCGGACCCAACAAAAGTGCATCACCCACCTTGGCCCAACAAACTGGAGACCTACACGGTCGGCCATACAAGGCCTCAAACGGTGCCATACCGATACTAGACTAAAAGCTGTTGTTGTAAGCAAACTCCACCAAGGGCAAGTGCCTCTCCCAAGTCCCACTAAAGTCAAGGACACAACCTCGAAGCATATCCTCAAGGATCTGAATAGTATGCTCGGACTGCCCGTCAGTCTGAGGATGGTAAGCCGTACTAAAAGTCAACTTAGTGCCCAAGGCACTCTGCAAACTTTGCCACAACCTGGCAGTGAAACGAGGGTCTCTATCTGAGACGATCGTCACTAGGACCCCCTGCAATCTCACTATGTCCCGAATATACAAGTCGGCGAGATGATCTATCGAATCTCTCACGCGCATAGGGACAAAGTGCATCGACTTAGTCAACCGGTCTACAACCACCCAAATAGCATCACTACCCCGCTGAGTCCTCGGAAGACCTATAACAAAGTCCATAGTGACATGCTCCCACTTTCACTCGGCAATAGGCAAGGGTTGCAACAAACCCGCTGGCCTCTAATGCTCGGCCTTCACTTGCTGACAAGTAAGACACTTCGATACGAAGACAGCCACATCTCTCTTCATGCCCTGCCACCAAAACTGGCGACCCAAATCCCAATACATCTTAGTGTCTCCCGGATGCACCGCAAGACGTGAATGGTGAAACTCTTGGAGTACTTCCTCTCGGCAAGACTCCGGCACAAACGGACGGTCTCGGTATCTCACACTTAGGTCGGGATGCACTGCCAAACCGTTCTCAACCTTTCCACTGGAGATCTTCTCTCGGAGAGACTCTACCTCAAGATCACCTCTCTGTGCCTTTAATACTCGAGTCACAAGTGTAGGCTGCGCAACAACAGAAAACAAGGCCGTAGCCTCATCAGATTCGCCCAGAAGCAAATCAAACTCGCCAAGCGCACCCAACATCTCCCATTCCCGGATGGCTATACAAGCTACATCACTAATGGATTTCCTACTAAGGGCATCGGCCACTACATTGGCCTTTCCCGGGTGATAGTGCAACTCAAAATCATAGTTCTCAATGAACTCCATCCACCTTCTTTGCCTCAAATTCAAGTCTCTCTGTGTAAACAGATACTTCAAACTCTTGTGGTCCGAGAACACCTCGAACCTCTCACCATAAAGGTAGTGCCTCCAAATCTTCAAGGCAAAAATCACTGCTGCTAGTTCTAGGTCATGTGTAAGGTAATTCTTCTCGTGTATTTTCAACTGACGTGAGCCATAAGCTACCACTTTCCCCTCTTGCATCAACACACAACCCAAACCCTCTCGTAAGGCATTACAATAAACCGCATAACTCAACTCTCTCTCCGGAATAATCAAAACCGGAGCGGTGGTCAATCTAACCTTCAACTCTTGGAACGACTTTTCACAAGTCTCACTCCACACAAACTTGACCCCTTTCCGTGTCAATCTAGTCAACGGCGAAGCTAGCCTGGAGAAATCTTTCACAAACCGACGGTAATACCCAGGCTAGTTCCAGAAAACTGCGGATCTCAAAAACGCTCTTAGGCTGTGCCCAATCCTGCACTACTTCTACTTTGGATGTATCAACAGACACCCATTCCCCGGATACCACATGGCCTAAGAATTTGACTTCCCCTAGCCAGAACTCACACTTTCCAAACTTGGCATACAGCCTATGGGCTCTAAGCAATTCCAGCACCACTCTCAAGTGTTCCTCGTGCTCCTCCTCAGAAGGCGAATAGATAAGAATGTCGTCCACGAAAACGACCACAAATCGATCTAAGAATTCCCGGAAGATCCGGTTCATCAAGTCCATAAAGACTGCCGGTGCATTAGTAAGCCCAAATGGCATCACTAGAAACTCATAATGGCCATACCGCGTACGGAATGTCGTCTTCGGAATATCCTCCTCTCTGACCCTCAACTGGTGGTAACCCGATCTCAAATCTATCTTAGAGAAACAACGGGAACTCTTCAACTGGTCAAACAAATCATCTATACGGGGCATAGGGTATTTATTCTTAACCGTAGCCCGATTCAGCTTTCGGTAGTCGATACACAATCTCAAGGCACCATCTTTCTTTTTAGCAAAGAGGGCCGGTGCTCCCCACGGTGATACACTAGGGCGAACAAAACCCTTATCTAACAACTCCTGAAGCTGAGTCTTCAACTCACTCAACTTGGCTGGGGCGAAACGATAAGGTGCCATAGAAATCGGCGCTGTGCCCGGCACTAGATCAATAGAGAACTCTATCTCTCGGTGAGGTGGCAAACTAATGAGATCCTCGGGAAAAACATTCGAATACTCACAAACCACTCTTGGCAATACAATCTGGATCTCATCACACTCACCACTCAAGAAGCTAGCAAATAGACCACTAAGCTCCTTCCGCCCTCGCAGATCATACATCGGTGGCAACACACTACCAACCCGATCCCCCAAGAAATGGAAACACTCCCCGCTCAAGGTACAAACCGTAACCCTCTGGCGGTAGCAATCAATAACAGCCCAGTATGACGATAACCAGTCCATACCCAAAATAACATCAAAACCCTTCATGGGCATAACAATAAAGGGAAAAGGAAGCCTATGGTCGGCGACCTCTATATCACAACCTCTACATCCGTGTTTCAAATCAATTCACCCCCAACAGGTGATACAACACATATAGGAGATGCCAAAAGCGCTAACTCCAACTCCAACACAGATGCAAATGCAGCAGATACAAAAGAATGAGACGCACCCGTATCAATCAATACTCTAGCAACCGAGTTGCAAAACAGAAAGGTACCTCTCACTACTGATGGAGCTGGTACTAGGTCCTGCGCGGTAATAGCACACACACGCCCTGTAGGCCCTGATCCACCTGCTCACCTCTAGGAACATAAGACTGCTGCACAGACTGGGATGACGAAGCTCCCGGATTGGCCCTCGAGGCCTGCACAGACTGAACTGGCTGATAACTCTGCGTCTGCCTAGAACCAGACGCTCTCGAAGTGGCACTCAACTGTGGGCAAAACCTCTTCAGGTGGCCAGGCTGTCCACACTGATAACAAGACAAAGGCTGGCCCCTGCCCTAACTCTGGCCCTGAGGTCTAGCTGAAGAAGAAGCAGCCCGCTGACCCCCTCCCTTCTGCGGGCACACCGAAAACTTGTGACCCAGCTGGCCACATGTAAAACAAGTCAAGCCTCCCTGATTACCTCTCCCGGAGCCTGCACTCGGCACTAGAAAGGTAGATCTAGCCAAACCACCCTAAGATTGCTGAGGGTTAAAACCCCTCTGTCTCTTGCCATCACTCTGGCCATCTTGGCTCCTCTTGGAGCCTCTATGCTTCTCCTCATCCTCCTCCTGCACCATAAGCTCCATATGAGCTGCAACATCCACCAAACGTCTATACTCCCAGATAAACGACCCTTCAACCCTCAACTTGAGTCCATGCCTCAACTTCTGCTCCAACTCAAAGCAACGGCGTTCCTCGGACGACACAAGTTCAGGTGCAAACCTGAACAGACTGGTAAAAGTAGCCTCGAACCCGGCCAATGTCAAGCCCTGCTGTTTAAGTTGGCAAAACTGTTTCCTCAGCTTCTCCCTAGCGGCTGAAGACAAGAACTTCTCCTAGAAAGCATCTACAAAAGCCCCCCATGCACCACCAACACGGCCCTTCTCATATTTCCACCATTGACCCGTATCTCCCTTCAGTTGGAAGGATGCCAAGGTCACCTTTAAAGCCCCGTCCTCGATGCCAAGCATCTCGAACGTCTTCTCCATCTGTTCCAACCACTCGTCAGCCTTAAGCGGCTCTTTCGGATCCCCGACAAACTCGTCCGGGTTGGACCGGAAGAATTCCCTCTTCAAGAAAGAAGGCCCTACCTCAGCAACCTGATTCTCAGCTCTAAGAATACCCAAAGCTCCTGCTATCTCTCGGTCCAAGGCACCCATAGCCTGCTGACCCACTGGCTCAGCCACATTGGCCTAACCAACTCCCTCCTGCATTGCCGTAATGTCCTATGGTAAAGGCACTTCCTGCCTCCTAGGCCTACCACGCCTACCACCTCGTCCTCGTCCTGACATCCTATTAAAGGTAACAAAGACGTTAGCACATTCATAAATGTGCCGAAACTAAACACTCGCGTCCTAATGCATGGACAACAGTAATTCACTCCACGTAAGCACATAAACACATAAGCACTTACGAATTTCATTCCCGGATAATGATAGTCCCGAGGCGTTACTAAAGTTCCGGTTAGAAACAGCATTGATCAAGTGCTTTTCCAACAAGACTCACAGAAACCCAAGGATCCAATCGATATCCTAGAAATCAAATCCCATACCCAAATAGTCACATAAGCATGTCATCACATAAACATATAACGTTACATCTAAGTCTCTCAATAAGCGAGACAAACCCATTGTGATACTAATCACATCCCACGTACCCAAAGTATTCGAACCCGGTACGCTCTGATACCAAGTTGTAACGCCCTCAAAATAATACATAAAACCCATCACTTAAGACATACATTGATATAAAAGAAGTCAACCATTTCTATTCATCAGAGTAGTTCTTACCGCAGTATTACATGTTAACAACAAAAGCAAATGCCCTATGGGCTTACAGCTTTCCAAGTCAACACTTGGTTACACAAAAGAAGAGTACTAACTCTATACAAAATAAGCCCTAGGCTTGATGTACATGTAATACAAACAAAATAAACAAAAAGAGTCTTCAACTCTCATCATCACCCAAGCTATGTCCTTGGTGGTGGCATGCTACATGTACCTGAAAATAATGTCCCATATAGGGTGAGCCAGCGCCCAGTAAAGATATGCTAAACACATTATGAGCAATAACTAAGACATTAGCAATTGATAAGTGTTTAATTCCATACATCAATTCATAACTCATTTCCATTACAAGACCACTATGTTCATGTTTCATTCTATTTTCCGTTTCTTATCGATTTCACAATTTACATCAACGACTCAGAACCTGGCCAACCACTTATATGAAACAGTGACTCATATTAAATATCTCCCTTTTTACAATAGATAAACATATTAGTTGTATCAACATCTCAACAGATAAGCATACAAGCTGTATCCACATCTCAACAGATAAGCATATTAGCTATATCAACATTTCCATAGATAAGCATATGAGCTATATCAACACAATAGCTGACAAGCATATGAGCTGTGTCAGTGGAGTCCATCCCCTATCTCCTCCCAAACAACATCCGGTTTAGAGGTCCATCCCCTATCTTCCCCTAAACCGTGGAGTACATCCCCTATCTCCTCTCACACGCGCAATGTACATATAGGTCATATACACAATCATACAATACATAACGTTAATGTATTCTATCAACCGTCATACTCTATGACATATCCAATTGAGTAGTTTTAGTTTGCCTAATCATCATGCATTGCCTACAACAATCAAAACTACCCTCCACCGGTAACCCAAGCAATTATTTCTAAACAGATAATAAAAGCTCCAACAGATATAATATCAATGTTTTCAAAAGTGAGCGATTAATAAATCCAACTCCACTATTCCACTATATAATGAGCCAGTTTCATTATTTCCGACTCAATTCCATATAACCGCAATTTTCCCAAATTAACCATACTAATTAATTTATACAACCAATTAGGGTTTTCTACCCCCTTTCCCAATATTGACCCAATGGTCTATATATCAACACAATACAACAATAACATTATTTTGAAACCCAAATTACACATTTTAGGGCCAAAATAACAAAACCCTCTTTTAACATTTTGAAACCCTATGTCCCAAAATTACCCAACTTCAACACTTTATCAAAACAACTAAAAATCTATGTCAAAGACCATAAGAGTGAGTAGGAATCCCTACCTCAAAAGTTGACACCCAACTAAGGAGATGAAGAAAACGAAAATGCTCCAAATCACAACTTTCTCGGATCAAAAGATAGCCCTCGACGATCAACAACCTTTTTGTAAATGCCAAATGTGAGAAAACAACTCCTACTAGATCAATACCTAGAGAGAAGGCAAGGTTCTAGAGAGAGAGGCTCAACAATGGAGTTTTGGAAAAGTAGGAAAGAGAGAGTGAATGCAAAAAGTGATTTGAAAAAACCTATCTGCCTTCTGTTATACGATATTCCCGCTCGAGCGGAAAACACAATGCTCGAGCATTGAGAACAAAAAAACTAGTTCCGCTCGAGCGCAAAAAGTCCCGCTCAAGCACCAAGACACAAGAATAAAGTACATCCGCTCGAGCGTGAAAACCAGTCCGCTCGAGCGTATATTTCCCCCTTCCAGAACCTTCACCAAAAATGTACTACCCAATCGAGCGCCAACAATCCCGCTCGAGCGCGACCCGCTCGAGCGCAGGAAATCCGCTCGAGCGTAGAAATCACATCTGCAGAAGTTTTGCAGAGCACAAAATACTGGGAGTGTGTAAACCCCGCTCGAGCGCGAGAAGGCCCGCTCGAGCGGACAACCAATTACCAAACCCCGCTCGAGTGCAGAACAACCCACTCGAGCGTAGTACCAAAAATCTGGGCAACTAGATTTGAGACTCTGGCTCAGCCAACCTGTAACACACCTGCCCAAAACATCCCAAAACTCAAACAAATGGAATTAAAGGACGATAACAAGGTAGACACAACTACCAACTCCACGGAACCGAGTCTGGAGTACAACTGAACAGTAAAGGGAATACCGAGACCGCTATAAGGAGTAGAATGAAAACTAGGCCATGCGGTGAACTAACGACGCAAAAATGAGGCAAAATGGAGTTACAATGACGGAGATACAAGTGCTTGAACATGTAAGTTTGAATTTGAAATTTGTCCAGATTTCCGTTAGTTTAATATAACAAAAATGGACAGGAGCCAGATTGAAATACGGGTGGAGGGATGTGATTTAATTTGTCAAAATTGAAAACTTGGGACTTAAAATGAAAAAGGTGCGAAACTCTGAAATTTTTTGTGTAATTAACCAAAAAAAAAAGTGTATATATATCCATATATTTTTGCTTTATTTCAAATCTTATGTCTATCCATATTCACAATTTATTGGCCAATTAAAAACTTATTTTATAACTTATTGCACAAATTAAAAGGAACCAAGACCCACTATAAAAAAAAAGTCTGATCTGATGAATCATAGTGACAGTACAAAATATATTTATATAAAAGTCTTTTTATTTGTTATTATTATTATTATTATTATTATTATTATTATTTTGAAATAATGGTATCAATATATTAGAATTTTTCTTTGCTTGATTTGATAAATCTCAACTAATAGATTTGTAAAATAAGTTTTTTTACTTTGAAAAAAATTGGGCAAATTATACTTTGCCCCCTAACTTTTTAATTGTTCTAGTCAATGTCCAGATTTTGAGTCAAATAGCAATTTGCTCTATTTACAAAAGGTCGTTTCAAAAATTAACAGAGAGCAGTCAAGTGATAGTATTAAGATTGTGTTGTTTTAGGGAAGGTCCCTGGATGTGTTTCCATATATCTGTAAATTCAAAAAGTACAATATAAAGGGTTCAGAGAGCATATACTGAAAAACAATTGGTTTCAGATATGACTCCAGTTGCAACTATGAGAAATGTTGCAAACACCCATCTGGGCACTTTTTCTCACCCACAAGAGCACACAGACATGCAGATAGTCAATACTTGTATACAAACACCTCAACTGACCTTTTAAACAGTTGAACCAGCTGAATGCTGAGATATCAAGAGAAGAGGCATTCATGGTGCCTCACGTGAATTCTTCTGCAGTGTTGCAAAGTTATTCTGTCTGTGTGCTAATACGCCTGTCCGGTGTTGGTGTTCTGTCTTCTTTGGTGTTCTCGCCTTCCTGCCAGTGTTCTGAATTGCATCAGGAGTGTGGTTGATGGTTGGTTATTGTTTTGACTGTGTTCACTTCTGTATGGGTTCACTTCTGCTTCTGAATTCTTCTGCTTCTGGTCTGAATTATTTGTCTGAATTGTGGCTCTGAATTATTTGTCTGAATTGTGGCTCTCCCACTGTGCTGATTCTGCTGCTGCGGAAATGCTACTGTTCTGCAGAAGTAAAGTCCAGTTAGAGCCTACTTTGTGGAAGCAAACTGGTTTTACACCAAGTTAATGCCAACATTTGAAGAGTTCTTGAGCATTTCTGTGCTGAGTTTTGATCTGATCTGCTATGTGGATGATCTGATGGTAGAGTTGACTTGGAGTTATTTGGTTGCTTAGAGTATTTTGGAGCTAATTCGGAGCTACTTTGTTGCATGGTACTGTTTTGTCCATAGATGATTGCTCCTGTTTTGTCCATAGATGATTGCTCTGTTTTGCTGGCTTGGAGCTCTTTGGTTGCTTGGTGTTTTGTCAAGCATTGTTCTGTTTTTGTTCTCTTCTTGTTGGTTTCTCACCAACTGGAGCTTTGAGCTTGTCCTAGCTCTGAGCTCCTCTTTATTGATGTATCCCATTTCTTTGATTCATCAATAAAGATTTTTTGCCGATCAAAAAAAAAAAAAAAAAAATGGTGCCTCACGTGAAAGTTTGCAAATGGGAAAATTATGCTAAATTCTAATCAATTGCAAAGTGAAAGATCACTAAAGCTTGGTAGCATAGACATAAAATGAGGCATGGACACACAACACAACAAAGATACATAGATACGAACATAAAACAAAAAAAGCTTACCAAAGGGGGAAAAAATGTGAAAACAAGAAAATGAAAATTGTAAAAAAGGACATGAACAAGCCAAGAATGTTGAGATACAAATATCATACTTATTTTGTTTTATTCATAGTGACATTAACCTTATATCAACTTTATAAAAAAAAATATTTACCTTGGATTAAATTATGTATACTGCATTGTGTCTCCATTCATTTTCAAGATCATTAGAAATGGCCATGATATTGTGTCAGCCAAGTGTTTAATTCTGTATCTTGTACCAAGAAAAATAAAATAAAATTGGAGAGATGGAAAAGTGGGAGGGGTAGAGGAAGTATTCCTAGGGAATCGAAGGTGATTTTTGGTCTTTATGTTGGGTTGAATTGAGGGAGCAAAGGAGGAAGGAAAGCATTAAGCAACTTCACAATTAAGTCTTCACATAATAAGGAATAACCAAATTTTTAAGAAAAAGTGTAAAAATGCTTTTGAGAGAATGTGAGAGTTCTTTCCCTCCTATCTACCACCCATTTTTTGGGCAGATGACAATGGTGAACCTGAAGGATGTATTTTCCACCACCTTTCCAATCCTTTCTCCCATCCTCCCCAACTAAAATGAAAAATCCCATCATCCCTTCCCTCTGCTTCTTGCCATTCTTCCTATGTACCAAACACGAGCTAAGACAATGAAACTTAATTTCAAATAATGGACTTATCCAACAAGTGTTGGGCGCATTTCTCAAGGAATCCAATATTTCGACTGACAATGCTCCTCTATGGAAGTAACCATGTTGACTGAATCAAACCAATTAGATCATAATAGCAGAGCAATTGAAAACCACAATTACACAGTGATTTGAGTTTTAAATGTATTGATGTGCGAGTGACAATAAGACAAAATCCCATCCCAAACAATTCACATGTAATTAGTTATTGTATAGTGGCATTCCAATATTCTTACAAATTGGGGGTATTTATTTCATTATATATATATTTAAATCCTTCTTAGTTAAGGTTTCTATGTTCTTTAGATTCTAGTTTGGTGAGAGTTTCCTATTTTTTAAGATTTTTACTTTTTGTTGGTTATGAGTCTATTCTTAAGCTACAATCCAACCTGTTACTTGTTTAGAAACTGCCTATTTTGCAGGAGTTGGTATCCATTATGGTTTCTATGCGACAACTTTAAGAAAGTTTCTTCTCATCTGTAGAGTTCTTTAAATATATACATAATGGCCCCCTTGCAATAACAGGAAACTAGAGTTGAAATCTTCCAGGCCACCACTTTTTCCTTGCAGTCTAGCCCTAAAATACAAAAATACCTGCATCATACACATTTTTAGAAAATGGTATTCCATTCTAATATGCTACATTTAGTAATCCCATGTTTTTTCCTATTTCTTCTCCCAATTTTATACATTTTAAGAGGTAAAATAAATAATTCTAACATATTAATCTAAAAGCGAATGTATTGTTTGGCAGGAGTAGATTGCAAAAGGGACAAAGCACTGAAATAGAATTAGTTGTCCATTTTTACATGATTTATTCTCATATAAGAAAGAAAATTCTAAATGTAAATAGATTACTCAAGTATTTCAATAACTGTCTAATTAATAGTCAATTTTAGAAAGAAATAAAAGTACCTCAAAATGTATTAAATTAACTATGTGGTCAACATAACCCCGCCCATATCATAGAGTATAATGGGTACCGAGTTTTACTTCACGTTCCATGTGCCAAAACAATCCTACTTCCAGATAAGATTGCATCACTTTGTAGAGCTAACAAAATATATAATACATGTCAAACATATATCTAAGTTGGATCCTCGAAAACAAAACGCATTTTTCAAAAAACAAATATATATATATATATATTCAAGGTATTTAAGAGCATATTACAAGAAGTGATCAATAGAGAAATGACAAATTCCTTTATATGGATTCAGATTAAAATACCCAGTACTTTTTTTTAGCAAATTCAATTTTCTTATCATTTAGGTTGTGTTTGGATCTTATATTCCTGCACAAATCCAAGATCCAAGCACAGCCTTAAACTTGAAGCAATTGATAAAAACACAAACCTATCTAAATTCAATAGAGATTATGGTCAAGGTTTTTGAAAAGAAACTCACTCCTTTACGAATGATTCAACAGCGACAGTCTTCTGTTCCTTGGCCGCACTGCATTTCTTGGACTGCGATGACTTCTGGGCATCGCCATTATTGGAAGAGGTGGAGCAAAACCACCTTGTTGGGCTGACAAGTCCTACAAATAGAATAAAAAACCCACTGTAATTCAAAACACGAAAAGAGGTGATTTTTCAAAAAACCAATAACATTTGGGTGTGGTGTGGAAACAAATGATTGTTTTGTGTGACAGTCTTGATTGTGGTGGGAGCAGAGAGAGGAAGAAAAGGGTTTTAGGGAGGTTTAGGGGAAAAAGGTTGTCATTGCTTAGTGTAATTTTTTTTATTTTTTTTTTAAAGACTTTGTGTTTTGCTCTTTTTAAGGTTGGTTTGGAAAGGGTTATTTTAATTAAAAAAAATTAAAAAATATTAAAAATTAAAAATATTTTAACTTATTAAAAATTAAAGGTTGCATATGGTAGAGTTTTAGAAATATAATTTGAGAATATAATTATATTTTGAGTTTGTGAGTTTTGAAATTATGATTTGAATGTAGAAAATTTGTTTGGTTATAAGTAGGGGTGTAAATCTAGCCTGGCCCATGTTAGGCCTCGCGGGCTCCTCCAAAAATTCGAGCTGCTAGCCCACGGGCCAAAAAATTAGGCCCAGGCCCTACCTTAGGTCCAAGGGCATTCCAGCCTTGGACGGGGCGGGTCTCGAGCCGAGCCTTGAGTGGGCCTTGAGCAGGTCGATTGGCCGACCTGGGCTTCAAAATGATGGCTTAAACCTAGGCCTAGGGCTCGGACAAGGCTCGGGCCCAAGCCCAAACGAGCCTAAACAGGTTGGGCCCATCCCAGTCCGCGGGCCATTTTTACACTTCTAATTGTGAGTTTTGAAAAGAGTATTGAATTGAGTTTTGAGTTGAGTATTGAATTGAGTTTTGAAAGTCTAATGTAACATGTGAAATAAAAAAATTTGTTTGATTATGAGTTTTGAAAAGAGTTTTCAAAACTTAATTCAAAAAGGTATAACTCATAATCAAACACACAACTTAAAACTATAGTGATTCCAGTCTTGACCCGACTCTTGTTGCATTTCGGACTTGGGTTGGTAGGCTTTTGAATGGCTATTTATATCTTATTTCCCTTGTCTTCCTGTTATTATGGTTATCGGGTTGTAGTTGTGGGTTTGGAACAGATTGGTTGCTTGTTTTTCCAAACACTTGTTGCCCAGATTTTGGCTTCTTCGCTCGAGCGGGCATTCTTGCGCTCGAGCGGGCTTCACTAATCTTGCTCCTCCGCTCGAGCGTCCATTTGTGCACTCGAGCAGGGCCTTCGTCTGCAAAACTTCTAGAAGTGAGTATTCCACGCTCAAGCGTAACTTTCTACGCTCGAGCGGACCTTGGTGTCCGGCACTCGAGCGTCAGTTTCCACGCTCGAGCGGACTGTGCATCTTTATAAGGTCGCAGCACACCGAAAAAGTCACTTTTTTCTTTTCTTTCTCTTCTCTCTCTTCATTTTCGCCATTGTTAGGGTTTCTTGGATCTAAAAGCTTGGGTTTTATCTAGTTACACCCATTTTCTACCCCTACTCCTATAGATCAAAACGTAGAGGGTCGTGAGGGCTTCATTTTGATCTGAGTGGATAGTGTTTTTGTCACCGGCGGATTTTCGGCTTTTCTCCTCTTCGCTTCAAGAGGTAGGGATTCTAAAGCTTCTCTTCAATACTTCTTTATAGATAGACTTGTGGTATTTTCATTACATTCAAAAGAATAGTTGGTGGTTGATTTTGTTAAAAAGCATATGGGTGGATTTGGGTTTAAAATGGTGGATTTGTGGGTTTGTAAGTGCTTGGTTGTGGGTTTGTGTATACTTGGTTGTGGGTTTGTGTATACTTGGTTGTGGGTTACAAACCATGTTTAAGATGTAAATTGGAAAGGGTTTGGCATACCATTTATTAATTTGAAATGTCAAGGAGAAGTTTAATGTTGAATAGAAATGGGGTTGTGATGTGATTTATGAATAATTGGGGTTTTGAACTAACATTGGTGGATGTGGCCATTGTGGTGTTTGTTGGGTGTTGGAGTAGTAAGATTGTATTTTCAAAACAAGTGGAACTAATTACCCTCTTTATAAAACGTGTGGGTTTGCGTTACGTGGAAATGTGGAATTATCTAGGTGGATTTATATTTCAGATTATGTGGTTGACGTCTAGAGTCTTGTCCTTGGCCATCGGTAGAGGATGGTATTGCTTGTAGCTAGAGATGGTCTATGAATACTATTGTAGGATGGGTTATGCAACGTAACACATGGTTTTGTCTTTGATTAATGAACATTGTGAATAGACGATTCTAATGTTGAGCTGTAGATTATGTTGTTAAAAAGGGAATTGGAACGTTGTAAATATTGTTACCATTGTGCATCGGTTGTTGAATAGTTATGTTCTGATGTTTAGTACCCAGTAACAGGTTTTGGGAATATTTGAAATAAAGGAAAACCCGTGTGGAACTATGGTTCACGGAGTACTTTTTAAAAGATATTAGTTAATGTACTTAACTGTTAATAACCGGAATTGTGATGATTGGATTAGGTGTATGTATTACACTCGTGCATTGTTGATGTCAGTTAGTTCGTTATGCTTTAATGCGATGTTGTTTGGGGGTCCGTTACCCGCCGTGTTGAGCTGGCAAAGCGTGGCGCCTTGATAGAGGTTTCCTCATCCCTTCCAGTTTGCGCCTAGTAAAGTGTGAAAAGGGGGTCTGTTTCCCGCTGTATCTTAGCCGGCAAAGCGTGACGCGTTATGATAGGTTCTTTGTTCCCTACTGGTTCGCACCTAGTAAAGTATGACCTGAGGAGCACCTCCTTCCGAGTGAGGCCGGTAAAGTGTTATGTGATATTGGTATTGTTGAATCTGCCAACTGTGCTGTAGGCCGGTGGAGATGGAATTGATGGTATGTATTACTTCAGTATCTTGTTTTGGATATATATATATATGTATGTATATGAGTGTTGTTGGTTTTCCTATTATGGGGTTGAGATTGGTAGTATGTATTACTCAGTTATCTCGATTGAATGTATTCACGTGTTAACAGTTTCATACCAGTCACCTTTTAAGACCTTTGGGCCTATGGCAAGGAAAGTTATGGATGCATATGTATATGTATTTATATGTTGGGACATGAATGTTTACGGTGTGTAGAGAGGTTGGATAGGGATTATGATTTGCGTGCAGAGTTGTATTTCAAGAATGGTTGTTTAAGTGAGATTCTTTGTGTTGAAATGAGAAGTTATATTACAGAAAAGATAAGGTTTTTAAAACATTTTCTTTTGGAAGTAATGATGGGAATGAGAAAGAAAAGAAATCATTTTATACTGACTTGTGTCAAAAGGAACGTTTCAAGAAAAACACAGTTATATGAGTATATTTTGTATAATAAATGTCACACAACTTATATGGTATGTCCTGATGCATTCATGATCATTTTTATCTATATGTTGTGATTGGTTAGGATCTTCGGAATCTCTATTGGGCTTATTGCTCATCCCACGTGTTGATGACCTTTTTGAGGTACAAGGCTGGAGGAATCGTGTATGACTTGAAGTCTTGAAGTCTCTTAATTGTTGGCCACGGGGCCCTTTATTTGTAGGCCGAGTGCCATGTATTGTATAAGAGTAAATCCCTTTTTTTTTATTTGTGGTTATTCAATGTAAGCCTAAGGGCATTGTATCATGTCTTATTTATATCATTATTGTTATCGTAAGAGAATGTTATTATTTATTCTGGTTATTCTCAACTAGATGGAATTGTTATAAAGGATTTGGTAATGGATTCGGATAATAAAAGTCGGGGTGTGAAAAAAACTCTATTAAAATCTCTAATCAACAGTCATAACCAAACTTTTTTTAAAATTCAATTCAAAAATTAATTGTTAACAAAAAAAAACACTCTTAACCAAACTCTTTTTAAAATTCAATTGAAAAAATTAATAATTAACAAAAAAATAACAGTCATAACCAAACTCTTTTTCAAATTCAATTAAAAAAATTGATTATTAACAAAAAATTTCAATTAAAATTTTTTTATTCAAAATTTTATAAACAAAATAATTTGAAGGTCACAATAAATATTCAATTATTGATCATACCAAACTTATGATTGTATATTTGATTCGAATTATATTTTTTTCAATATTTTTTAGTTAAAATATTTTTATATTTTTAATAATTACTATCACAAATCATTTGCTAGTTATTATATTATTATTTTTCAAACAAATGGCCACAAAATTAGAAAGTATTATATACATTGATAGTCAAAAAAAAATTAGAATATCATTTCATTCGTATCTACACAATTTATCACACATAATTCAATATTATTGGAATTTTTTCATTTGTTAAATTTCATCAATTGTGTGGGAAACCGTAAACCTATGTACCTTCATGGGAAACCAGTGAATCCTATGTACCTTCATCGTTTATATTATTGTGCCTCACCTGATGACTGAACAAAACCCGTGAACACTCTTAACCAAACCCTATGTACCTGCAAACCTGTCCTGCACACTCATGGCCCTTCTGCCAAACCTCAGTTTTTGATAAAAGAAAAAAAAACAAAAAATGATGTGTAAAGCTCTTTGGAACGTTGTGAAATTGAGGCTATAATAGCCTTATAGCCTGACTTCAAAACACCCAACAACTTCATTACTTCAATGCCTTTAGCAACTTCTTCACCATCTTCATTTATCTTCATCGTTGAATAGTGTCAATACAACCACCACTAACTAGAAATATATAACCAGCTCCTCCACTAGCTACCTGAATTACTTTCACAAATTCAATCCACCACCTACCTCAATAAATTTCAAAAATTCAGTCTATATATTTACAAATCTTGATCGTGTAAAACAAGAAGAGAGGAAGAGCTTTCTTTTTGTTCAGAGCTTCACAACAATACCCGAATCCAAATTCAGTCCACCACCTTCTACAATTAATTTCACAAATTCAATCAATATATTTACATTAGTTTCCATGTAAAACAAGAAGAGATGAAGAGCTTTGATTAAGTTCAGAGCTTCACAACAGCATCAGAGGTTCACAATAGCAGCAGGAGCCGAATCCATCATAGAACCGATCAACCGGGGGGTCTTCCGACCGGTCAATTGGCTCCACCTTTTCACACCTTTTTTTTTTTGCTCAACCTGAGGCTTCATTTGGCTATCCTGTTTCTGACCTTTTGCACACCATTTCCTCACAACAGCAACCGAAACCTTCCATACCTTTTGCTTACCTTTTGCTTACCTTCAGAAGTCATGCCCAGAACAAAAAGAGCAAAACCAGAACATGGCGAAACCACTAACCCTCCACCACGCCAACAACAGCAACAACAGGCTTACCCAATTGTTGATTTTCTCACTTACAATCATGAACAAGCTTTTGAACAATTTTGCAACCGACCAATTGTCATCGGGAAAAGGGTAAATCTCCCTTGTCAATATGATCCTCTGTTGGTGAACAAACTTGAGATGATGGGGTTGCTAAATTTAATCAATTTACTACAAAAAGTATATCCACGTCTTGTGTATTTATTTTATGTTCACTTGAGACCTACTGAGAGAGAAGTTGGAGAGAATAGTCTAACATCTTATGTCAAAGGTAAAATAATCACATTGAATAGCCACACTTTGGAGAGCAAATATGAGGGTGGAAATACATTTGGAGAGCACAACCAAATACAGCCAAAGATTTTTTCCTTTCATTTTACTTCTTCTTTTTTTTTTTCTTTTATAGAAAGATTCTTTCCAAATATATTATTTTTTTAATCTTAGATTTTAATAAAAAAATTTACTAAAATGTCAATTTTCAAATGAGTTCCTAAATGGTTGTTTGGCATGTGCTAAAATAGCACATACTATTTTAGCATATTATCCAATTTAGGTCACAATCATCTTATTGAAGTCGCATCACCTCTTTGTTACATTACTTCAAACCCAACCCATATTTTATATTTTTTCGTAAAAAGTCAAAAATTATACTAATTTAACGCTTCTCAAACTATTATTATTAATACATGGAAGGTGAAGGGAGAACCCTATGACCTCTGGTTGAAGTACACAAAATTTTAACCATTGGATTAACCATTGTCTTTGCCTTTTTGGTGAAAAGGAAACAATAAAGATATCTGTTTAGTTGTCAGTGTTCTAAAAAACTACTAAAATTTAATTTGGTAAAAGTAGACATTATAAAAAATCATTTTTAAAAATTTTAAAAATTACTTTTGTATAAATAAAAAAAAATATAAAAAGGATGAATGCTTTGAAATTTTCATTATGTGGTTCATTCATCTATTAAGAATGAAAGAAAATTTTGAGAATTTTAAATACATAGTGTTTATTTTTGTTAAATTAATTTTATTTCTTTTAAAAAAAATATTTTGAAAACATAACCAAACAGAGTGATTATTTTATTTTAATTTTTTTATTAAATATATTTAATATAAGTCTAGTTTTAAAGGTATCATCGATATCTGTTTAATAGTATTAATTCTATAAAAGTTGGATTAACATTTTAAAAAACTATATATGTTTTATCAAAATAAAATAAAAAGTAAAAAAATAAAATGTAGAGAGAGATGTAGGTATACAATTGTGTGTTGAGTGAAGTGTGTGCGAGGTAGAGAAAGAGAGAAACGCATACATATAAAAACGTGTGCGTGAGGCAAGAGTAGTGTGAGTAGTGAGGACAAAATGGTAAATGTAACTCTAAATTTCATCTCCTTATAAGTATTTTCATCTTTATCATTTGTTGTGTAATTTTAGAAAGCATCCCACTAAATGGTAAATATTTTTCTTTCTTTTTTTTTCACTATTTTGTGTAATTTTTCCTAATAATAAAGCTTTTATACTATTAGAAATTGATAAGATTTGACATGTAATGCGGCTATTTTTTTTAGTGAATTTTTTATTGAATTTGAAAGGATTTCACAAGTCAGACAAGATTACAGTAAAAAATTAATAGGTATTAATGATACATATGTCTAAAAAAAGGAAGAAAATGACCGGATTAAATTTATATCAGAAATTCAAAGCTCATAAAATGCTGGCAGTAATTAATTCAAATAAGAGTCTTCTTTTTTTGGGGGGGGCAAAAATAGGAGGTGCATTGAAAATTTCTAACAGTTTTAAACTCCGCATTGACTTCAAAACATTTCAAAAACATATATATAACCAAGATCTATATGGGAGCATATCTCTTCCCAAGAAAATCTCTCTATATTTTGATTTGAAAATCAAAACGTTTAATCTTGCTATCATCCTCAAATACCATATATATTCATTTGGTGAAGCGTATCTCGAGTTTCAGCATAATCATGTGGTTTAAGGGTCTTCATCTCAAGCTCAAGGTAACTCTCTCTCTCTCAAAATCTATATATACATGTGAGTATACACACACACTATTTACATGGGTTGGAGAATCGGAAGATTTGATTAATGGAGTCTCACAATTATGGTGAATTTTTCTATGTACACCCCCAAAAACACCTTAAATGCAAAATTTTAACAACATAACCAATCCTGTTATATATATCATTCAATAATTTAGGAGCAGCAAGCATGAGTTTCTTCAAGCCTGTGTTTGATAAAAACATGAGTTTGGTTAAGATAAAAGTGATTGGAAGTGCAAAAAAGCATAAATTATCCACAGGTGTTATTTTTTTGGATCATGGAGTTTAATAGTCTTTGTAATTGGGTGGGCATGCCATCTAAGTATGGATCCTCCAGAGTAATTTTTTATCATAAAGTGATGTGTTGTATGATCACTCTAGAAAATCCATGCTGCCATACGATCACCATGAAATTCTCAAAATACCAAATAATTACAGAAGAAAAAGAGAGAGAATCAAAACTTTTTCTAAATTTGCCAAGTATGAGAGTGATTGAAGCTAAATTTCTTGTACAATCCATATTGACATGATAGCTTGGCTTTCAAGTTCTTTAGAAAAATACAGGATTTTTTTTCCTCACATAAATTGTCACGCCCCACTTTTTATTACTTGAATCCCATTACCAAAACCATTATTAAAGATTCAGTTTCAGAGTTAGCATATAGAAGCTCATTCTATTAATAAGAAAAACATAACTATTAAGTTCTCTCATCCGAATACCCAATGAATGCAACATGAACATAACTAAATAAATTGTCCGTAGGCTTACATCATTTAAATCAAAAGGAAGGGTTTAACCCTTTACAACAATGGCATTCTGCCTACACATAAGAGGCCCCATGGCCAACAATTAAGGAAGATCCGAAATCTTGTGCACATCCTGACAAATCACCTGAAAAATATTCAACAACGTGGGATGAACATAAAGTCCAGTAGGGATCTCAACATGATCCTCAACAATGACTTACAGATAACTATGATCATGAATGCTAGTCTCATACCATATAAATAATGTGACTTTTTATACCCAGTCTATACGTACATACATACATACTTTTCTCAAAATCATTCAGTTATTTAACAACACCAAATTCCACTTTTACTACCCAATTCCCATATGAACAATTCTTACACATTACCTTATTTTCCATTTGTGACAAAATAATGCATGATATCCGTCTAATTCCTTTTTCTTAAAAGCACGATCACAATTTCCGATTTCCCTCTCATCATTTATAACCTATTGTATACCCCAAGTCTGACTCTACACATTCATCATATTCTCAATTTTAAGTTCAAGTTAAGGAGATATTATCAAATAACTAACTATTGGTAGGCAACTCCCTCAACCACTCTCAACATGCCCAAACTTACCTTAAAACATCTACTTAACACATGAGACAATTTAATCTTACCAAAATCATAATCATCATAACACACGACACACACAGTCAACTGAGGCAACAATGATAAATAATCTCTGCTCTACATGCCCGCAACATGATAAGCCAATGATACATCTCTCCACCAAGCACTGCCACTTTACCAGACACAAGCTGGAAGGAAATGGTACCTCTGCCACTTTACCAGGCGCTAGCTGGAAGGAAATGGTACCTCTAATTATCAACGCAACACACACGGCCAATTTACCAGGTGCTAGCTGGAAGGAACTGGTACCTCCGATTATCAGTGCAGCCAATTTACCAGGCGCTAGCTGGAAGGAACTGGTACCTCTGATTATTAGTGCATCACACATCACCAATCATCACACATGATACCACACAATCAACAAGCGTAATGCGTACACATAGACCATTCAACACAACAATGTCATCCTCTACCGATAACCAAGGACAAAACCTCTAGGCATAATGTATTCAACTTACACATTCACAACAATAAATCCCCATGGGACTTTGGAACCAATTACACATTAATGAAATTAAATATTCATGATTCAACCCCAAGTCAAATTCCGAAACTCCCACTATGTTAGCATTTCATTCTTCCATTTCAACATCAATTGCCTATTCCTTCTACATTAATCTCTTCCACCCTTTGCCTTAATTCATTTATTTTACTTCACAATAAAAGTATGACCAACTCAATTTCCTCCATTTTAAATAAGGGATTTCCAATCACGGCTAGCAAATTTATAATTTACACAATTTCTATTTAACATTAGTATACCCAATGATATTCTAATCTCATGGTTAATTTCATTCTCTTCAATATACACGTTATTAATTCATCACAATCAACTTTGACCAACACAACACTAGGTCAATATTAAGAATTTATGAGGCTCAATTAATCTCTAAGAACTCAACAACTCATCATGTTTAATTATAATCAATCCAACACAAGTTAATATTCAATTCATAAAACCCAATTTATTCTTAATTCAATTTCCAAATCATTGATCACATTTGTTAAATTCATAACATATTTCATTCACAATTTCAACCCCATTACTACAAAAATTAGGGCTTTGACTCTCTAATCATGAATATATTAAATCACACCCCAAATTTAACCCAACATCACCCATCTCATGAAATTTCAATCTCTACACCCATACCTTATACCCTCTATCATGATTTTCGAAAATAATCCATAGCAACATGGTTTTATGCAATACAAACTTACCACATGTCTATCTATAGGGGAAGCATTGAAGAAAATCAAGGAAATCCCTACCTTAAGAGAGAAGAGGAGAAAAAGCCCCAAAAATCGACCTCGCCGAAACACGATCTACACCAGTCAAGACGAAGCCCTCGACACGCTCATCATTTTGGTATAAGGGACTAGCATCAAAATCACTATAGATTTTTGGGTTCAAAGGAAAATGTAATGTTTTGTGTGTTTGGAGTAGAGAGAGACGAGAGAAAATTGAGAAATATAGTATAGAGAGAGATATATCAGAAAATGAGTGAAAGAGGGACCAAAGATGAATACATAGCTGAAAAGCACGAAAAACGAGGCAAAAACGTGCACAGCCGCACGTGTGGGGCACCCTCCCGCACGTGCCACATGTGCGGCTCTCACCCCCGCACATGCGGTCTTCCCCGCACCTCCACTCGCGCACCTGCCTTTTTAGCAATGTGTACCCAACCCACTGCCTTGCTTCCCGCACGTGTGGCCTGACCTTCCCCACATGCAGTCCTGGCCCCCAACCCGAAAAAAACTCCGGCTTCACTCCCGACACCCCAGAACTGACCTCGCACCCTCTGGAACGAGTGAAAACTTGGATTCAAAGCAACCACAACAGGAAAAAAAATATAAAAATTGAAGAGAGAAATCTTCAACCACAACCACTCACCCGGCACAACTCAAAAGACACGAGACCCGACACAACTCAAAAGACATGGGACGGCTTCCGAACCGGTCATCACATAAATAACCAATTTTCTTACAGAAATTCTTTTATGTTTTTCGCTCTTCCAAGTTTATTTTTCTTGTTTCTTGTTTTTTTTTTTAATCTTTCCTACATTGCTTTCTAAGCCACTTCATATCACTACAATGTCAATTAAGTTTTTATTGGACGTCTCCAAAACATTGTTCACTGTGTGATGATATATATTTTTTTATTTACTTTTTATTTTGTGTGGTAATTTTGTTAATGAATTGGGCAGGCATTTCGAGTCAAAAGATTTTTCAATGGAGATGTTTCAGGTAATGGAAAAAGAGAGACTGAGTTTCGAAAGAGGCCTTCATGGATGGTGCCAGTGTCACACGGTTACCATGTTGTAGATGATCACTGTGAATTCAATGATGAGCCCAACTTGAACTCAAACTCGAACTCAGTTGTGGTGTAGAGAGAACAAATTGAAGATCTTGAGTTGTGGTTTTTTGAAGTTTCCAATGCCAAAATTGGAGACGCAATCACCAAGTACATGCAATCACATTTGTTTGATAAGAAGCCCAAAGAGGCAAGTATATGCTAAAGAAAAAGTTTTGAGATTAAATTTTTTATTAAAAAAAATTTGTTACAGAAGGTCCTAGTTTTTTAAAGGCCCAATAAGATGAGATACCATTTTGGATATGTAGAATTACTCATTTACATATATGCAAAAATGTTTGACAGCCTAAGTTGAGGAGGAAGAGCAAAGAGACTCTGACAAAGGCATATCTGGGTGCGAGAGCAAAGATCAGAGAGGCAGTAGAGGAGACATGGAAAGTGGGCTCAGCAGCTACACTACTCATCAATGGGGAGAGGCTTGTTATGGCTAACATGGGTGAATTCAGAGCAGTTGTGTCAAGAGATGGTGAAGCTCATCCGATCAGTAGGAGGCAACAACAAGATACCAAAAGACACTGGTCTCTCAGATTCATTCCAAGCATGCAACTCTCTCCCCCACTCAAATTATATCAATTATATATTATGTTTAAAAAAAATAAAAGTGAATGAAATAGAATTTTATTTTATTCTACTTGTCAGGTGTCATACGCATGCCTAAAGTGCGCACATCTAAAAACTCAGAAGTTGTGGTTGGAGAAGAAAGAACAGACTCTGATACAGAGTTTGTTATCTTAGCAAGCAATGGCATCTGGGAGGTACACACAATACACTTCACTAAAAATAAGAGGCATTACCATTGTTTTTAGTCACAAAATCTAAGCCAAACGTGAGATAATTTTTCACTTTCTCACGTTTGGCTTAGATTTTGTGACTAAAAACAATGGTTATGCCTCTTATTTTTAGTGAAGTGTACTCATTGTCCTCATTGGTCGTAGTAATAAAGTACGATTCTTTCTCTAGGTGATGAAGCATCAAGAGGCAGTGAATCTCATCAGGTACATGGAGGATCCACAAGAAGCTGCTGAGTGTTTAGCAAGGGAAGCTTTAACCAGAATGAGCAGAAGCAATATTTCCTGCTTCACTTCGACTGATTGGTGCAGTTTAGCGCATGTTTAGGTTTCTGATAGACATCTAGTGATGTACTTTTAGATGCTCTGTACACTAGCTATTTCAATGTCTGATTTTTGTTTGCTACTTAAATATAACTACAAGAGTTCATGGTTTCACATGCTTAGTATTAACTATGAGACAAGATTCAATGCAGTATAAAACTATTTTGGCAAAGGAAAAGTGGATTTGAATGTACAGTGACCTACTTTCACAAACCAATAAACACAATTTTGTCTATGCAAATTGATACACATGACATTTCTCACTTCTCATACCCACAAAGGACTGAAGAAAATAAATCAGCAACCTCACCTAAATGTCTGCCTTGTCATGTTGTTGACTTCTTTTCACTGGTCTTGCTACGGAAGGGCGACAAAATAGAGAAGTGGCAGGAAGCTGTAACCAGTGGAAGAAAATAAATGATCCAAAATCCTTTTTCATTCAAGGACAGAAAAGGAAACAAATCTGGCAAGAACGGAAGCAGTGTGATGATCACTTACATTTTCGGGAAGTAGCTCCAGAAGTTAGGGTTTCATCTTGAGAGATTAGATTCTTCAATATGTGAACTGAGCATGAGAATCATCAATATCAGGTAAGCTTGAGAACTAGTTACAACTGAATAGGAGTTAAGGTAACATCAAAACTTAACCATAGCCTACTTCTAAACAAGTTAAGTAAATGGAAGCATTTAATGTAGTAAAAAAAACTCAACAATTTCCAACATTTATTATCCTTTATTAAATTATCGGGTAGCCGACAAGGTTTGAACACAAAAGCTATTTTGCCTATTCTGATACCATGTTGAACTCTTAACCACCAACTCATCTAAAAGGTTAAGCTGTTGACATGGGCCCAACAATATATATGAAGCTAAAAAATAGCATGAAAAATGCTACGAACCCCAAATAATGTACCAAATGTTTTACCAAACCTCTCACATGGGTGTGGGACCCACACATATGTGGGTTTGTGTGGGTCTCACACCCATGTGAGAGATTTGGTAAAACATGTGGTGGATTATTTGGGGTCCCTAGCATTACTCTTTCTGTATAGTCATATATGCAATACAAACCCAAAAGTACAACCATGCTATAATTAATTGTTCAAAACAGTGTAAAAGGTAGTCAAATGCATATTACCTCCACTAGAAGAAGCTGCATTTGTTGCATTGCCATCTACCTCAGAGCCACTACCACTCACATTATCTGATTCAACACTGTGCTCACCTGCAGTTGAACTATCGCTTTTCTTTCCAAACTTCAAGAGCCGTCTAAACCCTTCCGGTGATACCTTCACCTGAGGCTTCTCCAGGACTTCTGGAATCTTCTCTAATTTCAGATTCTCAAAACCAGATACTTGTGCTTTAGTAGTTTCCAAACCCATTGTCGCTGTCTCTAAGTTTGTTAAAGGTGCTTTGCCATACTCTGAATTGTCAGTACATGGGTCTTCTAAAGAAGAGAGCCGAGCTAAAGGGGCTAGGTAAGGTTTTTCAGCAGAATACATGCTTGAAGAGTTTGGTGGTTCCTTCTCTGCATAACTTGTCGTAACCTGACAACAAAATAGTATTATATCATAAAAATAGATCAATCAGAAAATAGGATTATATCATAAAACATAAAAATAAAAACAAAAAAACAAGTTTGTATTTACTAGAATGAGATCAACTTGCTGCCTTGAGCAAGTTCAGAACAATAAACCAATCGAAATATATATTTGCATTCAAAGAAAGATTCAAGTAGTGTCTATTTGTTAAAGTGAAACGTAACAAATCTTAACAACATAATAGCAGATTTTGGGATTACCAACTGCCATACAAGTAGGACTTAGGGACACTGCATCTATCCTATGACTATCAATTTAATTAGTTTAACTTGGCAGAGATTGTTCAATGCAAATCAGTCTTTACAACATGAATAAACTGTAAAACAATAATTATGATTTTACCAATCCTACCTCATAAACCCTGGGTTGCTCTTGTAATTGGCTTTGATTGGGTTCTATATCAACTCCTTCCATGGGTGAAGTGGGTACACGAATAGCTGCGTACTCTGATATCACGTCAATTTTCTCTAAATTGTCATGATTGTCATAACGCTCCTTTTGTACACCCATATTTTCTTGTGATGGATGTACAATAGGAAAAGAGGGCTTCTCACACTCAAGCATCACAACTGTCTTATCAATTACTGGTTTGTCATCCACATCACTCTGATGTCTGTGTTGGTCATTGTTCCTATCTAATTCAGCACTTCTGGAAGTTAAAGAAGATTTCTTCACGTTCACTTTATGTGTCGTCTCTTTGGGTGCTGATGTGTTCCGGCCTACATCCAAAGGCACTTTAGATGTTCTGATCTTAAGTTCAGGAAGTGTTGCAGCCTTGCTTTTATCAAGGTTTATAATAGCAGATATGTCTTTCCTCTCAAGTTTGTTTGAAAGCTTTGGCTTTGATACTAATTCAGCACGTCGTGACTTCACTGGAGCAATACAAGGGCTGCTAACTGTTTTAGGCTCAGATAGTCTTTGGATTCGCGCCATGGGAACCTTTGGATCTGGAGTGACATCACTGTTCTCTTTCCTTGGCTCTGGTAATGATGAAACTGGTCTAGTCAACCTATTCCCTGGCAAGTGGCTTCCATTACTTGATTTGTTGCTTTTAGAGGCTTTATGAGATTCACTAGATCCAATTGAAGCAGTTCGTATCTTAGATCTCTGTGGAGGAGATGATGATCCTAGCTCTGAACCATTGAACTTTGTCCCTTTGACAGAGCTTAGCATAAGTTTTGTTGGCAATTGTTTTCGGGTTTTCTGTGAGGATGCCAACTGAGCAGTCGAACTGCCTTTTGCTGCAATTCTCTTTTCCCTCTCCATCTTCAAAGCTTCCAGTTGCTTGCGATATTCCTCTTCTTGTAAAAGAAACAACTTGAAGATATAAGAAGTCCATTGGAATGCTGAACATGCTAAGTTGGCAAAAGAAAAATTGCACTATAACTATAAGAACATGAAGCTAAAGCTAAAGGGCAGCCCAGTGAATGGGGCTCCTGCCACTGCGGGGTTTGCGAAGGGTAAAACAACCTTACCCCTGCATGTGGGGAGGCTGTTTCTCTTTTTCAAACCTATGATGTGATATCGCAAGTATCACAAGGAATTTTGCTGCTAATCTTCTCACTGTGTTGTAGAGTGTTGAAGTATAATAAGCAATGTACCTTCTCTTTCTTCATTTTCTGGAGATCAGTTTTGAAAGCTCTTAGTTTTTCAGCACGAGCTCGTGCATCATCCAAAGGACTCATTTTTGAAGTTTTCCCTTTTCTTATTGGTCCCATAGTCTTCTTATCTAAAGCATCTGGAGCAACTTTTGACTTCCGATCATTGTCTGACTTCTTGGACCCTTGCTTGACATCTACTACAACTTCCTTATTTCTGTTATCCAGTGAAGCAGCATCTTCAACATGAGCCATGCCAATGACAGAGTATGATCATTAATATTTTTTTGTTGGGCTCCTTTGGAAATTTTAATGTGTTATCAAAAACTAATTTTGTGAAGCAAATGTGGCCTTTTCTAAGTGTTTTTATATTACCTTAGGTGATGTTTGTTTGGAAGGATAGGACTAATAGTTCATTTAGATTAATAGTCCGTTGTTTGATTAAAATTTTTGCATCGGACTAATAGTCTATCTGGACTATGAATTCCAAATCTATGGATTATTCTATCTCATGGGGAGGGGTGGGACACAATCCATATGATAACTCATCCCATGTGATTAGGTAGTGAAATTATATTTTTGACCCTATACTATTTAATATCTTTTTAAAATAAAATTTATTTATTAAATTATTTGTACATAATTTATTTATTAAATGGGACTTATTTGCTATAATAGTTAGCTTTTGGATAAAATTCATCATTCTTAAGCGTGGATAAAATTATGCATTTGTATGCTTGACGTGTATATATTTAGGGAGATTAATTTATAAGTCCCATATTTTGGACTTGTGATCGATATAGTCTCATATTTTTTTTCTTATAATCCATTTAGTCTTTTTGGATGTGTAATTACTTATTTACTCGGCACATTAGAGTGTCACATTTAAAAAAAGTACATTAAGAAGTTTTTAATTTTTTTTGGAGTGTCGCATATTACATTTGGGAAAAACTTGGGACTAATTGGAGTACTTGTTTGTCAGATGAAATTTATTGATAAATATCCCATATATTTATATAAAGAAATTAATTTAAAATTGAGCAAAATAAATAATGTAATAATGGCAATATTATCAATGTAAACCAAAGAGAGATTTCTTTCCAAAAGGAAAGATGGTGATTTTTTTACAATATATACCCTTAATAAATTGCTTAACTTCAGAAGATTTTGAATGTAAACAATATTAAATCTTCTTAATTTATCACTTTAAATCATCCTTAATGATGTGACATTACGGTTATTAAACTCCATATAATGAAATATTTGACAAATCAAAATTTAAAACTTGTTAAACACATTATCAGAGATGATTTTTAAGGGTGATAAATTAAGTACCTCAAACATTTTTATAATTCATATTTAGTAAAGTGTAAATGCAATACATTTACCCAACACATAGAAGAGAAATATTTATACGCACATAGGCAAAAGGGAAACAACAACAAGTCTAAACACTTGACTAGTTTGTAGAATGAGGTATAGCATATGATGATGATGATGATGATGATGATGAGCCCTAATTCTCTTCTCCCTACCCTCCTCATCTTGGCACTTTATTACTTTGTTTGTTCACATCATCATGTTGTTGTTGCACAAAACACAAGATTTGAGGTTCATGTAGTCAGTGAAGTCCCAGACACACCAAGCCCATTGAAGATTCATTGCAAATCGAGCGACAATGATCTGGGCTTGCAATTGGTGAAAAACGGTCAAGACTTCGATTGGAGTTTTAGGGAAAATTTCTTGGGAACTACTCTTTACACCTGCGGGTTCGGGTGGAATGCCAAAATCCAAAGCTTTGATGTTTTCTCCAGTTCCTTCGAAAACCATTGTCAATGACAAGAGGAGCCGTGGCTTTGTGTCTGGGCAGTGAGAATTGATGGTTTCTATTTAGGAAATGGTAATCCAAATAATTATATTAAAATGCATGGCTGGGTCATTACTATGCAGTAGCTAAGCTATCAATCTTTGTATTTTGGGGGTTGCTTTTGTAATGATTGGACCATCATGTGGAAAACAAACATAAATAAGACAAGAACTCAGATCCTTTGAAATAGTACATACTCTGTCATTGGCATGCTTGCATAAATAAGAACAAAATTCAAAATTTTCGAACATTAAAGATGGGTGCACCTTCAAAACGGAATGTTAATTTTATAAATCATAGGTGTATTTTGTCGTAAACTTAAAGCTGAATTCAGAATTCAGAAATATTAATATTAATATTAATATTTGATTATTTAATTAATTACAAATCAGAACCAACTCAATGATGAAATTGTTGTCATAAAAATCTAATTCAGGCCGGTTTGTGAACTAGCTAGTTTTCTTATATCAATAAATCTAGATGCACGTAAGATTAAATACAAAATGAGACATAGAAGTTTAATAAGGAGAGACTCACATAATGAGTGACTCACATAATGAGTGACTCACATATTGTGAAACATAGTCCTAACATTGTTCTTCTTGTACTTTTCGGTCTCAAGGGTGTACTCAAACTAGAGGGGTGAAATTCAACATAAACAAGAATAAAATAAATATATGAGTATATATTGGACCTATTTGATGTAAAAAAAACACACACACACACAAAAATGGGTAAGTTGAGGCTTCATTTGGAAATTGACTTTTTAAATAGTTTTTTGACTTTATACAAAAAGACATGTAAAAAAAAAATAAATTGAATGGATTAAATTTTAAAAAAAATTGCAAATCAGTGATAACTTCACAAAATATTTACAAATTTATGAAAAAATTTATAGCTTTAGTTAGTAAAGTTGGTAAAGTTTACCACTAACTTAAAATTGTTTTTAAAAGCATACACTAATTTGTTATTTTTCCTTACTTTTTTTTTATTTTATCTTTTTTGAGTATTTTAATCAATTGCCAAACATGACCCCAAAAAGTTGATAACCATCAAAAGCAACGGGGTGGTTCTACTCTTTTTTTTTTTTTGATCAGCAAAAAAGGAACCTTGAGGAAAAACCATACAAGAGATGAGATTACATCAAATAAAGGAGGGGAAGAGCACCAAGCATCATAGCAAACTAACCCAATCCCAACTAGGTTGGCACCGAGAAGAGAGCCCAATCATCTGCAAGCTCAACCTGTGACGCCCCGATTCTACACTATTGGTTGCAGTCAAGGGAGAGTCACCAATGAGTCCTATGGTCAATAACCAAGTAAGATCCCAGATCGCCGGAGGATTCAAATTAACCTCCCTTCTAAGTCCAGCTTTATTAGGCAGTGCACTACCCTTTTGACATATCTTAAAAGGTATTGACACAAGGTCTCATAAGCAACGACAAGGTTCATACATATACGTGGAATATAAATACATAACAACCACAAATATACATAATTCAAAAGATTGTTCCATTACATTACATCCCAAAAGAAAGTTTAAATCTTCACATGAGTCTTACAAAGTATCAAAAGGGAAATTTTTAACTTTTCGAAGATATCCAAAAGTCTTCGAAGGTTTCAGGCTCAACGTCTCCAGTTATAAGCTCCTCTTCGGCACCTAGCATGATACGCCGTGAGCTTTGAATGCCCAGTAAACACCACACACCCCGTCCCTTTTTCCCCAGTTCAATACACAATCACAAATATAACATCAAGTAGTAAAGCATGATACTCAACTAAATAAATAAAGGGTTACAAGTTAGATGTTAGTAAACTAGAAATCCCCCAAAGAGATTTCGTCCTCCCAACCACAAGAATCGGACGCGGATTATTCGGTATGCCCCCTCTTTTGCTGCTTTGTTGCAGAACCAACCTCGGATGCCTACCAACAGTTATGTACCGCGTAGCGCGAACCACAGGGCCTCAAAAGAGACGGTAAAATAGGGTCTTGCCCGAATCCCTCCTCACACCAAACCACCTAGGGTCCAAATACAACTGCTCCGTTCAAGGGTTCCGAAAACCACTTGCGCAAGACTTAAACTTCCAAATAGGGAATGCATCCCAACAATTCATACATCACACATTACCATCTTTTAATTACTCAAGTGATCGAAAACCCAATACCATCCCAATTAAGTTTTCCGTTGTATTAAATATTTTACATCAAGGTTAGACAACTTAACAAGATAATAATATCCACACAAACATGCATCAATAAGATGAAGAAGATGAAGAACATAACCACAACACATACAATATCATGCCAAGATATGATCATAAGCTAATAAACATTTTCATAAACACAAGGGCATAAGACATCAAACACAACGGAATTTTCCAGATTCAATATCACATAAGGATTAGAATGAAAGGACTATTTTAGGTTTTTCACCGGACTCGTCCTTCCTATGGTTCATAGAGAATTTGATCTAGTTTCTAGAACATATTTCAGAAATGGGATCGCTTTCTAGATTTTAAGTTATTTAGAAAACATTCCAGCGCTGTCCAGATTTGTCGATCGTTACGAAAATTTGATTTTCTTACAAACCGCTCACTGTTTTTCTATGAAACCAATTTTAGTTGAAAGATAACTCCTTAAGGAAGATTTTGACATAAAATGGTTGTCCAGAATAATTTTATACATTTTTCTAGAATTTTTGAAAGTGGGCTGCGAAAACAGATTCTAAGGTACAATGCCCAAAACAAGAAGATTTATGAGAAAAGGGGTCCACTAAGGGAAAATTTTCGTTTATTTTGTGATGAAAACATGCTAACTAACATATATTAAACTCAGAAAATTTGCTTGAAAGTGTGCCTTTGGAAAGTTTGAGAGATTGGTATGAAAAAAAGATGGTTTTGTGCCGAAATGGGGGAAAATAGAAGAGAGGTAGAATCAATGCTCAACTCTTAGCATTTTTAACACAAGTAACTCATCAATAACAAATCTGAAAACATTATTTAGAACCCTTAAGAACATGTATTTGAAAAAGGAAAATGAAAGAGAAGGTTGTGTTGTGGCTTACTTGCTAAGCTTTGAACAAGATGGCTCTCTTCTTCCTTCCTCTCCCTCCCAAGACTTCTCTCTTGCTCTCCTTCCTCTCAAGACTCCTCTCTTGCTCTCCTTCCTCTCTTCTAGCCGAATGTGTGTGTGTGAGTGTGTTGTTTGTGCTTGCCAAGCTAGGGGATGGTGGTATTTATAGGCATTTTTTGGTGTAAAAGGACATAAAAGTCCACTAGTTGGAAATGGATGGAAAGGTTAGGATTTGCTTGGAGTCTAATGGGATAGGAGTGATTAGGGAGCTTAATCATAGGATTAGGCAACATCTAGTTGATTCCTAGTTGAAATGAAACTAGTATTGGAAACAACATCCTACGTCTAGGGTACTAGGTTTTCGGTTTTCTAGAATACCATGATCATAAATCTTGAAAATTGGCTTCTCACTTCTCCCTAGGGTGGCCGGCCATTGGGAAGGGTGATGGGGCTATTTTTTTAATCAATTTAGGTACTAGGGGCACATTCCTCAATGTATGTATATATAGATTTCAATTGATTGATGGCACTTATAGTATAAGGGTACATGTACTAGTTTTTGAGGTAAATTTTGAATTTAAATAAAGAAGTAAGGGCTTGGAGTTAAATTCATGTATTGGAACCTTACTTATGTAGAATTAAACTAAATTAGGCTAAGGAACCTAATCCGACTAGGATATTCTTGTTTCGATAAAAAATAATAATAAAATTCTAACCGACAAGATTTGAAATGATTCAAGGAAATGAGGGGTTTTAAGAAAATAATTCAAACATTAGGGTCTTTAAAGTGAATACATTTTTCAAGGGCTTCACAACCTATCCCCCTTGAAACAATTTTGTCCCCGAAATTCAACTACATACTGCCTTTGAAAGGCTCGGGGTAGTTTGCCTTCAGACAATCCTGGCGTTCCCAAGTAGATTCCTCAATTCCCCGATGATGCCATAGCACTTTTACCAAGTGAACCGTTTTGCCTCTAAGGTTCTTCTCTCGATTATCCTGTATTGCTACCGGTCCTTCTTTAAATGTAACATCTTTGTCAAGACTGATCTCTTTCCATTTGAGGATGTGTGACGAGTTAGCGATGTATTTTCTCAACATAGATACATGGAAGACATTGTGTATCCCTGCTAACTGCGGGGGTAGAGCTAGTCTATATGCTACTTCGCCCACTCTTTCCAATACCTCAAAAGGCCCAATATATCGTGGTGACAACTTCCCCTTTCTCCCAAAACGTATGACTCCACGCCTAGGTTGCACCTTTAGGAACATGTGGCTGCCTACTTCAAACATCAATGGCCTTCTCCTCCTATCTACATAATTCTTTTGACGGTCTTGAGCAGTCTTTAACCGTTGTCAGATCAATTTGACCTTTTCAGCAGTTTCTAGAACAAGTTCAAGTCCGATTAGATTTGCATCACCCACCTCAGCCCAATAAATTAGCGACCTACAAGGTCGTCCATAAAATGCTTCAAAAGGTGCCATACTGATGCTAGCATGAAAGCTGTTGTTATAGGCGAATTTAATTAAGGGTAGGTGACGTTCCCAACTTCCTTGAAAATCCATTGTGCAAGCTCTCAACATATCTTCTAGTGTCTGGATGGTGCGTTCAGATTGTCCATCTGTTTGCTGGTGAAAGGCGGTGCTAGAACATAACTCAGTACCAAGAGCTTCCTGCAGACTCCCCAAAAATTGAGAGGTGAACCGTGGATCACGATCTGACACAATAGATACCGGAATTCCATGTATTTGAATGATCTCCCCAATGTAGAGCCTGCACATAGACTCTAAAGTGTCGGTTGTCTTATAGGGTAAGAAATGTGCTGACTTGGTGAGGCGATCCACTATTACCCATATAACATCGCGCCCTCTAGGTGTCTTAGGCAACCCTGTCACAAAGTCCATCGTCACATACTCCCACTTCCATTCAGCTATTGGTAGAGGTTGCAATATTCCTCCTGGTTTTTTGATGTTCCGCCTTCACTTGTTGGCATGTTAGACATTTTGCTACAAATTTAGCCACCTCCTTCTTCATCCCATTCCACCAATACTGCCTCTTTAAATCTTAGTACATTTTAGTCCCTCCTGGATGTACCGCAAATGCAGAATGATGACATTCCTTCAGTACCTTTCCTCTAAGTAACTCGTCACTTGGTACAAACAATCTACCTTGGTATCTTAAGCTCCCATCGGGGTGAATTACCCAATCGGGCATGGGTTCTCCTGATTCCAGACGTCCCTTGATATAGGCTACCTCTTGATCGTGCTTTTGGGCCTCCATGATCTCATTCATTAACTTAGGCATCACCTTCTGCGCACTAAGATATGCTTTTGTATCTTAAGATTCTACTTGGATCCTGAATTCATTGAGTGTCTTAACCATATCCCATTCCTTGATGGAAATTTTAGCCATCATCCCTCTGCTCTTATGACTTAGAGCATCTGCTACTACATTGGCTTTACCAGGATGATATGAGAGAGTGAACTGGAAATCCTCAAGATACTTCATCTATCGTCTCTGTCTCAAGTTAAGGTCCTTCTAAGTAAACAGATGCTTTAAACTCTTGTGGTCTATGAAAATCTCAAATTGTTCCCCATACAGATAATGTCGCCATTGCTTTAGGGAAAAAACTACGGCCGCTAACTCCAAGTCATGTGTTGGGTAGTTACGCTCATGAGGTTTCAACTGCCTGGATCCATACGCGATTACCTTTCCATTTTGCATGAGCACACAACCTTATCCTTCTTTAGACGCATTGCAATACACAGTGTACCCCACTTCTCGTTCAGGGATGGTCAAAATTGGCACACTAGTTAACCTCTTCTTCAGCTCTTGGAAGGATTTTTTCGCAAGCTTTGTCCCACTCATACTTTACTCCTTTTTGCGTCAAACGAGTCATTGGTTTAGCTAGTTTGGAGAAATCTTGGATGAACCTCCAGTAATAACCAGCCAATCCTAAGAAGCTACGGATTTCTAACACGGTCTTTGGTTGTCTCCAATCTAATATTGCCTCCACCTTGGTTGGATCCACCGCAATCCCATTCTCTGATACTACATGCCCTAAGAATTTTACTTCATTCAACCAGAACTCACATTTACTCGCCTTGGCATATAACCGATTATCTCTAAGAACTTGAAGGACAGTCCTTAAATGTTGCGCATGCTCTTCTTCAGACCTTGAATATACCAAGATGTCATCAATGAACACTACTACAAACTGGTCAAGGTATGGTCTAAAGATCTTATTCATTAGGCTCATGAATACTGACGGTGCATTGGTTAGTCCGAAGGGCATTACTACAAACTCATAGTGGCCATATCTAGTACGAAAGGCAGTTTTTGGTATATCCTCCTCCTTGACGCGTAGTTGATGGTAACCTGATCTGAGATCAATCTTTGAATAGCACCTTGAGCCTCTAAGTTGGTCAAAAAGGTCATCAATCCTTGGGAGTGGGTATCGGTTCTTAATCGTGACTCGATTGAGTTGACGGTAATCGATGCATAGCCTTAACGACCCATCTTTCTTTTTAGCAAACAACACAGGTGCTCCCCATGGTGAAGTACTTGGCCTAATGAATCCTTTCTCGAGCAATTCCTGTAGTTGTGTCTTTAATTCTCGTAATTCTGCGGGTGCCATACGATACGGGGCAATGGATATTGGGGTAGTTCCAGGTTGCAGCTCGATGCTAAAGTCTACTTCCCGGGTTGGTGGCAATCCTAGTAATTCCATAAGAAATACATCTGCATATTCGCATACTACGAGTGGAAGTTCTATTTCTCCTTGGCCCTCCTCATTTAGAATTAGACTTGCTATCCTACCCGCAAGTTGATCGTGCCACTGCGTCTGATGTTTCGTTGAAGCCATGGGGTCTTGTCTATCCCCCTTAAACTGGAAACGTGTTCCTTCATGTGTGTGAGCTACCACTTTCCTCTGACAACAGTCGATCACCGCTCGGTGGGCAGACAACCAGTCCATGCCCAAAATGATATCGAAGTTTGACATTTCCATGACACGAAGGTTGCAAGTTAAGCGTAGGTCCGACATTCCTATCTTACAGTCCTTACAGATCAATCCTACCCGAACGCATCCTCCCATAGGTGACATTACACTTAAGGCAGTTTCTAAAGGTTCACATACAAGTTCTAATGATTTAGCACAAGCAGAGGATATAAAAGAATGTGATGCACCAATATCAAATAAAACATGCACCCAAGAATTGTATAGTACTAAATTACCCTCAATTACAGGCGGGTCCGCTTCTTCCTCTTGCAAGGAAAAGATTCTGCCAGTTGCCTTCTGGTTGCCACTGGTCTTGGCGTTCTGAGTTCCCCCACTCTTCTGGTACTGTTGCCCGGTAGATCCTGTCTTATTCGTCCAAGGCTTCTGTCCACCTAATGCCTGGGCATTTTCTCTGGAACCTCCTCCTTGGTATCTAGATGGAGGGAGTTGGGGGCATTCGCTCTTTTTGTGCCCTAATTGTTGGTAATGAAAGCACTGGATTTGTCCTGTCGGCCTTTGTTGATAGCCTCCTCTCTGGATCTGTTGCTGCGGTTGCTGTCGTTGCTGTTGTGGTTGTGGTCTGGAGTAAGGCTTCGAGGTCATGTTTTCTTTCTGATTCCTCTGAGGTCCAACAGATGTCTGACTCCCTCTCCTCTTGTTCCAAGCCTTTGTAGCGTCGGTTACTTCCCTTTCAGATTCTAATGTCGTTTCCAGCACCTTGGCATATGAGGGAAGTCGTTGTAGAAGAACTCTTCCCCTGATTGTAAGGTCCAATCCCCACTCGAACATCCTTGCTTTCTCTTCATCATTTGCTACGTATCTAGTTGCGTAACGGGCTAACTCTTCAAATTTTGCAGCATACTGGGTCACGGTCATATTTCCTTGTTCCAAGTTTTGGAATTCCTTGACTCATTCTCAGTGGATTGTACTTGGGAAATATTTATTTAGGAGCAGTTCCCTGAACTGGTTCCATGATAGGCTCGCTATGTCACGAGTATTCTTGATTAACTCCCACCAGTGGTCAGCCTCATCATCAAGCTCGAATACTGCCAAAGCTATTCTATCAGCGGCCTCGGTTATGCCCATGGCGTCTAGCATTTTCTCTATCTGCCGAAGCCAATTTTCAGCTACCATTGGGTCCGGTACACTTGCGAACTTTAGGGGCCTCTGTTTTCGAAACTCATAAAAGAGTCAAGTCTTCTCATTCTGCCGATTTTTCCTTAATTGCCCTAGTTCCTCCAAAATTTGATGACCTAGGTTATTGGGGATGTCAGCCCCTGTGGGGACGGGTCTGTGTTGATTTCTGGGACGGTTTCATACATTGTTGTTGGCTTCGGTATAGCCATTAGCTCGCATGTCCACCATTCTGTTCATGGCACGTGGTGAGTTGGTTTCCAGTCTTAGAAAATCTTACTACTTAGATTTGAAGTAAAGGTTCAGTTTCCTTATGGTGTACTAAAGCAAGTAACAGTCAATAACACATCATTCATATATTATAATAGGCATCATTACAAAAGGGCTCCTATATCAGAGTTACATTCAAAGAGCATCTACGCATTACAAAGTTCGGGCTATCTTATTCTAAGGATCCTCATCAGCGGATCTTACAAAAGTCTAGTTTTACTATCCCTCGAACTAGTTCTTGTTTCCCGACCAATCAAAGTCTTCTTCTGGGTCTTCATCAACGGAGTCAGTTGCTTGGTCCGGAGAACGGGGGGTGTACATTAGTGAAAGGGGATTATGTTCAGATGACACCTCTATAGGGTAGGCTTGGGTTTGCTCCTTGCTGTTCTGGTGGCTACTCCATATTCATTGGTTGATTGTTGTCTGGCCCCTGATAACAAGATGCGTGACTTTCAGCCAGAGTCGGTGGTCGGTGGTATGCTCTGGTGGTCAAAGCTCGGTGTATCAAGGATTCCATCCTCTGATCATCTTGCTCCATTCGGATCGCCTTCTTCACTGCCCGACTCAAAAATTGTAGACGGCGCCGCACCAGGGACCTCTTCTGCTCCCTCGTATAGCGGGAGTACTTCGTCTCCACCTTACGTATCTCTGTTTTGATCATTTCCTCGGCAGCACTTGTACAGCGTCGACGGGTAAAGTAGGGGCTGACAGACATGGCCCTCCTTCCTTGCATACGGAAAATACCCCCCGAGTCGAGACTGACGCCGCGTCCTGGATAGTCTTCCGATGACATCCTAAGGTGGAAAAGAATTTTATTTGTTAGTCTTCTTTAAATATAACAGTGTGATAGAATAAAATAAGACAAAGAGGTAAGGGCTTCTAGAGTCGCATATTGGGTTGCGCGGGTTAAGGGTTGAACCTAGGCTCTGATAACAAGTTGTGACGCCCCGATTCTACACTATTGGTTGCAGTCAAGGGAGAGTCACTAATGAGTCCTATGGTCAATAACCAAGTAAGATCCCAGATCGCCGGAGGAGTCAAATTAACCTCCCTTCTAAGTCCAACTTTCTTAGGCAACGCACTACCCTTTTGACAGATCTTAAAAGGTATTGACACAAGGTCTCATAAGCAACGATAAGGTTCATACATATACGTGGAATATAAATACATAACAACCACAAATACACTTAATTCAAAAGATTGTTCCATTACATTACATCCTAAAAGAAAGTTTAAATCTTCACATGAGTCTTACAAAATATCAAAAGGGAAATTTTTAACTTTTCTAAGATAGCCAAAAGTCTTCGAAGGTTTCAGGCTCGTCATCTCCAGCTATAAGCTCCTCTTCGGCACCTAGCATGATACGCCGTGAGCTTTGAATGCCCAGTAAACACACACACACCCCGTCCCTTTTTCCCCAGTCCAATACACAATCACAAATATAACATCAAGTAGTAAAGCATGATACTCAACTAAATAAATAAAGGGTTACAAGTTAGATGTTAGTAAACTAGAAATCTCCCAAAGAGATTTCGTCCTCCCAACCACAAGAATCGGACGCGGATTATTCGGTATGCCCCCCCTTTTGCTGCTTTGTTGTAGAATGAACCTCCGATGCCTACCAACGGTTATGTACTGCATAGCGCCAACCGCAGGGCCTCAAAAGAGAAGCTAAATAGGGCCTTGCCCGAATCCCTCCTCACACCAAACCACCTAGGGTCCGAATACAACCGCTCCGTTCAAGGGTTCCGAAAACCACTTGCGCAAGACTTAAACTTCCAAACAGCGAACGCATCCCAACAATCCATACATCACAGATTACCATCTTTTAATTACTCAAGGGATCGAAAACCCAATACCATCCCAATTAAGTTTTCCGTTGTTTTAAATGTTTTACGTCAAGGTTAGACAACTTAACAAGATAATAATATCCACACAAGCATGCATCAATAAGATGAAGAAGATGAAGAACATAACCATAACACATACAATATCATGCCAAGATATGATCATAAGCTAATAAACATTTTCATGAACACAAGGGCATAAGACATCAAACACAACGGAATTTTCCAGATTCAATATCACGTAAGGATTAGAATGAAATGACTATTTTTGGTTTTTCACCGGACTCATCCTTCCTCTGGTTCGTAGAGAATTTGATCTAGTTTCTAGAACATATTTCAGAAATGGGATAGCTTTCTAGATTTTAAGTTATTTAGAAAACATTCCAGCGCTGTCCAGATTTGTCGATCGTTACGAAAATTTGATTTTCTTGCAAACCGCTCCCTGTTTTTCTATGAAACCAATTTTAGTTGAAAGATAACTCCTTAAGGAAGATTTTGACATAAAATGGTGGTCTAGAATAATTTTATACATTTTTCTAGAATTTTTGAAAGTGGGCTTCGAAAACAGATTCTAAGGTACAATGCCCAAAACAAGAAGATTTATAAGAAAAGGGGTCCACTAAGGGAAAATTTTCATTTCTTTTGTGATGAAAACATGCTAACTAACATATATTAAACTCAAAAAAATTTCTTGAAAGTGTGCCTTTGGAAAATTTGAGAGATTGGTATGAAAAAAAGATGGTTTTGTGCCGAAATTGGGGAAAATACAAGAGAGGTAGAATCAATGCTCAACTCTTAGCATTTGTAACACAAGTAACTCATCAATAACAAACCTGAAAACATTATTTAGAACCCTTAAGAACATGTATTTGAAAAGGGAAAATGAAAGAGAAGGTTGTGTTGTGGCTTACTTGCTAAGCTTTGAACAAGATGGCTCTCTTCTTCCTTCCTCTCCCTCCCAAGACTTCTCTCTTGCTCTCCTTCCTCTCAAGACTCCTCTCTTGCTCTCCTTCCTCTCTTCTAGCCGAATGTGTGTGTGTGAGTGTGTTGTTTGTGCTTGCCAAGCTAGGGGATGGTGGTATTTATAGGCAATTTTTGGTGTAAAAGGACATAAAAGTCCACTAGTTGGAAATGGATGGAAAGGTTAGGATTTGCTTGGAGTCTAATGGGATAGGAGTGATTAGGGGGCTTAATCATAGGATTAGGCAACATCTAGTTGATTCCTAGTTGAAATGAAACTCGTATTGGAAACAACATCCTAGGTCTAGGGTACTACGTTTTGGGTTTTCTAGAATACCATGATCATAAATCTTGAAAATTGGCTTCACACTTCTCCCTAGGGTGGCCGGCCATTGGGAAGGGTGATGGGGCTATTTTTTTTAATCTATTTAGGTACTAGGGGCACATTCCTCAATGTATATATATATCTATAGATTTCAATTGATTGATGGTACTTATAGTATAAGGGTACATGTACTAGTTTTTGAGGTAAATTTTGAATTTAAATAAAGAAGTAAGGCTTGGAGTTAAATTCATGTATTAGAACCTTACTTATGTAGAATTAAACTAAATTAGGCTAAGAAACCTAATCCGACTAGGATATTCTTGTTTCGATAAAAAAATAATAATAAAATGCTAACCGACAAGATTTGAAATAATTCAAGGAATTGAGGGGTTTTAAGAAAATAATTCAAACATTACGATCTTTAAAGTGAATACATTTTTCAGGGGCTTCACACAACCCCAGGAGTTTAGTGAGGAACCAAACCTAACAAGAAACAAACAAGAGGAATAAACAAGACAAGGACAGAGGCAAGCTAACAGTAGCAACAAGTATGCTAACAGCCCAGAATCACCCAACAGATCCCTATCAACCCAGCAGACACAATAGCTCACAGCAAGGGACACATTTCAGTTCACACAATAGCCCACTGCTAGGCCTAGAGAACTTGCAACTAGCTTTCCATACCAGTAGCATGCAGTAGCAGCACACAGCATGAATCCACTAGAGAGCTTACACCAGACCTTAGACCAAACAACATCAGACCTTACACCAGCACCATAGACCTTTTCAAGTTGATGCACATAGTGATGTCCAAACTCAAGTTGAGAAATTCAACCCCTAGGCATACAGACCTTATGCCAGCAGCAAACATTACTCCACACCCCAGCAGTAATTCAGACCAACTGATATACCTATTCACCAGAACCAAATCCTTGCAGCAAAACATTCCCTTTACAATAAAACAAAATAAAAGATAAGCCCACATCCAGTTAATCAAGGAAGTTGAGATATACCTTGCATTGTTAGGAAGCTAAGCCCACATCCAAATAATTTCAACGTCTCCAAGTTTTCAAGCATGAGGCCTTGTATGAGCAACATACCACCAGCATCCAGCAGCATTAGCATTAGCATTAACATTAGCATCCAGCTACACAGAGCAAACAAGCTACCAGCAGCATTAGCAATACCACTACACTCCTAACATCTGCATAGAGCAGACCAACTTCCTACATCAGCTGACCTCTGAGCTACAGCATACAGCCTATTTATTTGCAACCTCCACTCATCCTCATACACCAACAGACCTCTAATGCCATGCAACAGAGTAGCAGCCAACCAGCAGCATACACCAGCAAGCTCAAACAGCAACATAACATCAGGACTCTGCAAACTGGAGCAATCTTCCCCGACCAAATCAGCCACAGCAACAGCTCGCTCAGCTAACAATGAACATACCCACAGTAGCAACTCCATCTTCATCAGCAGCTTAGAACCTCTGTTATCAGACCAAGACTCTGTAACCAATAAACAAAATAAAACAACCTCAACAATAGAAACAACCTCAGCGGAGACACTTCCTAACTTGCTGCAAATTGGTCATCAACTCATGCACTGAATAGAAACAACCTCTAGACACAGCTTTAAACCACAATACAACTCTCGTCTTTATCAGTTCTGTCAGCTCATCCAACATAGGCTGTTTTCCATTAAAAACGCACTCATTCCGCATCTTCCACATCGACCAGAAAGTGGTTAATGGGATAACCTTCCAAAGATTATCTTCAACCTTTCCCCAATTAAACCCACGCCACCAAACCAATAAAGCCTCAACATTTTGAGGAGATACCCACTGCATGCCCCACCACTCCAGTAAATTGAATCATAATTGCCAAATAACAGGGCACAATAACATAACATGGTTTATAGTTTCTACTTCCCCAGTACAAAAAACACACTCAGATCTAGCATTGTGATTCAAAATCCCCAATCTTTGAAGATATGCTCTAGATTTAATTCTACCTTTCCAAACAAGCCAACAAAAAAATTTTACTTTAGACGGAGAGACATTCTTCCAAATGAACCCAGAAACATCAAAATCCTGCCGAGATGTAATCCTGTTGTATGCTACAGCAACTTAAAACATACCAGATTGTGAAGCCTTCCAAACCGAAGTATTTGCTTTGTCTACCAAAATTGGGGGACTGTTATTCAAGAGTTCAATGAGTCTATCTACTTCTAATTCCTTCCAGGCCCGCAGTCTTCTCCTAAACCTCATATCCCATTTTGACATAGTCCTTTTCCTTTCAACCATATGATCCAGAGAGACCTCTTTCTCCGTTGACAGCTCAAAAATTCTGGGAAACTCCTCCTTAAAACATTTTTCATCAATCCAATGGTCCTCCCATAATCGGATTCTATTGTCATTTCCCACTTCAACAACACAGTTACCCACATAAAAACTGAACAACTGAGGGTTACTATCAGCCGTATTAAGAATATCACCCCAAAGTTTCGATCTCTGCTCTCCTGCCGCAGCAAAAGGTAACCATCGCCCACCTGTGCTGCCATATTTGCTAATTAAAACTGATTTCCATAACGCCCGGTCTTCACACCCATACCTCCGCCACCATTTAGCTAATAAGCAATCATTAACCATCCTCATCTTCCTAATTCCCAAACCCCCATTGCCTTTTCTCCTTGTAACCTCCTCCCAATTTACCAAGTGCAGCTTCTTTTCTTCTTATCCTCCCCACAAAAATCTAGTCTGGATCATGTCTAGAATTCTTGCTACACTCACAGGCATTTTAAAAACTGATAGGTAATAGATAGGTAGAAATGACAGCACTGCCTTTACCAATATTAGTCTACCTCCAAAAGATAAAAGCTTCCTTTTCCAAGAGGCTAGTTTTGCCTTGAACTTGTTGATCACAGGTTTCCAGGTACTTTTCCTCCTTGGACTTGCACCAAGAGGCAACCCAGGATAGATAAAAGGCAGCTTATGGCGCATGCAGTTCCATTGTTTCGCATACAGTTCCCCTTCATCTTCTGGGACCCCTACCCCACAAACATGACTTTTATGGAAGTTAATCTTCAACCCAAATATCACCTCAAAACACCTTAGTATTCTTTTTATATTTTGCACTTCTATCCCATCTGCTTCACAGAATACTATTGTGTCATCTACAAATTGTAGGTGACTGACATTCACTTTCCCATGACCAATTACCGCACCTTTTATGAACCCCAATGATTTAGCTCTTTGGAACAGCATATTCAAACCTTCAGCCACATTGATGAAGAGAAAACGCAACAATGGATCCCCTTGTCTAAGGCCCTTTTTCCAGGCAAAACTCCACAGTGAGAGACCCATTAACAAGAACCAAAACCCTGGCTGAAGATAAACACTCATTCATCCAGCTAACCCACTTATCTTGGAAACCAAACTTCGACATTAAATCCAAAAGGCACTCCCAGTTTACCGTATCATAAGCCTTTTCAAAATCCAATTTAAGAATCAACCCCCTCTTTTTTCTTTTCTTCCACCAATCAATAATCTCATTAGAGATCAACACCCTATCCAAAATATTCCTTCCACCCATGAATGTCAACTAAGCTTCACCAACAATTTTAGGTAAAACGTTCTTGAGCCTATTAGCAAGTACTTTAGATAAAATCTTATACAGAGACCCAATGAGACTAATAGGCCTATAATCTGCAATTCCACGCGGGTTTTCTTTCTTAGGAATTAATGTGATGAACGAGCTATTAACACCTTTAGCCAACCTTCCATATCTCCCTTAAACACTTTCCAACATTGCTGGAAACACAACATTTTAAAACCGTCTGGCCCTAGGGCTTTATTACCATCACTTTCTCTCATTGCCCTCCAGATTTCCTCCTCTGAAAAAGGTGTTATCAATCCAGTAAAATCTTGATCTGAACCAAGCTGCTTAAAATTACCAAACAATTTGGGTCGAGATTTCCACCCTTTAGTAAATCTCCTCTGAAAATAGTTAAACACCTCAAGCTTTGCCCTAGATGGCTCTTCATGGATCACCCATTCACTTCAAAAAAGTTCAACATATTTCTATTTTGGCGACTGGTGGCAACCACATGGAAAAATCTTATATTTTTATCTCCCTTCATGTGCCAATTCATTCTTGATTTTTGCAGCCATAGCCACTCTTCTCTCCTACTAAGAGACCAAACCTCATTTCTGACTTCTCTTCTTCTCCTCCTCTCCTCCTCATCAAGATTTCTAGATTTTGCCACTAAATCAATACCATGTAGTTCCTCTATAGCAACCTGTAAAGCCATAGTAACATTCCCAAAGACCTCACTATTCCACTTTTTAAGGGCAAACTGCAGACTTTCTAGTTTTTTCATTATCACATACCCAGCCTAACCTAATATATCTGAATCGTTCCAAGATTTCTTTACAAACTCTCAGAATTGGAGATGTAAGGACCATGCATTTATGAACCTAAATGGCCTAGGACCCTAGTCCCTGCCATCCTCCATAAGCAACAGAGGGCAATGGTCTGATAATGATCGCTCCAAACCCCATAGTTTGAAATTAAATCTCTCCACCCACTCAGAGGACATCAGTACCCTATCAATCCTACTCCACCTTCGACCATCATTGGAATTACACTAAGTAAATTGTCTCTCCATCATAGGAGGATTTATGAGTTCCAAATCTTCAATAAACTAATTAAAGTCCCTCATTCCTTTATCTCTTCAAGAACAACCTCTTCTTTCCCCAAGGTGTCTTATTTCATTGAAATCTCCCACAAGACACCACAGTTGATCAAAATCAGCCCTCAAATGTGACAGACTGACCCAGAACCGACTCCTGTGAGATACATCATTAGGTGCATAAATGTTAACAAGAACACACTCAAAATTGGGTAAAATAATACTTGTGAAAAGGATGTAATTCCTCAAACAACAGCACTGAGATAAGTTAAATACATTAGTTTTCCAAATGCACGATAATCCACCAGCTACACCCTCAGAGTCGACATCCATAAAATCCATATCTACGTCATGCCAGAGTGACTTCACAAACGTTGTGGAAATACTTGTTTCTTTTGTTTCTTGGAGAAAGACCATATCATCACCTTTTTGCTTGAGTAATAATTTGATCTGCCTTTTTTTTTCTAATCTACCCAAACCCTTAACATTCCAAGAAACTAGCTTCATTGGGAAACTCCATATAACCCCTACAGCCACCTGGCTTGTGCCTTCAATCTTGCACCACAGCCTCTGTATGAACCTCGACGGTCCTCTGTGCAACTTGTTCTTTATCAACGATTTCCATGGATACTAATCTTTTAATCACTTCCTCCTCCTTCCCTTCAAAGCAAATTCCAAGGGCTTTGCCAAGCAACACTGTTGCTTCTGCTTCTGCTTCTCCTTGGGCTGATTTCCCATTACATTTACCCTTACCACTCGAAGTTGATCTTGCAAGTAGGGATGGCAATGGGAGTTAACGGGGTGGATATTAATTCTCCATCACCATTCCCCTATAATTATTTTTCCCCATTTCCCATTCCCCATTCCCCATGGGTACTACCCTCCCCATCTCCTAATGGGTTTGGATATTCCCCAACCCAACTTAACCCCCCCCCCCTTTTTTTCTTTTTTTTTAAGATTCACAACTAAAACTAAATATACATTCAATCTTTTTTTTTTAAAATTTTTTTTTAAGGTTCACGACTTCTTTTTTTTTTTTTTTTGGGTAAGATTCACAACCAAAGCTAAATATACATTTAAATTTTTTTATTTTTTAAGGTTCACAATCTTTTTTTTTTTTTTTTTGGGGTAAGATTCACAACCAAAGCTAAATATACATTCAATCTTTTCTTTTTTTTCTTTTTTTTTAAAGATTCACAACCAAAGCTAATATACATTCAATCTTATTTTATTTTATTTGGCTCAACAACAAAATCAAATACACATTAATTAACATTGTCACATTATTATTGTCAAATTTTATGTATATCTAGAATTTTTTAAATTTATTTAGAAAAATTCTATTTCTACAAAAAAAAAAATTTCATCTTCTTTTTTAATTTTATGTATCTCATTCTCCTCTCAATTAATTGATCTTCGATAATCTGAAGGTGAGTTATTGCTCTCGTTTCCATCTTCTTCTTCTCTTTTTTTTTTTTAAAAAAAATTTATTTGCATTTATAGAATGAATTTTCTTGTTTCAATATCTCTTGCAATTTTTTTATTGGATTTCTTTCTGATTTGATGGTAACCTTAGATTGAATTTTCCAATTTTCATCTTAACTAGTGATCACCTTAATTGAAATTTTGTACAATTTGTCTTCAATTTCCATGTTTTGGTTATGATTAATTGTGCATTTTTGATCGACAGTCACAATCTTGTCACCGCTAGATTGTCGTCATCACAAATCGCCGTTGTTGTAGTGAGAGGATGAGAGAGAGTGAGAATTAGAACTCTAATTGTCAATAGAGTAGGGATGACAATGGATAACCTACCATGTGGGTATCTATGGAGACCCAACCCAAATACTTGGGTTTCCCCTTTTTTCTTGTTCATTGGGTAGGGTAAGTAAAGTTCTTTAAATCTTAACCGAGGATGGGTACCCACTAATTTCCCCATATATTTTTTTTTGGGTACATTGGAAAATAATTTCTCCATATGTTTTCACTACTCTATTGACAATTAGAGTTCTAATTCTCACTCTCTCTCATCCTCTCACTACAGCAATGGCGATTTGCGATGACAACAATCTAGCGGTGACAAGATTGTGACTATCGATCAAAAACGCACAATTAATCATAACCAAAACATGAAAGTTGAAGACAAAAATGTATAAAATTTTAATTAAGGTGATTGCTAGTTAAGATGAAAATTGGGAAATTCAATCTAAGGCTACCATTAAATCAGAGAGAAATCCAATAAAATAATTGCAGGAGATATTAAAACAAGAAAATTCATTCTATAAATGCAAATAAAATTTTTTAAAAAAGAAGAAGAAGAAGAAGAAAAAGAAGAAGAAGAAGATGGAAATGAGAGCAATAACTCACCTTCAGATTATCGAAGATCAATTAATAGAGAGGAGAAGGAGATACATAAAATTTAAAAAAAAAATTAAAAAAGAAGATGGAATTTTTTTGTAGGAATAGAATTTTTCTAAATAAAAAAAATTCTAGATATGCAAAAAAATTGACAAGAATAATGTGACAATGTTAATTAATGTGTATTTGATTTTATTATTGAGCCAGATAAAATAAAATAAGATTGAATGTATATTTAGCTTTGATTGTGAATCTTAAAAAAAAATGGTTGTGAACCTTAAAAAAAATTTAAAAAAAACAAAAGAAAAAAGATTGAATGTATATTTAGCTTTGGTTATGAATCTTAAAAATTTAAAAAAAAAAAAAAAAAGATTGGATGTATATTTAGCTTTGGTTGTGAATCTTAAATAAAATAAATAAATAAATAAATAAAATAAAAATTGGTTGTGAACCTGAAAAATAAATAAATAAATAAAAGAAAAAAGATTGAATGTATATTTAGCTTTGGTTGTGAATCTTAAATATATATATATATATGGGGAAATTAGTGAGTACCCATCCCCGACCCATCCCTTGTGAATATTTAAAGAATATCACTTACCCTACCCAATAGATAAGAAAAAAAAGCAGAAAACCCATGTATTTGGGTTGAGTCTCCATGGATACCCATAGGGTAGGTTATCCATGGCCATCCCTACTTACAGAGGTTCCAGCTGTGGCTCTGAACACTGCCCCTTTACTCCCACTACCCATAACCACTGGTCCACCTTGTCTAATGCGTCTTCCTCCTTTATCATCCCTTCGTTGATCAACCAACCTACTTTTTGATGATGAGCCCCCTTTTCGTATGTTACCAAAAATGTTCTGCAATCTCTTCCCCTTATCACCGTTTTCTTTTCGAAGTTTAAATGTGGGCTGAATAGCTGATGACCCACAGCCCATACTACTTAGAGATACTGTTCTACAGCCTTGGATTTGTGGATCATCATTATTGAGGCCCAACCCCACCTGGCCCGGGGCATTACCATATGGCCTGACTGACTCCCTATCCATTTAGACTCCACTTAAAACAACTACTAAATTTATTCCTTGGTTCTGAAGCCCATCTACACTTAAACTCTCCATGAGACCATTCGCACCCTCAGTATCTGCCACCAACTCACCTTTTTCATTAATGAGTAGGTGATCCTTCAGGATCTCTGATGTATTGACATTGCATGCGTGAACTGCATTTTGTCTTCCCAATCCCACCTGACCCGTCTCCTCGACTACCGAAACAAAACAATCTTGTAAAGGAGAGATACTCCTATCAGTCCTGTTGGCTGCCAGCTAAACAGGTTGGGTGTTTGCCACCTCAGCCTCAATAGCCACCCCCTTCTGTGCAACGACAGCCACCTCAGCCTCATCTTTCCCTGAGTAACCACCATAGCTGCTACACTGGTTTACCATTCCATTGTTACTCCATTGGTCAACCTTTATCTGGTATGAGGCACAATTACATGCATCGCCAATGGTTGTGGTAACCACAACTTGTTCTTCACACACTCTAAGTGGATAAAGAAAATCTCTACACTTAATATGAACCACAGAGTTAATGGATGCCATCATCTTTGTTGCAATTCTGATTCTCCCACACCTGAAGGACAATGATCTAGTTGTTTCCTCATCCATGCTTATTACCTCTCCCCACAATCTCTACACTTAATAAATGTGTTAATTAGTCTATTTTTTCAATTTTGAATATACCCTATGTTACTTCATTGAACTCCCAACTAGCCCAGCTTATTTTGCTGAATCTCATTCCACTCCATTCAACACTCAATTGATAGCCTACTAATTCTTTAAAAAAAAAAACAAATTGCTTGATTTTTTTTATTATTATTTTTTTTAAAAAAAACAGATTGTTCTTTGTATCTTTATTTCTTCTCTCCACCATACCAACCTTTATAGACAATAATCATGTGTAAGTGTATATGTCCATGTATTTCATCGTTATTTCAACTTTTATGTTTATTCATATTCACAATTTATTGACCAATTAAAATCTTATTTTATAACTTATTGTTCAAATTAACTATAAACGAATCAAAAACCACTATAAAAAAGTCTGATCTTATCAATCATAGTGACAGTACAAAATATATTTATATAAAAGTGTTTGTATTTACATTTTTTTTTTTTGGTTGAAATAATGGTATCAATATATTCATTTTTTGATAAAACCTCTTTCCAAGTGTTTTATTCAATCTAACGCATATTCTTTTTTAGTATTTTATTAAGTCCTATTTAATATAATATGACCAAATCTTCCTTTTCAATTTTTTGGACATGTTTTTATTTTGAAACTAATACAGTCCCTCATTTTATGGAGAAAATCTCTCCCTCATTCTAAAGAAAAAATCTTTCTCTTATTCTATGAAGAAATCTATCCCGCATTCTATGGAGAAATCTCAAATTATGAACTTTTAGCCTTTCATAATTTGAAAATTTTAAAAATAACACAACAAAAAATCTGAATGAAAATCAAAATACAATGTGAATGTTCACAGTAAATAACAAACAATTAACTTTTGAAAAAACAAAACACATACTAAAGTACAATGCGAATATTCACAATAAATAATAAACACACAACTAACCATCAAAAAAATAAAATTCATATCAAAATACAATGTGAATGTTCATAATTTATAATTAACATACAACTGGTGTTTTCTGTTAATGACATTGTGTCAAACCTGCAACAGGTCCTATTTTGCATTAGAAATGGTGGTTGAGCTAGTGTAGAGCTGACTGGGGGTGTTTTTTTGGTTGTCTTCTATTGTTTCCTTTTGAGGGTGCTAGCAAATGCTAGGATGGGCTTTTTGGTGCTAACATAGTTGGGATGATTTAACCCATTGTGATGCTTTGTGCACCCTCTTTTCTTTATTGATATTTTTTGTGTGTACAACTTGTACCTTTCATTGTCATCACTAAAGTTTCTTTTTCGCCGATCCAAAAAAAAAAAAAAAAAACGTACAACTAGCCTTAAAAAAATAACTCATACTAATACAAACATTTACACTGCAACATGAAAATATAAAACAAAATTGAAAAAAAGTGAAAATCGACTATTTCAATTGTTCAATGGTAACAAAAATGATTGTTCAACTAACAAGCATAATAACAAAAACAACAAACATACAATTAACTTTTGAAAAAATAAAACTTATACCAAAATACAATATGAATGTTCACAATTTACAATTAATATACAACTAGTTTTAAAAAATAATAATAATAATAAAAATAAAAAATAAAAAACTCATACCAATGTGAACATTCACACTACAATGTGAAAACATAAAATAAAATTGAAAAAAAATGAAACTCGACTATTTCGATTATTCAATGGTAACAAAAATGATTGTTCAACCAACAAGAATAGTAAAAAAATTGACAAAATATAACTAACTTTCGAAAAAACTTTAAAAAAAACTCATACCAAAATACAATGTGATATGAATATTCACAATTTACAATTAACATACAACTAACCTTAGAAAAACTAAATTCATACCAATGTGAACATTCAAACTGCAACATAAAACAAAATTGAAAGAAAAAAAAGCAAAAGAAAAAGACTATTTCAATTGTTTAATAATAACAAAAATAATTGTTCAAACAACAAGTATAGTAACAAATAACCAATAATATGTGAACATTTACCTCTTGCAAAATATATAATTATATCCATATCTATATTTCAACACTTATTTATCAAACTTTCAAATAATATAAAATGTAAATATTCACACTGATTGACAAAAAAAATAGAAACAATGACAGCAATAGAATTAGATATCCAAAACAAAACTCAATCACTCTAAAAAATTTTAAAAAATATCACCCACATCCTCATCTCCATCATCATCTTTATCATTATCACCATCATTAACAATCTATACAATTTCGTCATTTCACCAATCTAAATCAAACCAAACCCACATTTGAAGAATATATTTGTAACAAAATTGACTGGACATAAACAAAATTTCGACTTACAACAATAGAGAAACATAGAGTTTCGATATAGCGATCCCGGGTTTTACCCCTTGTTATACAGTAATCCGGACTTGTGTCCGTGGATGTTTGTAGTTGATTATATCTTGTTTACATCTTTTCATACTTCGTATTTGAGTTATAGGATGTGTTGGGCAGGTTTGTACAGGTTGGTTGTATTTGGGAGTCAAGTGTTGCTGCCCAGATTTCTGGGTCTTCGCTCGAGCCAGGGTTTCTTCGCTCGAGTGAGAGTTCAGTTTTGTGTCTGGTGGATCGAGCCAGAGTGGCTTCGCTCGAGCAAGCGATTACGTCTGGTTCTGGACCTGAGAGTTGCATTTCTTGGCTTGAGAGAGATTTTCTTCACTCGAGCGGTCTGGTTTGTTCTTCGCTCAAGCGAGCAGTCCGTCGCTCGAGCGTGCATCTGGTTGCAGACCTGAAGGTTTGAGTTGTTGGCTCAAGTGAGAATTCTGTCGCTCGAGCGTGCTTCTGAGTTGTTGGCTCGAGCGAGAGTTTTCTGTGTCTGGTCGCTCGAGCGACCAAGTCTTCGCTCGAGCGAGCCTGTTTTATATCAACGGACAGCAGTGATTTTAAACATCACTTTTTCACTCCCTTTTCTTTTCAAACCCTAGATCTGAGACCCTCTCTCACTAAACTTACTCTCTCTCTAAGATTTGATCTCTCTAGAGTGTGAATCTACCCTAGCGCCTTTGTTAAAAGATAGAGGGTGATTTGGGCTTTAGTTTAATTTGAAAAAGTTGGGATTTGGAGCACGTTGGTTTTTGGTCTTCATCTCCATTTGAGTTCAAACTTCGAGGTAGGGATACCCTACTCCTCTTTATGAGCTTTGTCTTTGAATTTTGGTATTTTGATATGTTGGGGGTTGTTGGGTGATTTTGAGAAAGTTTGGGTCTTTTGTGTAAATTTACAAAAGTTGGGGTTTTATTTATAATAAACCTAGATGCATGTTTGGTTTCGAGGAATGAGTAAATGATGGATCAGGGATGAATAATGGGACCTTAGGGTTGTTATGTAATTTATGGGATTAATGCCCTAATTACTTTGATAAATTAATTTGTGGAATTAATTGGGGAAATGAGAAATTGAATTGAGAATGTTGGAATTGGTAATGTATGGGATTAAAGGGTGTAGTTGGATTAATTATCACTAACCTAATTGAAATGTTGATTATACATCCATTTGGTGCATTTAATTTCGGTATAGAAATAATTGCTTTAGGCTATCAGTGGAGGATAGTCTTGATTGTTGTAGACAATGCATGATGATTAGGCAAACTAAAACTAATCGATTGAGCATGCTATTGAACATAGCGATTGGAATAATACATTGATTTTATGTATTGATTGATTGATTGTATATGACTTATGTGTATATACATTGTGTGTGTGGAGGAGATAAAGGATGTACTCCACGGTTTAGGGGAAGATAGGGGATGGACTTCTAAACCGGATTTCGTGTGATATTGATACAGCACTACAATGTGTATCAAGTGTTGATTATGGAAGTGTTAAATTGATTTGATATAGCACTAAAATGTATATCGTTATCAATTGTGAAATATAGAAGTGTTTCTATGTTTTGTTGATATAGCACCAAAATGTGTGTCTTCGGTAAAGTATGGAACTGTTTTAAGGATGAGTCGTGTTCTCATTGAATTATTTGGCTAAGTGTTGAGCCTTGTTTTCAAACTCAAAGTTGAAAAGGAAATGGAAATGAAATGTAACATGGACTTAATGTCATGAAACCGGAATGTAATATAAGTTGATGTATCTGTGTTGATCATCTATCAACTGCTAATCTTTTAGTCATTGTTCATAGCTGGTTTAGTGTATTTCTACTGGACTGTGGCTCACCCTATATGGGACATCATTTTCAGGTACAGGTAGCATGCCACCTCCAAGGACGTAGCTTGGGAGGCTAGAGGCAAGCCGACTTTTGTGTAGTTATCTTTTGATGTATTACATGTAATTTGAAGCCAAGGGCTTAATGTGTATTTGAGTTAGTACACTCTTTTTGTAACCAAGTGTTAACTTGGAAAGCTGTAAGCCCATAGGGCATTTGCTTTTGTTGTTAACATGTACTACTTTTGTAAAGAAATACTCAAATGAATGGAATGGTGTTTATTCCTTGTATCAATATTGATGGGTTTAATGTATTATTTTGAGGGCGTTACATTCGAACACAGAGTAACAATGGACGAATACAGAATTTCGAACACAAAGTGACAATGGAGGAATACAAAATTTCACCGCAACAATGGAGGAATATAATATTTTTTCACCACCATATATAAACTAGAGTTTCTAAACCCTACCAAAAAGAGAGTTTCAAAAACCTAACACAATAAAACAATAACACAAATGTGAATGAAACTGATCAAAAAGAAAAACGTCACTACAACATTTTCTTAGTTTAGTGACATTTGAAAGTGCCACAAAAATATTGGTTTAATGACATTTTTTAGTCTTGTGGCATTTTAAACAAGTGTCATTTGTATCCGTGCCACGGTAGATACTAGTGCCACGGTAGATACTTGCAAGTGTCACTACACCATCATGACTAAAAACTTTCAATGACATTTTGATGTCATGGCACTATCAAGTGCCATTAAAAAAAGAGTTAGTGACACTTATAAGTGTCATTATACCATCAAAACTAAAACTTTTCAGTGACACTTTAATGTCATGGTAGGCACTATTCGTGATGCTATCAAGTGTCATTCGTGACGATAATTCGTTGTAGAACAATTTGATCCACTCTTGCGGAGACTCGAACCGCCAACCTCCCGCACCATAAACTTTATACACCACACTCTTCCCACTACACCTCTATAGCATCACATGATTATATATGCAACATATATTATTTATATAGTACATACATCCATATTAATATAAAAGTATATGTATAAACATAATTATTTTGTTGAACATAATTTATGTAAAATAAACTATTTACTAGCAAAATAAAAAAAGACCACTTTTGGCGACTGAAAAAATTTTTTAGTCGCCAATTCTATACTTTTGGCTACTAATTGTTTTTTAATTGCTAAAAAATTAAAATTTTGCTGACCAAAATCGGATTTGGTCGCCGAAGATGCACTTTCAGCTACCAAAATTTTGGTCACCAAAAAATTTAATTCCCGCCTTAGGATTTTAGTTCTCCTGTGCTAAAAATGACCATTTTTGCCGACTAAACTTATTTTTTAGTCGCCAATTGTAGACTTTTGGCTACTAAAATTTTTTTTGCACGAAAAAACTTTACATTTGACTACTAAAATTTTTTTAGTTGGTAAAACCCATATAATCAGCGACCAAACTTATTTTTAGTCGCCAATTGTAGACTTTTGGCTACTAAATTTTTTTAGTCACCAAAAAGCTTTACTTTTTGCTACTAAAAATTTTTTAGTCCACTAAAACCCATATAATCAGCGACCAAACTTAGTTTTAGTCGCCAATTGTAGACTTTTGGCTACTAAAATTGTTTAGTCACCAAAAAACTTTACTTTTGGCAACTAATGCTGTTTTGGTTGCTGAAAGTTATACTTTCAGTGACCAAATTTTTTTTGGTCAGGAAATTTAGTGGCCAAATGTGTTTTTTCCTGTAGTGTATATTGAGTTTAATTTATTTATTTTTAATCATTTACTGCATTTTAAAATTTTAGAAAATATATTGGCATTTTTTGTTTTTTCAAAAATGCCATTATAAGCTTGGAAAGTTTTTGGCTTAGTGGCATTTCTCAAAATAATATAAAATATTTGCTTATGACACTTTTCACCTAAGTGCCATAAAAAGTAATTTGCACCTACCTAGTGTCCTGACATTTTTTTAAAAATGCCATTGCAACTAAAGTTTAGTGGCATCTGTTGGTAAATGTCACGAACATAATTTTTTGTCATTATTTTATAAAATGCCATAAAATTGATATGACATTTCTTTATTGAAATGCCACTCGAGCCTTATATGTTTGTGGTTCTGTGGCATTTTTCTAAAACATTTCATGCCAATTTTTATTTTTGTGACATTTTATAAAAACATGCCACTAGTGTAGTGTCACTAAAGTGTAAATTTGTTGTTATGGCATTTTTGTTATAGTGAAGTGACACTTTTTTCAATTGAAATGCCACTAGAGTGTCACGACCCAAACCCGCCTCTATGGGTTTAGCACCGTAACCGGCCAGTAATTCGAGATTACCGAAGGCCTGCTTAACAGTAATACAGTAAAACAGAGTACAAGGGCCTGGAGGAAGCCAAAATAGTAAATAAACAATGTCCAATGAGTTGTGACAGTCTGTATGCAAAAAGACTTTTCATACATATATACAGTCAGTGACAAAACGGTATGTACATTATATACAATCATTCATAACAGGGACTTAATCCCTATTAAACAGTACAGTACAGTGCTATCAGTCTAAACAGTTATTACAAAAACATATACAGAGACAGACGGGGGAAATAAAAACACCCCTAAGCCATAGCTTGGCAGACTCGGAACCTCACGGTGAGGCACAGTGGTTGGCTTGACAAAAAGGGGAGTCTAACCCACGCTCCTAGCTCCGATCTGGTGCCTAAACACCTACATATATATATAAACAGTGAGCTAAAGCCCAGTGAATAACATAATGCGTAAAGAGGTTAAGAATGAATGTCCTTACAGTAATGAAAACAGTTCATTGATTCAGTATATCAGTCGTTCAGTCATTCAGTGATATGTGGTACATCCATTAGCATAGCAGTACAGTAAACAGTAGGTCTTAAAAGACTGAGCAGTAAATGATGGCCATTAATCAGTAAACAGTAGTGGTTCCAATAGGGGAACCGACAGAGATCTCTGTAACAGTCAGTAGCAGTAACAGTAGACAGTAGTTGCTAAGGATGCCACAATACAGTTCAGAATATAGGACATACATTCATTCAGTTAACAGTGTCATTTCAGAAAGCAGTACAATTCAGTATTCAGAAGATATTCATATTTGAACATATCTTTACACAGTTGTTACTCACAGAGTTCTAGGCTACAGTTAGCTAGAGCGCGTCTCCAGTCGCCAACCCTACACAGTTTACAGGACGAACACACATTAAGCCACACAGTTGGGAAAGATAATAACTTAATCCTTAATTTGCCTCAGTGTGTTCTACATCTATATCCTCATTAAGATACCTTAGACTAGGCTTAAGAATGCCTAAGATGAAATGAGGATGCAAAGATGCACACAGAAAACATTTTCAAAATTTTCAGAAAATAGAGGTTTCGCTCGAGCGTAGGTTTCCCCGCTCGAGCGTAATGCAGACAAAGGAATCTGCTTGAGCGTAGACTTTCCCGCTCGAGCGTTCTGCAAAACAGGGCAAAAGTACTGGATGTGTGAAAATCATGCTCGATCGGGCGCTCGACACCCGCTCGAGCGTAAGACACAAGGTCCCGCTCGAGCGTCACTTATTGCGCTCGAGCGGACATCAAAACAATGCAAAGTACTGGGAGCACGAATTTCACGCTCGAGCATCACTTTATTCGCTCGAGCGGACGTCATGATCACAGAGGGTACGCTCGAGCGTGGAATCCCTTGCTCGAGCGTGAGTCCAAATTCTAGAAATTCCAGATTTGAACCTCAAGCTCAAAATCAACTTCTAATGCATCAAATTCGATCCTCTTGGGCTAATGTTCTGGAAAACACTTGTAAACACATAGTATGACGTGATTCAAAGCTCAATTTGTAAAATCAAGGCCCAAGGGTGTTTAATTCAAACTCAATTTCAAACCAATTTTCATGAACATAATTCAAACATATCATGCATGAATTAAACCATTTCAAAGCTTCAATTTCATGCTCTAATGAGCTCATTCTTTCAAATTCAAGATGAAATCATAGACTAAACATAATTATGAGCATGCATGTAACATTTTGCCATGAAGACAACTTAAAACTCAACAATCCAAACATGCATGCATGAATTAAGCTATAATTCAACACTATTGAACCAATTCAAGCCTTAGATCACTAAAGACCCATTAATCATGCAAGAATAAACTCAAATACACAATGAAGAAGGTCAATGATCTACCTTAGGTCTTCAATGTGAGATATACAAGCTCAATTTGCAATCTACACTTCAATTTCTTTAATTCACCAAGCAAATCACAAGGAGGAACTCAATTTCTCTTCCTCTCTCTCTCTTGGTCGGCAAAAACAAGGGACTTGGATGATGAAATGTTTTGTATAGAGTGTAATAAGGCTCAACAATGGTCCATGTAGTGGGCCACTAAGTGGTACCAATGTAAATAAAGCCAATTAGTGCAATTTGACACCATTTAATCTAATTCAATCCTATTAAATCAATTTTCAATTAAATAAGCCATAAAATCACATAAATTCCAATGATCATAAAACATCATTCAATTTCCGATTCGGCCGCCAATAAGGCCTTCAATTAGCAGTTTAAACACAAAGACATGAATAGGTAATTTAACGATCGAACAGATAGAATGCAATTTAAACAGATATACTCAATCAATCAGTTTCAGATTTCAGTCAGTCAGTTCAGTATTTTAATCAGTTCAATTACTTATCATAATCAGTCTCAGTTTAGCAGTAATCAGTAGTTTATCAGTGATCAGTGACGAGGGGTGTTACATAGAGCCTTGTATGTTTGTGGCTCTATGACATTTTTCTAAAAAATGCCACCAAATATTCTTTTTGTGACATTTTTTAGGAACATGCCACTAGTATGATGTCACTAAAATGTGTTTTTGTTGTAGTGCGTGAATAATGATAACTACTAAAATAGAGGTAGCAACAAAAAGGAAATGTATATATCATTTTTCTATATAGAACCTATCAACACAATAGACATAAGGGTATAATAGTCCAACAAATAATATAAATCAGGAAAAAATGATCTCATGGAATAAAAATATAAATACATGGGACTAACCAGGTTATAATTTGCCTTGGTAGACTTATTGGGTTAGAACACCTCTAAATGAGATTTATCAATAAGAAAACCCTAGAATTTTCCTTTGCTTGATTTGATAAATCTCAATTAATAGATTTGTAAAATAACTTTTTCTACTTTAAAAAAATTTGGACAAATTATACTTCGTACCCGTATATTTTACATCTAATCTCACTTTACCCCTTGATTTTTTAATTGTCTCAGTCAATTCTTAGATTTTGAGTTAAGTAGCAATTTGCTCTATTTACATAATACTGTTTCAAAAACTAATAGACCCTTGTACTTTTTGTCAAAATTCCACTTTAATTTTTAGCATTCTTGCGCTTTTGTTAAAATCTCACTTTAACCCCTACAGTTTAACTTTTTCGTCAATTTTTGAAATGATATTATTCAACTAAATCCAATTGTAACTTGACTCGAAATGTAAAAGATTAACTAAGACAACTAAAAGTTCAAGGAGCAAAAGACTTAGTGTAAAGTACAAGGATACTTAGGCATTGTTTGGCAAGTGGTGATTTTAGTCAAAAAGTCAAAAGTTACCAAAAAAACCAAAAAGCCAACAACTTATACAAAAAAGTCAAAGATTCCCTTTTATCTCTACTTTTTACACATCTTTTCGTAAAAAACAAAAAAGTCATTTCAAATATACTAATTTTTTTACATCATATTTTAACCAAAAAGTTAAAAAGTTACGAAAAAAATCTGTTCCCAAACGAAGCCTTAGTTCTAAAAAAAAATACAAAGGTACAAAGTTGTAATTTGTCCCCAAAAAAAATTCAAAAGATACAAAAGCACCCTACCCCCAATTTTAAATAATATATATTTTTAATTTATTTAAACTATTTCAGTCTAATAAATTCTAAAAATTCTAAAATTTGAAAATAAAATAAAATTTATAAAACGGTGGTACTACATGTACTAATTAGTGTACTAACTAATGTATCAACTAGGGATTTTCAGTGGCTGATGTGCCCCCCTTATAGCAAAATGAGCTCATTTTGGGACCCATTTCGATAATCCGAACCGTTCACATTTTAGAATACATCAAGTAGAACATGTCTGCAAAAAATCAAGTTAATCCGATATTGTTTACCGATTCATCCACTCACATTTGTATCTACAAAAATAAATAATAATTATGATTTAAAGTATTAAAATGAATACAAATGTGAGTGGATAAATAGATAAACGATATCCAACTAATTTAATTTTTTACAGACATGTTCTACTTGATGTATTCTAAAATATGAATGGTTTCGAATTATCGAAATAGGCCCATTTTGCTACACAGAATTGGTTGTTGTGCCCTTGGCACAGCAGCCACCCCAAATTTAACAACTAATGTTATGATATTATTATTGACCCCATTTATTATATAAATTACAAATATTCAAAGCCTCTAAAATAATATCACACCATCTATTAATATACTAATTGATACATATGACATTATTCTTTATAAAAAGTTCATATAAAGTCCATCCAATAGTCCGACTTGCAATAAAATAAAGAGCAATGATACATTCCTCTAATTTTGAAACTCTAATTAAGCTCTAATGATATGGCAGAGAATAAAAAAAATAAAAATAAAAATAAATAAAACCAAGGCCAAAACATCATATCACAGTGGAGTCCACTCCAATTAAAGCTCATTAAAGCTCCTTTATTAAAGCTCCTAATCATTTTTCTAAAATAAATTAAAGCACAATTAACTACTTCGAAGGATGTGTATTCTTTTCTTATTTATCTCTGTTTTCTACATGATGGTTCAATCATCGCAAGAAGAACCCCTAAAATACAAAGCTTGTTAGCTTAGCTAGTGCACAAGATTTGTAACGAGTTGAATCAAATTGAATTTTGCCCTTATTATTATTGTTGTGGTATCGTGAACCATTTTATTCAAATTGGTGAAAATAAATTGAATTACTTCTTGACTTCAACTTCATAAGGCCCGCTTGGCAAATTTTTTTTTTTTTTTTTAAGTTTTAGTTATAGTGATTCTTGGGTCTTGAGTAATAAATAAGATATAAATTCAATTTTTAGGTTTTATTTGATTAGCCCATACTTAATCATTTTGGTTCATATTTAATTATGTGAATGGTGGGGACCACCTTAAGTCTTTTAAAATTTATTTATATTTTAATCTCAGTTGGAGATTTATTTTAAATTATTAAACTCCATTCATTTTGGACCCAATTGATTGAATTATGACCTATTAGTAACCATGTAATAGTGTTGTGATTTTATTATTATTATTTGACTACCATAAAAGAATTGTGAATATTTATGGTGTGTACCATTAAACGAAATATATTTTGTGGTGAAAAAATATTATATTTACTTTTGTCATTAAAGATGTTAAAATGTATTTTTTAATTGATATATATAGGTATATATATATAGTTAGATATTTATGGTTAGATATTTGTTTGTACTATATATATAAGTAACCAAATAGATGTTTTGTTCAACTTTTGAGAATTCTTGGAGTTCTAGCCATGAGGAAACAAAAGAAAAGAGGTTTCAAGTTGGTTTTGCTCGGGTTTGATCTAGTGTAAGTCATTTTTGACCCCTAGTGCTTTGGATCAAAACATAGAGGGCGGAAAAGGCGTCGTTTGGCTTCAAAAAAATTTAATTTCTGTTGCTGAAAAATTTAAAGCTTCTTGGCTCGAGGTAGGCGTTTTTCCTACACTTCTTTATGTACTTTTAATTGATTATATGAAGCTTAGAGTTGTATATAATTTAATTAGAATTTTTGGAAAAGTTGTGATTTATTTGCTTAAAAGGGAAATTTTGAGAAAAATAAAGAGTTGATGCCCAAATTGCGAAAGTGTAAACTTGGAATATATTTGTAAGGTTATGAAAGAGCTATGTTTTAAATTTGAACAAAAATAGACTTCGACTCGATTGGTTTTGAAATTTTTACCGGTTTGTGACCAAAAGAGCATTTTTAAAGAAAACAAAGGAATTACGTTTAACTTTTGGGGCTTTTGATCAAAATAGGATGTCATAGTTGAATAATGCTTGGAGAATGAGTTTGGAAAGAAAATGATATTTTCTTGGGCATTCACGATATTATTTTGCTTAATGTATCTGTTGGAATAAAATCGACACGGTTAGAAATGGACTTTGAGAGGTTACCGGACGTGATTGTGGTATGAAAACTAGTATAGTTGTTCATATTTGATGAGATGTGGAATAGATTATATTTATCAGAATTTTTGGAATTTAATTGTTCAAATATCTGGTTGGAAATATCTATTTTGGGCTATCGATGGATGATAGCCATGATTGTTATAGAAATGCATGAGACTTAGGTAAATTGAACCACATTCCCCATTTGTTGCATTGGACATTGTATTACATTCATTTCATTGGAAATGTATCTATTTTTGAGAAATGTTTGGAAATATATCTGTTTGCCAAAAGATGAATACTTGGTGAATCTGGATAGGGGGTGTAGAACTACGCGGTTTGGTGTCGAGCCTTCCAGTTTACTAGTAAAAATGACAATGGTAGTGCATTAGGGCCTACTTGTAGACACTTATCTAGAGATTCACAAAGCCTGTATTCATGCAACAGATATGGTTTAAAATGGAAATGGTTTTATATCTGTTATTCCATCTCAGCATTACATGCTTTATAAAAAGAGAGATAAACTGTTTTATCATGAGCATGGCATAAGCATACTCCTCTTTAGTCTTGTCATGGTCCATATGTTGTGTAGTATATCTCTACTGGGTTGTGGCTCACCCTATAAAGGAAACCATTTCAAGTACAAGTGATATGCCTCCGCCAAGGCATTGATTTTGGAGAACTCGGAGCTGAGGCTTCATTTTTGTTTCATTGTCATTTGTTGAATATAAGCCCAGGGCTGTATTTGCGTTGAGTTGAAACTCCATTTTGTGTAACCAAGAATGTTCTTGGATAAATTTGTAAGCCTGTAGGACACTTATTATCTGTTTGGCTTTCATTTCATACTTGTTGTAAAATGTATGCTTGGGATTGGAACTGGGGCATTGAGATATGAATAACATGTATTTGGCATTTGGGATTTAATAGAAATGGATGTATGGAATAGTTAGCTATATATATGTGTTTGTCTATCAGGTGGGTTTTGTAGCATAAATAGATATACCCTGCCGAAATTTTTGGGGCGTTACAGGATTGAGCCAGTAATACAATTTTGTATAATTATTTGGATCACCATTTCCTAATTAGAAACCATCTAGTCTCACTATCCAAACACAAAGCCACGACTCATGTGGTCGATGACAATATTCATCCAAGGTATCGGAAAAACATCAAAGCTTTGGATTTTGCCATTCCAACCAAACCCGCAGAAGAAGAGAGTAGTTCCGAATAAATTTTCCTTAAAACTCCAATGGAAGTCTTGACCGTTGTTCACCAATTGCTCCCCCAGATCGTTGTCTCTCGATTTGCAATGAATCTTCAACGAGCCTGGAGTGTCTGGGACTTCACTGGTTATATGAACTCGAAAGCTTCTATTGTCTGCAACAACAACATGATGATGTGAGCAAAGAAAGTAATAAAGTGCCAAGATGAAGAGGGAAGAAAAAAGAGAATTATGGCTCCTCATCATCATCATCATCATCATCATCATCATCATCATCATTATATGCTATGCCTCATTCTACAAACTAAACAAGTATTTTGAGTTGTTGTTGTTGTTTCCCTCTTGCCTATGTGTGTATAAATAGTTTTGTCTATGTGTTGAGTAAATGTATTTGCATTTACACTTCACTAAGGCCTCGTTTGGGAATAGACTTTTTTAGTAATTTTTTTTATTTTTTAGCTAAAATGTGATGTAAAAAAAAAACTAGTCTGTCTAAGATGGCTTTTTGTTTTTTACGAAAAGATGTGCAAAAAGTAGAGAGAAAAAGAGAATCTTTAACTTTTTGGTATAGGTTGTTAGCTTTTTGATTTTTTTAATAACTTTTTGACTTTTAGGCTAAAAAGTGATGTTGTCAAACGATGCCTAAATATAATTAATTGTGAGCATTTAAAAAAGTTAACGGGTGGTTTGCGATAATCTAAATAAGTACACTTTTTGACTTTTTATGAAATATAGGTTGAGTATGGGTTGGGTTTGAAGTGATGTGGTAGAGAGATGATGTGACTTAAATAAGATGATATGACTTAAATAGGATAGTGACTTTTTGACTTTTTAATTTTTTTAGGTTATGACAAATAAGGCTATCTACATTCCAAATCGGGTAATGCTAAGAATACCAAGTTTTCTACCAAATCTTCTAAAGTTAAGCAATTTATTAAGCAAACAATTAATTGGTCCATTTTGCAAGAAATGAAAGTGAGTATATGTGTCGTATTATAAAAGAATCACCATCTCTCCTTTTGGAAAGAACTCTCTCTTCATTTACATTGATAATATTAGCATTAGGGTAAGTCAATGTGACGTAATCTTCTCACAAATGGTGGAATCTGCATGTGTAGGACTCACCCCTTGAGGGTTGGATCACATTTTATGTTTGGTTTTTATGTTTCTAACATTACTGTTACCATTATTACATTATTTTTATTAAAAAAAAAAATGCTTCGGACCATTAATTTGGCACTTCTAATTCACTCCTAATGACGTCAAATTTACAGATGCATAAGTATTTTATCCACGCTTAAGAATGGTAAATTTTATCTGAAAACTAGCTATTACATGAAAGAAGTCCCATGTATCATATAATCCATACTAAATTACGTTCTTTGTAGATGCAGTAGGGTCAGCCCTGAGTTTTCAAGGGCCTAAGGCGAAACCAAAAAAGGGACCTGTACGAGCACGAAATAATCTTCTCATATAATCCTATTAATCAAGTTTGCACTCCTCTAAACGACGTCGCTTTGCTACCTGAAAACACAAACATGAGCTAGCCGGCGGGTGTGTACCGGGAACCTCTCCGATGCCTAAGTTAGTAAATAGACAATAGACACAAAAACTCTGTGTATTCTAGAGTAAGAATTGTCATACTTCTATATAGGTCTTACTATAGATTCCACCTGGCACAATCCTAGTAAGACTCCAACTCTCCTTATAAGAGTCCTCCTAGGAATCACACTCCCAAACGATAAAGCCTATTCTGATAACTCCTTACTCACTACTCATCTCAGTTAGATAGTTGCAACTCTTACCTCGGCTAGCACAAGACATAGCCGTGCTTACACAGCTCGGTGCTAATTAAGTCAATTCAGTCAACTTGGTCTTTGAAATGACACTTTGCCGAGCTATCCTTTAGCTCGGTCCGATTTCCACTGATACCTTGGTCTATGACCGCTAGACCAGGCCACTGGTAGCCCACCTCTGACCAGACTGACACGACCAAGGACCAAGGCTACAGAGATAATTACCTCAGCTCGTTGCTCGGCCCAAGACTATATCTATCCAGTCCATTCCAACAGACGTATTTAGCTCGGCCCAATTTATGCATAAATTACCCTCTCGTATAATCCATACTAAATTACATTCTTTGTAGATGCAGTAGGGCCGACCTTGAGTTTTCAAGGGCCTAAGGCGAAACCAAAAAAGGGGCCTATGTTCATAAATAAAAAAAATAAAAAATCATCCTGTTTAGTATCACTACTGTCAATTGATACCAAAATATATATCAAAATGTATTCATTCCAGAGTATCAAAAAAAAAAAAAGTTACTAAAAGGTATAATTCAAATCAACAAAACAAACTAATTAATCAACAAATCTAATTAATGAAATGTTTTAGCGGCTTGAAGCAAACATAAATGATTTCACATTGTGTTAAATTGAAGAGTGGAATAATAATTTTGCTTCACCAGCAATGTGAAACAAACATAAATGAAAAGGAAACATAACTATAGAATCAATTTTTCACACAATCCACTTACTATCTGATATCTGATAGTATATAAATTATGGAACACAATTTAATGAAACAAAATTAGGGCAAAAAAATTAGGGAAACTTATTCAATTAAAATGTGATAAAGACATAGGGTAAAATTATTTATTCTATTAAAATCTGATAGTTTATGAGAGAGAAAAATTAGGGCAAAATTATTTATTCCATTATTTGGGCCAACTATACTTGTATATGTTTTAATTTATTTTTTTCAATTGAGCCTAACCATATTTCTGATGAAATTTTTTTTTTTTTAATTGGGCCCAACAAATTTTTTCGAAACCCTTTACACTGGCCCTAAATTAACAATAATAAATTGGGTCTATTTAAATTTTAAATATACTACTGATGAATTTGGAACCTTATTTTTGGGCCAAGTTTTAAGACCTAAGGCACAAGCCTTAGTAGACTTAGACCAAGGCCGGCCCTGAGATGCAGCTATATCATATAACATAATCAACAATGATTGAGACCCCCATTTTTTGGAGACCCCCACAACTCCCTTTGGATTTCCACCATTGCTGGTGTGAGCTCCACACATACATGAGTGGGTCTTATACATACATCAATGGTGGAGATCCAAAGGGGATTGTGGGAGTCTTCAAAAAATGGGGGTCTCAAGCATTTTTCATCAACAAATTTGGATGCACATGAGATCAAACACAGATGGGACAAAAATATTTCATAAGAGGTGCCGCTCACATAATATGAGGCTCACATGTGGTACTCATTTCTTATGAGAAATCTGTGTTTGATATTTGGATTCCTAACATTGTTCTATTTTTGGGTCTCAAAGGTCTACTCGAACTAGATGGATGAAATTCAACACAATCAACACAAATAAGAATAAAATAAATGCATGAGTATATATATTGGACCTATTTGATGTAAATTTTTTTTTTTTTTAGAAATTGACTTTTTTAATAATTTTTTGACTTTTTACAAAAAGACAAAAAAATAAATTGAATGGATTAACTTTTGAGAAATTTTCAAATCATTGGTAACCTCACAAAATATTTACAAATTTATGAAAAAGTTATAATTTTAATTATTAAAGTTGATAAAGTTTACCACTAATTTTAAAATATTTTTGAAAACGTACAATGATTTGTAATTTTTTTCTTTAACTTTTTATGTTGATTTTTTTACTATTTTAATTAATTGCCCAACATGAGCCGAAAGTTGATAACCACCAAAAGCACAGGGTGGCTCTGCCTATATTGATCTGGGTATGCAATTATCATTGAATACCATTGAAAAACAATTGTTTTAATTTAATAAATTAGTAATATATATATATGTTTGTGTGTTAAATCAGTCTATTTTTCAATTTTGAATATACCCTATGTTACTCCGTTGAATTCCCAACCAGCTCACCTTACTTTGCTGAATGCTAATTCCATTCCATCGAACATTCAATTTATAACCTACTAATTCTTAAAATGAAAAAACAAATTGGTTTTAAAAAAATTTAATACAGATTATTCTTCATATCTTTATTTCTTTTCTCAACCATATTGAGCTGTGTAGACAATAATCATGTGTAAGTAACTTTTTAATTGTTTCAGTTAATCCCTAAATTTTAAGTCGAGCAGCAATTTGCTCTATGCACATAATGTTGTTTCAAAAACTGACAGAGAAGAGACAATTGATAATATTAATTATACTTGGCACCCTCATACTTTTTTCACAATTCCACTTTAGTCATTAGTATTCATGTAGTTTTATTAAAATCTCATTTAGCCCCTACAATTTAATTTTACTATCAATTTTTTAAACAATATTATTCAACTGGATCTAATTATAACTTGACTCAAAGTGTAGGGGGTTAACTAAAACAATCAAAAGGTCTGGAGGCAAAGTGAAACTTGGTGTAAAATACAAAGGTGAAAGTGTAAAGTTTTCCAAAAAAAATTCAAAAGATGCCACTAAAAAGCACCCCTCCTCCAATTTTAAATAAATAATTTTTTTAAAAAAAAAAATTATTTAAGCTATTTCACTCTAATAAACTCTAAAAAATCATAACATTGGCTCTCAAAATAAATGAGTAGAATTTTTTTTATAAGAAGTTCATATAAAGTGCACCCAACAATCCGACTTGCACTAAAATAAATTAAAGCACAATTTAGTATTTCAAGGATCAGAGTTCTTTTTCTTATTTATGTTTGCCTTCTGCATGATGGTTCAATCATTGCAAAAACAGCCCCCAAAATACAAAGCTTGATAGCTTAGCTAGTGCATAGGAATGTGCCAGTTATACATTTTAGTCATATTTGGATCACCATTTCCTATATAAAAACCATCTGGTCTCCTGACCAGACACAAAGCCACGGCTCCTTTCGTCGACGATAATAGTGTTCTGAGGTATTGGAGAAAACATCAAAGCTTGGTCTTTGGCATTCCACCTGAACCCACTGAAGAAGAGAGTAGTTTCGAAGAAATTTTCCCTAAAACTCCAATGGAAGTCTTGACCATTTTTCAGTAATTGCACTCCCAGATCGTTGTCGCGCGATTTGCAATGAATCTTCAATGGGCTTGGTGTGTCTGGGACTCCACTGATTATATGCAGCAACAATATGATGTGAGCAAAGAACGTAATAAAGTGCCAAGACAGGCAGGGTAGGACGGAGAGAATTAGAGGAAATATCATTTTACTCCCAAATTTTCACACGTTTTTCAGTTTGACCCTCAAATTTTGATTAATATCAATTTTACATTTAAAGTTTCAAAATTTTGATCAATTTGGCCATTGCCGTCACATTTCGTCGACAATTGGACGAAATGTGCTAACGTGACACCAAGGTTCATTTGGAATTTCATTTTAATCCCCAAACTATACCTTAAAAATCAATTTGCCCCCAAATATAAAAAAATTAAATTTAAATATTTAATAAATAATTTTTTATCTCAATAATGAAAAATGTATTTTGTAAAAAAAATATAAAAATATAAAAATTCTCATTTAGAATTATCCTGAGACTATGAAGCATGGATAATTCGACAAACATATTGCACCTGTACTTGGTACTTACCGACGTATAGTATTTCTGCATCGTACTGGATACACAAAATACGTACTCAAATTTTTCTTTCTTAATTTTTGGCGTATCCAGACATATCTAATATATGCCTAAGCCGTACCGTACCTCAATCGAAAAAATATTTTCTTTACTACAAAGATAAAATTGACTTCGTTTTATTTTTAATTGTGTGCTTAGCATGGTTTTAAAATTAAACTACTGTTTGTAAGTTATTTAATATAATGATATTTAATTTTGGTTTATCTTATACTTTTGGCATTAAATATCAATTGTATATTGGATTTAACAAACTAAACCATTTATTCACTTTTTGTATTATTCCAAATTAAAAATAAATATTTTTTTACAAACGTATTAAGTGGTACCTGTACCATATTTTTTTCGGATTTTAATGTGTCGATGTGTCCTTATCGTACTAATACCAGTACTTATACCCGTACCTGTGCTTTATAGGTCTCAAATGATCTCGAGTTGATCCTGGAGAAACTTATCGTAACTAGTTTATTACCCAAATTAATTTCAATAGAATTTATCGACTAATAGTAATTCTAAAATTGAGTAGGAAATTTTTTTTAAAATTCGTACGGATACAATATGTTTGTTAAAGTACCCTCATACTTCACAGTCTCAAGATAATTATTCTAAATGAGAAATTTTTTATTTTTTTATTTTTTGAAATGCATATATTATTTAAAATTTAATTTTTTCATTATTGAGATAAAAAATTATGTATTAAATATTTAAATTTAATTTTTTTATATTTGGGAGGCAAATTGATTTTAAGGTATAGTTTGGGGGTAAAATGAAATTTTAATTGAAATTTGGTGCCACGTTAGCACAATCCGTCCAATTGTAGATAGAATGTGACGGCAGAGGCCAAGTTGATCAAAATTTTAAAAGTTTAGATGTAAAATTGATATTGATCAAAATCTGGAGATTAAATTAAAAAAATGCATAAAAATTTAGGGGGCAAAATAATATTTCCTCAGAGAATTACGGCAAATCATCTTATGCATTGCCTCATTCTACTAACTAAACAATGTTTTGAGTTATTATTGTTGTGCCCTTTTACCTGTGTGTATAAATAGTACTTGTCTGTGTTGGGTAAATGTATTTGTATTTACACTTCACTACATTAGTAAATATTATTTATGTGAGCATCTGAATAAAGTATGTAGAAGTATCTACATTTCAAATCTTCTAAAGTTAATCAATTTATTAAGTAAACAATTGATTGGCCCATTTTGTGCCTATTTGGTAGAGCTTATTTTCAACTTAAATCTACTTATAACTTAAAATAAGTGACTTTGGACTGTTTGATATAGCTTTTCAGAGATGCATTTTAGCTAATTTTAAGTGATTTTCAGCTTAAATTTCTAAGCTAGTTGAGATGTGCTTTTTGAAACAGCTTAAGCGGACAGCTAAGTTTTGAGGGGTGTAATGACTTCAATGCCCCTCATATACTTCAAATATTACCAAAAAAAACCAGTATATAAATCCACAACAAACACTGTTCACTTCCTCAGAGAGAGAGAGAGAGAGAGAGAGAGAGAAAGAGTGAGTGAAAGGCAATTTTCGATGCATAAGAGGCAGTTTCTGGTGGCTACTGGTAGTGTGAGAGGCGATTTCCGGTGGTGCGAACTAGAGTTAACTCTCTCTCTCTCTCTGAAACCACATCATGATCTGAAAATGGTGATAATGATGATGACGATAGACAGCGTAACGATCTGACGAGCTCTCTCTCTCTCTCTCTCTCTCTCTCATGATCTAAAATGGTGACAATGATGATGACGATCAACGGCGTTACGATCTAATGAGCTCTCTCTCTCTCTCTTCGCAACTGCAGCAGAGAACGAGCTTGAGCTTTCTCTCTCTCTCTCTCTCTCTCTCTCTCTCTCTCTCTCTCTTCGCAATTGCAGCTAGGGTTTTGCGAGGGGATTTTGGCAGTGGGATGAGGAGGAGGAGAAGAAGAAAGAGCTACCGGCTAGGGTTTCTTGCGGACCACCGGCGATGGCTAAGGTTTTGCATACTTGAAATGAAAAAAGAAATGAAAAAAACACAATTTATTTCAATTAACTTCCATTTAATTTTTTTAAAAAAACATTTCAATTAATATTGATATAAATTGCACAATTGCACAATTTAAATAAAGAAATAAAATGCACAATTTATTTCAATTAAATAACTTCTATTAAAAGAATTTTATATTGATATAAAATTCTTTGGTATTGTAATAAATATTTAAAAAAAAATTGTTGCTAATTGATAATAACGAAAAAAATAAAATAACTTTTATTAAATGAAATATAAAAAAAAAATGACCAATGGTGTAAAGTCATGTCCAGCACGGGAGAAATTATGCTTTTCAAAGCTAACTGCTTCACCATTCTATTGGGGATTAGCTTTGATTGTTCTTGCCAAGGCTGGTCAGGGAATATGTTTGAAAGCCCTCACCTTTGGTAAAATAAAATTTAAAAGAGGTCCACCCGAAACGAAGGTAATCAAATTTGTTTGGTTGTAGTTTGAAGTTCGCCGAAGAGAGATTCGAGACGAAAGGAAACGTCAGAAGAATATTATTCAAAATACCTGCAACATAGTTGGAACTGCAGGTGGTATCAAATTGGTTTCTGTATTGTCAATTTTTGCTCCTGATTGGTCTCATCGGTCTTTGATATCTGCATATGTAATGGCAATTAGGATCGCCATATTTTTTAGTGGATACGCATTCCTTTCCCCCCCTCTCAACTGCGAGCAAGTGCCCTCACAAACATGTTGCGAGTCCTTCTGGCTGCATTCTTAAAGAGGCATCTTGACTTTACTGAGCAGGGTACATAATTTAACTTAGGGATGAAGATCAGACACCTCAAGGTCCCAAGAAAAGGACGACGCTCACTGATCACTGTCGGTGAGTACACAATGATCATAAAGTTTATGCTTACATTTTTATGTTACCTTTATAGAAAATTTAGAAGCTATAAACCAAAACTTGGTTGGCATCTGTTTTTGTTCCAAAAAATATTGAAACATTTTGCAAAATGTACTAAATTATGATAGCATTATATTTGAAATAAGTTGGAAATGGTATTGGTGTAAAATTTGTGTAGTTTTTAACATCTTTTACACTTGTGCTGGTGGCTCAATAATGCTGCAATAAATGTGCCACACAATTTCTGCTACTTTTCCGATGGATGGATTAATTGCACAGTGGATGAGGTTGAGGAGACAAAGCTTCTGTTAAGAATGGTTCCAATCTCAGCTACCTTTCTTTTTTATGGGGTGATCAAATCCAATAGAGTAATACCTTTTTCATTGCGTAAGGAAATGCAATGGACAGGTCATTTCATTTCATATTACAAAAAAAGTAGCATCAAATTCAACTCCCCATTCAAATCTTCCTTCCTATGGCAGGATTCGCAAATTGTGTAGTGCAACCTCTATATAGGATAGTATTTGAATGATGAATAGAACGAATGAATGGGAGATACTCAGCTGGAATGAAGGTTGGTTTAGGAATGCTTGCCGCTTTGGCTTGTTGTAAAGTTGCTTGGTGGGTGGAGTATAAAAGGCTAAAAGCTTTGAAAGAAACATGGCTTGTTAGGTAATCTCGATGCCATTGCACCAATATCTGTATTTTGGCTCTCTCCACAGTTTGTACTAATGGGAATCAATGATGGATTAGCTCTTTATGGTATGGAGGATTTCTTTAAGTATCAGGTTCCAGAGTCAATGAGGAAGAGATATGCACTCGTACTCACTGAAGCTGTGATTGGATGGGGGAAAGATAGTGAACATAAGGTTTATTATGATATTAGACGTGGTCGTCATGAAGTTGAGAGCTGAAGATGGAAGTTGGATTGCAGACACTGTGAATTAGAGCCGTTTGGATCTTTTTTATGCTGCATTAGTGGTGGTGAGCATAGCCAATCGGTTAATCTTTGCATATGTTACTAGGTTCTACACTTACCGTGATTTTCCAGAAGAGGAAGATGACGACGAAGAAGAAGATCCACATGAAGAAATTAAAACTGGAAAGAAGCAAGACAAGATGGGAACCACACCTGATGAAAAAACTGAAAGAACAATAAGAACTAGGGTTGTGCAAAATGTCACTCAATTCAGTGAAATCGAATTGATCCGTAGCAATTCACACTGCTCTAACCGCTATCCGCGTAAACTTTAAATTTATAATCCGCCAACTGAACTGCTCTATTCCGCTATAGTTAATACATATATATTTTTTAACCTCTAATGAAATATCAATGTAAAAATAAGTGTGAGAGATATTTAAGATATGAAATTTATTACAAATTAGTGGTTTTATATATATATGAAACATTTATATAAAATTACTCTATGTTATATATTTAAAAAATATTATACAAATTAGTGTTATATATTATGCAAATGTATGATAATTAGTTAGAATATTATTCAATCTGTCGATCCGTTAAAAATCACTTAAACTGCAATTTGTCAATCTGACATTTGATTTGTAATTTTACTCTCAAACCGTCCGAACCATAGTGCATACACCACTAATGAGAACTACCTGATGCTGAAGAAAACTTGGAGAAGAGAACAGTAGTGGTAGACTTGGTCTAAGCAGCAATTTGATTTCTTGTGAATGTTCTTTCGAGTTGTTTAGGTTATTGATTCTTTTGGCTAGAGTTAAATCGTTAATTAATTGTAGGATTATATTATACAAATTTTGTATTATATGGTAAAATTTATGAGCACTTCTGAAATTTATTCTTGTATTATTGTCATTATTACTATGTTGATTAATATGATGTTTGATTACATGTGTATAGATGTGAGTATTTACTTTTTTGAAGGAAAAAAAATTTAGACTCATAAAAAGTTTTAATTTTAACTTTACTTACAGTGATATGACAGATTATGTATTAATTTTTTTATTTATTATAAATTTAAAATGAATTTACTCTGGATCATTGGTCTCAAACCCTACTACACACACCATGACAAACACAACACCACTATCCATGGCGATTGAAAGCGATTCGAATGAGCGAGAAATTGAAAGGATCAAGAAGTCCCAGAAAAGCACAGTGCTAGCTGAAGAACATTCACAACCATGGCTACTGAACCTCCCTAAGGAAGTCATCGAAGACGAGATAATCTCGAGATTGCCCGTTAAATCTCTGCTGCAATTCAGATGTGTTTCCAAATCATGACGTTCATTCAATTTCAAATCCCCAATTCGTGAAAACCCATCTTGGTATGTCATCTAGGACCGATAATGATTATATACAGCAAAGACTGATACTGAGATATATTCACGAATTTGATTTGAAGTCATGATCTTTTTACTATGTATTCAATAATAAGCAATCTGACCCTGATGATGAAGAAACTACCGTTGAGCTTGATTGTCCATTTCAAGTAGATAGTAATGCAGTTTTTATTTTAGGTTCATCTAATGGGTTGGTGTGGGTCGGTAGTCGACATTTTATACTTCTATGGAACCCATCTACTAGGACACACAAGATATTGCCAAATTTGGATGCTAAAAATGGGTTTACAAGAGCATGTGGGTTTGGTTATGATAAGTCTACCAATGGCTATAAGGCGATGAGGATCTTTAGTCAAGATCAGAACCAGAGTGGGGTGGGGGGTGGTTTATTCATTAAAGATGTAACAACCCTCATTCTTGACTTAGCTATATTTGCATACATCCATGTATGACCTTGTCTTGATATGTTACATATCTTGTTAATCTTGTTCCGGCTTGCCTTGTTAAGTGTTGATTGCTTGATCTTGTTCCTTGCTTGGTGTGTGTGGCCGAGGTCAGCTCAGTGTAGTTCATTTTTGAACCTTTGTACTTAGAATTATTTTGGAACCATCTGTTGACCTCCACCTTAACCTCGGCATGTTTGCCGAGATGTGTCTATCTATACCGAGATGGTTTGCGCTTGGTGATTTTGTTCCAGGGCAGGTGTAACCTAGCCCGAGGTGTGGCACGGCTTAGTCAGGTGTTGACCTTCTTAGCCGATGTCTTTGTTACGTTTTGCCGAGGCTTTGTCTTTAGCCGATGTCCTTGATTGCCGACACGCTTCGCCTCAGCGTGTTGTGTACGCTTTGTCAGAGACTTGTCTTATCAATCAGTCACCTTTTGGACTGAGCCAACCCGGTGACGACACGTGTCCGAGCTGAAGCTTTAAGCAGCCGACAGCCTTAGAGGCAAATCATTTTGTCTCAATTTTGTTTTGTTTTAGAGAGAGAAGCTCTCAAGTTTGAAGGAAGAACTCTAGAGAGAGAAGTGGAGTTCGAGCTTGATCTTGGAAGATCAAACCGTTAGATTTGAGCCTTGAGGTGAGATTCTTGCTCTACTTGATTTGTTCTTATTGGTTATCAAGCTGCATTGCATGATTGAGTTTGTTTTGCATGACATGCAACGATTTGAAGTTGGTTTTGAATGAAAAAGATGATATTCATGTGTTCTTGAATAAAGTCTTGTTTTGATCCGAAAGTTTGGAACAAGAACTATGTTTATGTGTTCGTTCTTGCATGCTTCTTGTACGGGAACCCAGGTCCATGTTTTGAGCTCTTTGCATGGGACCTCAGATTTTGAATATACTAGTTACGATTCCAGCATGCATGTTCTTGATGTTCTTGATTATTTGTCCTTAACATTCTTCAAAGGGAAACCCAGGTTTTCCCCGACTTCGTTTTGTACTTGGCCATCGGGTTCACACCTCGGCGAGGAGGTGTGGGACCTCGGCTAGGCTGGATTGTACCCAGTATGTTTCCATGAGATGGAAAACAGCATTTTGACTCTTGACATACTTTGCTTTGCTTTTGACTTGGATCCGGCGAGAGTGCCGAGATCATTATGTGCATATGAAGCTTGTTTTGAGAATGTGATTTGCCTTGTGATTGTCAGGACTTTGATCTTTGCTTTGAGCCTTCACCCAAGAAGACCGAGGTGAGTGGTGCTCTTAATAAAGCTATGTTAAGCTGTTTTGATAAAATCTTGCTTTGCTTGTTTTGATGAAAGTATTTGTTTAAGCATGAATGATGAGCCTATTTTGATGTATCTTGTATGAACCTTGCTTTGATGGTATCTTTGAAAAGTCCCTTGGCTGGAGGACTATAATCTTTCGCAGCACTAAGTGTAAAAGTCCCTTGGCTGGAGGACTATAATCTTTCGCAGCACTAAGTGTAAAAGTCCCTTGGCTGGAGGACTATAATCTTTCGCAGCACTAAGTGTAAAAGTCCCTTGGCTGGAGGACTATAATCTTTCGCAGCACTATGTGTAAAAGTCCCTTGTGCTGGAGGACTCTAAACTTTCGCAGTACCCTTGTGTAAAAAGGATACGGTCCTTTCTTGGAAAAGCTAAGGTGTTAAAAGGGGCTACGGGCCTAAGTAACACAAGTCCCTTGTACTGGAGGACTTTAAACTTTCGCAGCACCACCTTGTCAAAAAGGGCTACGGGCCTAAGTGACACAAGTTCGCCGAGAAGAATGGCCACGGGCCGAAGTGAATGTGAATTTGTTAAAAGGGCTACGGGCCTAAGTGACACAGTCCCTTTGTGCTGGAGGACTTTAAACTTTCGCAGTACCCTTGATTAATCGATCACGGATCGTCTTGTTTAGCCACTGACGGTTTACCGCGTGGATTTCTTGTTCGGAAAGCTTGTTTGTGTTTTGCCGATGTCAGTGAACGTCCTTTGAGACTTGTAAGACTTGATAGATGAATACGGTTCATCCCTTGATTCGATAAGCTTAATTTGTGCTTGCCGAGGTTAGTGGACACCTCTTGAGACTGGTAAGATTTGATAAGATGAATACGATTCATCCTTGATTTGATAGAGCTTTGATGTATTTGTCTGGAAATACCTCGGCCAACCCTTGTGTGGTTTTGAGCATGTTTTATTTTGGAAAGACTTCGGCTGTTATTCATGCAAAACCTTTATTACTAGTACCATTCACTGAGTTTCCATACTCACCCCTCTATATATATGTAGGTGATGAGCAGGTCGGCGGCGACGCCTAGATGAATTTTGTAAAGCTTGGTTTTGGATTCTTGTGATGTCGGCATAACTTGTCATACGTCGGCTGTTTTGCATTCATGTCGGCGATTGTATTTACGTCGGCGGATCTTGAAGATTATGCTTCTTTGGCTTGTAATCTTTTGTAATTGCACATGTCGGCTTTAGAAGCCTTTTGGTCAAGATTTGTATTATGTATTTTAATTATCAGACTAACTGTGAAATTGTTATGAGCGTCATATCATTTGATCTATGCACAGCTCTTATGGACCACTTGTATTTGATTTATTGCTTCCGCATTTTGTAAGCCCCATATGTTATACTCTGATTGCGTTTGTTCTTGTAAGTTGGCCTTCGGTAATTACAGATTACTGGCCATCACGGCACCATCCTACTAGGGGTGGGTTGGGGTCGTGACAGAATGGTATCAGAGCAGAAGTTCCTTAGTATACGTTGCTCACACACTTTGAGTCCTAAAGAGCATAGGATGTCTCTTAGAAAGGTGCTAGGGTTACATCATTGTGCTTGCTATTTGAACAAGGTGTGCATTGTCTTGACATGCTTAATTGTTACTTGCCTATGTGGTTATTTGTTTGTTTGCTTAAAGTCACACTTTGCATCCTCATAGCATGATGAGGAGAGGTAGACCCCCGATTGGCCGAGATCGGTCTGAGGACAGATTGGACAGACTAGAAAGACTAGTTGAAGGTTTGGCCCGCGAATTGAGGGAGACGAGGCAACAGTATGCAAGTGCCACTTCGACTCAGGCCGAGCAGACAAACGGCCGAAATGTGGTTCCGCCTCCACCTCCTCCGGTGCCGCAAGTTCCCCCACCACCAGCCTTATACGGGGATGGCACAATAGCTTTGATCAGGGAGTTTAAGAAGATGAAACCGCCAAGATTCTCTGGGGGTATAGAGCCGATGAAGGCCGAGGCATGGGTCTTAGAAATGGAGAAGTTGTTTGAGATCTTCCCCAGCACTGACACTCAGAAAGTGACGCTGGCAGCATTCACATTAGATGATGATGCTCGCAGATGGTGGATGATGATCCGAGGAAACCACCCAGACTTAACCTGGACCAGATTTTTGGAGTTGTTTTACAACAAACATTTTCCCCTCAGTGTTCGAAACCGTAAGGCTACTGAATTCCAGACTTTGACCCAGGGCAACCGAACAGTGGTGGAATATGACCGCACTTTTACTGAATTGGCGAGGTTTGTACCTCACATGGCCAACGATGAATACATGAAGGCTAGAAAGTTCGAGAGTGGGCTTCGCGGACCAATTCAAGACCGAGTTAACTTGCACGATCTGCCAACCTACGCCGAAGTATTGAACAAAGCCATCTTGGCCGAGGCTAATTTGAACAGATATCAGAGCTCAGGAGAGAACCAACGGAAAAGACAAAACTATGATAGTCGACGAGCACCGATGGGCACCAAAAAGAAATTGAACAAGAACAGTACTGGCTACCTGAGACAGGAAGGTAATGCTAAGCCGACGTGTTCTGATTGTGGAAAACAACACTTCGGGATTTGTCGTCGGACGTCCGGAGCATGTTATGAGTGTGGGGAGATGGGTCATTACGTGAAAGATTGTCCCAAGACAAAGGCTGAAAACAACAAGAGAGGTGAGAGCACCTCAGACACCGTTCAAAAGGGTAATGTGGGGAAAGGACAGATGAGGCAGGGCAGAGTTTTTGCACTAGTACCAGGAGACACTCAGAATGCTGAGGCGGTGGTGTCAGGTACACTCTCTATTTGCTCTCAAGATGCTTATGTGTTGATTGATTCGAGTTCTACGCATTCATTTGTGTCTACTATATTTGCCGAGAAGATTAATAGGAAACTAGAACCCCTTGGTTATGCGTTATCCGTGTCTACCCCATCTGGGAAATTTATGATTGTTGCATCCATCTATAGAGCATGTGTTGTTGTGATTGAGAATGTTGAACTGTTAGTTGACTTAATGCCATTGGACATAGCTTATTTTGATGTTATACTGGGAATGGATTGGTTAGTAGCGAATTACGCGTCTATTGATTGTGTTTCGAAGAGTGTCACACTAAAACCCCCAAACCTAGCCGAGGTTATTTTTCAGGGTAAAGGAGTAGTACCCCCGCCTTACTTGATCTCATCCATGAAAGCCTATAAGTTGATCCACAAAGGGTGTAAGGGTTATCTGTGTAGTATACTGAGCAATCAGGAGGGAAGTGTTAACTTAGCCGACATCCCAGTAGTTAATGAATTCCCCGATGTCTTTCCCAACGAATTGCCTGGCCACTTAATCGATAGAGGAATAGAGTTTACGGTTGATATCATATCGGGAACCCAGCCGATCTCCAAGACACCGTATAGAATGGCCCCGGCTGAACTCAGAGAATTGAAACTACAATTACAAGAACTATTGGATAAGGGATTTATCAGGCCGAGCACTTCACCATGGGGAGCACCTGTTTTGTTTGTTAAGAAAAAGGATGGTACGCTCCGCCTTTGCATAGATTACAGAGAACTTAATAAGGTCACCATTAAGAATAAGTACCCATTACCTAGGATTGATGATTTGCTTGATCAACTACAAGGAGCACGAGTCTTTTCTAAGATTGATCTTAGGTCGGGTTACCATCAGCTTAAGGTTAAAGCCGAGGATGTTGAGAAGACAGCCTTCAGGACAAGATATGGCCACTACGAGTTTTTAGTGATGCCGTTCGGAGTGACCAATGCCCCTGCTGCATTTATGGACTTAATGAACAGAGTCTTCAAGCCGTACTTAGATGAGTTTGTAGTTGTCTTCATTGATGATATATTAATCTATTCCAAGAGTAAAACTGAACATGAGAATCATTTGAAACTTGCCTTACAGATTTTGAGAGACAGGAAATTGTATGCTAAGTTTAATAAGTGTGAATTCTGGCTACCCACCATCTCATTCTTGGGTCATGTAATTAATGAAGAAGGTATTTCAGTTGATCCGAGTAAAGTTGAAGCTGTTGTGAATTGGCCGAGGCCGACTAATGTGTCCGAGGTTCGAAGTTTTCTGGGTTTGGCAGGTTATTACAGGAAGTTTGTGAAGGATTTCTCAAGGATTGCAGTTCCATTGACGCAATTGACTAGGAAGGGAGCGCCGTATGAATGGACTGAAGATCGAGAGTCAGCTTTCCAAGAACTAAAGACGAGGTTAGTTACAGCACCAGTACTTGTACTCCCATCAGGTAATGAAGAGTTTCATATCTATAGTGATGCATCTCATAAGGGTTTGGGTTGTGTGTTAATGCAAAGGGGTAGAGTCATAGCATATGCATCTCGTCAGTTGAAGCCACATGAAAAGAACTATCCTACCCATGATTTGGAATTAGCAGCCGTTGTTTTTGCTCTAAAGATTTGGCGTCACTACTTGTATGGAGCTTCTTGTCAGGTTTTTACAGATCATAAGAGTTTGAAGTACCTATTCACGCAGAAGGAATTGAATTTGAGGCAGAGGAGATGGCTTGAGTTGTTGAAAGACTATGATATGCAAATCCAATATCACCCAGGAAGGGCTAACAGCGTAGCCGACGCACTGAGTAGAAAGACAGTTGGGAGTTTAGCATGTCTATCAGTGATAACAGTGGAACCAACGATTGTTGAAGAAGTAAAGGCTAGACAAATGGAGGATGTGTTTTTCAAAAGAGTAGCCGATGAGATTGTTACCAAGCCGAGATCAGGGTACACTTTTGAGAACCAAGTGCTCAAGTTTGAAGGAAGATTGTGTGTAGCCGATGTCCCAGAGTTAAAGAGAAAAATTTTGCAAGAGGCCTATAATTCCAAGTTTGCTGCTCATCCAGGAAATACCAAAATGTACCAAGATGTGAAACAGACCTTCTGGTGGCCGAATATGAAAAGGGAAATAGCTGAGTTTGTGTCCTAGTGTTTGCATTGTCAGCAAGTAAAGGCAGAACATCAGAGACCAGCAGGATTTCTACAACCTTTGCCGATTCCTGAGTGGAAATGGGAACATATCTCCATGGACTTTGTGATTGGCTTGCCGAAGACACAGAAAGGTATGGACTCGATTTGGGTTGTTGTTGATAGATTAACTAAGTCAGCACACTTTTTGCCTGTTAAGACTACCTTCAGTGCCGACCAACTTGCCTTGTTATACGTGAATGAGATTGTTAGACTTCACGGAGTGCCGATGTCAATTGTGTCAGACCGAGATCCGAAATTCGTTTCCAGATTTTGGCAGAGTCTACAGAGAGCTTTTGGAGCCGAATTGAGATTTAGCACTGCTTTCCACCCCCAGACTGATGGTCAGACAGAGAGAACAATTCAGACACTTGAGGATATGCTTAGACTTTGTGTTTTGGACTTCCAGGGAAGTTGGGGAGTGCATTTGCCCTTAGTGGAATTTGCTTACAACAACAGTTATCAAGCTACCATTGGCATGGCACCATATGAAGCTTTGTATGGAAGAAAATGCAGGTCGCCGATATGTTGGACCGAAGTTGGAGACAAAGCTCTGCTTGGTCCCGAGGTTATTCAAGAAACAACAGAGAAGATTAGACTTATTCAGCAGAGGATTAAAGCTGCCCAGAGCCGACAAAAGAGTTACGCCGACCAGAAAAGAACTGAACTAGAATTCGAAGTTGGGGATCATGTATTCCTGAGAGTTTCACCAATGAAAGGAGTTTCTAGATTTGGGAAGAAAGGTAAGTTGGCACCTCGTTATATTGGGCCGTTTGAAATCCTTGACAAGGTTAACTCCGTTGCTTACAGACTTGCTTTGCCACCAGAGTTAAGCCAAGTCCATAATGTGTTTCATGTTTCAATGTTGAGGAAGTATATTCGAGACCCACTGCATGTGATTGATTATTCTGGAATTGAAGTTAATGAGAATTTGGGCTATAAAGAGAAGCCGATGTGTATTATCGACAAACAAGTTCGGCAGTTGAGAAACAAGTCGATACCCATGGTAAAGATTGAATGGAAAGAGCATTACGGCAAGGATGCCACGTGGGAAATGGAAGAGGAAATGAGAATTCGGCATCCAGAATTATTCTTGGAACAAGGTAACTTAAGTTTGGGGACCAAACTTCTTTAAGGGGGGTAGGATGTAACAACCCTCATTCTTGACTTAGCTATATTTGCATACATCCATGTATGACCTTGTCTTGATATGTTACATATCTTGTTAATCTTGTTCCGGCTTGCCTTGTTAAGTGTTGATTGCTTGATCTTGTTCCTTGCTTGGTGTGTGTGGCCGAGGTCAGCTCAGTGTAGTTCATTTTTGAACCTTTGTACTTAGAATTATTTTGGAACCATCTGTTGACCTCCACCTTAACCTCGGCATGTTTGCCGAGATGTGTCTATCTATACCGAGATGGTTTGCGCTTGGTGATTTTGTTCCAGGGCAGGTGTAACCTAGCCCGAGGTGTGGCACGGCTTAGTCAGGTGTCGACCTTCTTAGCCGATGTCTTTGTTACGTTTTGCCGAGGCTTTGTCTTTAGCCGATGTCCTTGATTGCCGACACGCTTCACCTCAGCGTGTTGTGTACGCTTTGTCAGAGACTTGTCTTATCAATCAGTCACCTTTTGGACTGAGCCAACCCGGTGACGACACGTGTCCGAGCTGAAGCTTTAAGCAGCCGACAGCCTTAGAGGCAAATCATTTTGTCTCAATCTTTGTTTTGTTTTAGAGAGAGAAGCTCTCAAGTTTGAAGGAAGAACTCTAGAGAGAGAAGTGGAGTTCGAGCTTGATCTTGGAAGATCAAACCGTTAGATTTGAGCCTTGAGGTGAGATTCTTACTCTACTTGATTTGTTCTTATTGGTTATCAAGCTGCATTGCATGATTGAGTTTGTTTTGCATGACATGCAACGATTTGAAGTTGGTTTTGAATGAAAAAGATGATATTCATGTGTTCTTGAATAAAGTCTTGTTTTGATCCGAAAGTTTGGAACAAGAACTATGTTTATGTGTTCGTTCTTGCATGCTTCTTGTACGGGAACCCAGGTCCATGTTTTGAGCTCTTTGCATGGGACCTCAGATTTTGAATATACTAGTTACGATTCCAGCATGCATGTTCTTGATGTTCTTGATTATTTGTCCTTAGCATTCTTCAAAGGGAAACCCAGGTTTTCCCCGACTTCGTTTTGTACTTGGCCATCGGGTTCACACCTCGGCGAGGAGGTGTGGGACCTCGGCTAGGCTGGATTGTACCCAGTATGTTTCCATGAGATGGAAAACAGCATTTTGACTCTTGACATACTTTGCTTTGCTTTTGACTTGGATCCGGCGAGAGTGCCGAGATCATTATGTGCATATGAAGCTTGTTTTGAGAATGTGATTTGCCTTGTGATTGTCAGGACTTTGATCTTTGCTTTGAGCCTTCACCCAAGAAGACCGAGGTGAGTGGTGCTCTTAATAAAGCTATGTTAAGCTGTTTTGATAAAATCTTGCTTTGCTTGTTTTGATGAAAGTATTTGTTTAAGCATGAATGATGAGCCTATTTTGATGTATCTTGTATGAACCTTGCTTTGATGGTATCTTTGAAAAGTCCCTTGGCTGGAGGACTATAATCTTTCGCAGCACTAAGTGTAAAAGTCCCTTGGCTGGAGGACTATAATCTTTCGCAGCACTAAGTGTAAAAGTCCCTTGGCTGGAGGACTATAATCTTTCGCAGCACTATGTGTAAAAGTCCCTTGTGCTGGAGGACTCTAAACTTTCGCAGTACCCTTGTGTAAAAAGGATACGGTCCTTTCTTGGAAAAGCTAAGGTGTTAAAAGGGGCTACGGGCCTAAGTAACACAAGTCCCTTGTACTGGAGGACTTTAAACTTTCGCAGCACCACCTTGTCAAAAAGGGCTACGGGCCTAAGTGACACAAGTTCGCCGAGAAGAATGGCCACGGGCCGAAGTGAATGTGAATTTGTTAAAAGGGCTACGGGCCTAAGTGACACAGTCCCTTTGTGCTGGAGGACTTTAAACTTTCGCAGTACCCTTGATTAATCGATCACGGATCGTCTTGTTTAGCCACTGACGGTTTACCGCGTGGATTTCTTGTTCGGAAAGCTTGTTTGTGTTTTGCCGATGTCAGTGAACGTCCTTTGAGACTTGTAAGACTTGATAGATGAATACGGTTCATCCCTTGATTCGATAAGCTTAATTTGTGCTTGCCGAGGTTAGTGGACACCTCTTGAGACTGGTAAGATTTGATAAGATGAATACGATTCATCCTTGATTTGATAGAGCTTTGATGTATTTGTCTGGAAATACCTCGGCCAACCCTTGTGTGGTTTTGAGCATGTTTTATTTTGGAAAGACTTCGGCTGTTATTCATGCAAAACCTTTATTACTAGTACCATTCACTGAGTTTCCATACTCACCCCTCTATATATATGTAGGTGATGAGCAGGTCGGCGGCGACGCCTAGATGAATTTTGTAAAGCTTGGTTTTGGATTCTTGTGATGTCGGCATAACTTGTCATACGTCGGCTGTTTTGCATTCATGTCGGCGATTGTATTTACGTCGGCGGATCTTGAAGATTATGCTTCTTTGGCTTGTAATCTTTTGTAATTGCACATGTCGGCTTTAGAAGCCTTTTGGTCAAGATTTGTATTATGTATTTTAATTATCAGACTAACTGTGAAATTGTTATGAGCGTCATATCATTTGATCTATGCACAGCTCTTATGGACCACTTGTATTTGATTTATTGCTTCCACATTTTGTAAGCCCCATATGTTATACTCTGATTGCGTTTGTTCTTGTAAGTTGGCCTTCGGTAATTACGGATTACTGGCCATCACGGCACCATCCTACTAGGGGCGGGTTGGGGTCGTGACAAAAGAGGGATTTGTGGAGGAGGATCGGAGACTTTCCTTAAGGTATTCCTCCGCGTACATTTATTTCAGGGAAATTTTGAAATCAGGCTCTCCATTGGGCCACCTGTGTTGATATAGATTCAAGTTACTCTTCTTGGGCAATTGTTTCTCTTGATTTGGAGAAGGAACTTGTGGGAATCCGAAATGGGTTTGTCCCACATTGATTTGAGAGACATCCACAACCCACTTAATAAGTTGACTAACTCTTCCTAACTAGCATGAGGCCTTTTCTAAAGAAGAACAAAACCGTGACGCTCCGGTCAAAGTAGACAATATTGTGCTAGTGGGGTTGAGTTGGCTGCGTCATTTTAGCACTATCTGTGGATGCCTCTAGCATTCTAAAGAAGAACAAAATCGTGAGACTCCGGCCAAAGTAGATAATATTGTGCTAGTGGGGTTGGGTTGACTACTTCATTTTGGCACCGTATGTAAATGCCTCAAACACAGTAGCACAATATTGTCTGCTTTGGCCAAAGCCTCACAGAAACGTATGGACAAAACTGTGAGATTTTGATCAAAGCGGACAATATTGTGCTAATGGGGTTGTGTTGATTGCTTCATTTTGGCGCCATCTATGGATGTCTTTAGCACAAAAGCACAATATTGTCCGTTTTGGCCGAAGCCTCATAGTTTTGTTTTAAAAAGGCCTCACAGAAACATATGGAGCATTTGTCCCACCTGATTATGAGGTTGTTGTTATTGATTTGACATTGTGTGTTTTAAAAGGATGCCTCCATGTGCTCTGCAACTTCTCGACTTGTGTTGATGTATGGGTAGTGAACGAGAATGGTGAGAGAGAACCTTGGACTAAGTTGTTCACAATACCATATTCTATAGTGTCAAGAATTTGCCACTACACACACTGTGCATTTCGAAGAATGGTGAAATTTTATTAAAATTTGAGAATTGGTTAGTTCTTTACAATCCGAAAGATGGTAAATTTAGGAATCCCGGAATACTGCAACTGTCTTCCAGTGGATACCTATGTTGAGAGCTTAGTCTCGCTTGATGGTAATAATTTGGGTTAGAGGCAAGAACAGTATCAAAAGCTAGAGAAAGGTAAAATTAGTATATCATATTATTCCTTCAACACTATATGTTTAATGCACAAAGATTTCTTTTCTTTTCTTTACATGGACAGCCTTGCTTTTATGTCTATATGTTCAAACGCAAATCAAATAAAAATAAGATACCCAAAAGATCAAATGAGTTGTAGTTCTCTTCACCTTGGAGGCGTTTACAATTGTCACATATTCATTTTCTCTCCCGAAGGTTGTCTCTTTTAAGTAAGCATACTACACCATTCTTGTTATTTTGTCAATATTCATGCCCAATTTCAATCTATCTAGCTTTACCAGATTAGGGTTTTTCAGGGTGTCATATACTTCATGATTTGATTTTGAACTGTGAAGGCTGTTGAAATAGCCTCGATTAGCATGTGTTGTTACACAAAATAATGCATGCGTGAGAGAGAGAGAAGGGGTTGTTTTTGTTATTTTTTCTTTTGTATCTGTATGAAACTTCAATGGAGGTAATTGTAATTTACATTTAATTTTACTTCTATCTTGGTATGCTTAAAAATGGTCACCATTGCTTGTGTTAAAGTTGATGCCTAAACTTGTTTTATCTTTTTGAAAAGTTACAAACAAAAAATCCTAGCATTTTTGTGTTTGTGTTTCTAAGAGGTGTTTTTTTAATCTGATCAACAGTTTTTCGGATTCTCTTCAATTGGACGCCATTGTTTGGGGTTTAGGGCCTATTCTCATCCATTGTTGAAGTTGTCATGGAAGGGCAGCTCCAGCAGAAAACAAGATTTCGAAGTAATATATATTTTGTATTCCCTCTCCTCTTGATGTATACATTATGTTCATTTTCATTTTGTTGACATCACAACTACTATAATTGAGGTGCAATTTTAGAGCCATCGCTCTTGTGGATATTCGTGGTTTATTTTTGGGTCTTAATTGTATAGGCTTCTATTTTAATAACAGTCAAGTAATGAGTTGTCTTCTTCTTTTTTAAGCTTGTACTTCATCAAGTATGATCAGAAACTCAAAATAGATGCTGAAAAATTATTGGGTGATTAGATTCTTCAAGCTTCTTGTGGGTCTTTGTTGAAGAAAGCACTTTATTATTCTTGTGCTTATTTATTTAACAAAGTAGACGTACAAAATAAATTATTCAAATTATCCTCAAACAAGGGGAAAAGCCTTGTGAAAAGAAAAATAGAGAAGGCGTTAATTCCTTGACATTGAAAAGCAATTTTGAGCCCGGACCTGTGTTTGAGTTTATTTTGGGTAACTTATACTTTGGTGTGTTTGATTGGAGGGATAAGGAGGGGACTATTTACTCTGCGGATTGTAATCCGGGGGAAGCATTCAATCCGACGTTTGTTTTTTTTTAGCCCGCCGGACATGAAGTCTGGTCGGACTCCTTATCCCCCATATGGGGGACTATTGTATCTTGGGAGGGGGCGGGGGGCAATTTTCGGAGACTATCCACTGTTGGGATTTGGTGGTGAAATAACCATTTTGACCCTCTAGTATTTAATTATGTATTATATTTAGTAAAATTCAATAAAGTTTAAATGTCTCAATTTAAAAACAAAATAATTTTATTTAACTTTTTATTAATGTTTTATTTATTTAATTTTTTATTGATATTTTATTCATGTTTTATTTTAAAACTTTGTTTATAATTTATTTAATTTCATTATTTAAATTTTAATAGATGTTTTATTTAATTATTATTATTTTTTAAAATAAATTTATTTAAAATTTTAATTAAAAAATAACATATATTTTTATTGATATTTTATTTATTTATTTATTAAAAAATAAATTTATTTAATTGTGTAAAAATAAAATCAAATATAATTTTACTTAATCTAGCTAAAAATATTTAAAAATATTATAGATATGTTTAATATTGCTATTACTTAGTAAACAATTGAAAGATGATAAAATAATCTTTTGTTCATTTATCCTATCTAGTTCATGCAACCAAACATTGGATTCACTAAAAATAGTCCTTTCCAGACATCTAATCCCATGAAAAAACAAATATGGGATACACATCTGATCCAACCAAATAGTCTGGGGGATTTATAGTCCCAGGATTCAAGTCCGATGGATTCTAATCCCCTCTTATCCAGTCCGTCCAATGAAACACACCCAAAGGTCATTTTACGTTTGGTCACTTTCCTACTTTGGCCCTTAAAGTTTTTTTTTTTTTTTTTTTTCATTTTGGTCTTTTATGTTTTAAATTTTTTCCAATTTACTCTTAAAGTTAACTTATGTTCAAAATTAGGCAAAAAATATCCTAATGACTGTCACATAACATAAAAAATATATTATTATATTGAGATTTAAGTTTATTTCAGAGATGCGAGTTATATATAATAAAATATTTTTATGCCATGTTACTATCAATGTATTATTTTTTGTCTAATTTTTATTAGAAATTAATTTTAGAAGTAAACTCATATGGAATTGAAACATGAAGGGCTAAAGTGAAAAAAAAATAAACTTTAAGGGCCAAAGTGAGAAAGTAGCCAAACATAAATGGGCCAAAGTGTAATTTATCCATTTATTTATTTATTTATTTTTTGGTGGCTGAATCTCTTGTTTTATACAAACTTATAGAGGGACAAGGAAAAAGAAAAGAAAAAAAGAAAAGAAAAGAAAGGCTAGTAATAGTATATATAAAATTAGATAAACATGAAATATTTCTCAAATTGCAAAATTAATGAAAGCTTTGAAAGTAATTTTGAAGAGGTCGAATATGAAATTTTTAGGATAAACCTACCCTCCAACCTGTTTGTTTTTTTTTTCTTTCTATTCTCTGTTGTATATCTGGTTATTGTCGCTAAGAATAGGGCTGAATAAGGAATCTATAAAATTCGCAAACCGAATCAGTTCAATATAATCCGGTAGATTTGGATTGGATTTTTGAATCCGTTGTCCAATTCTGAATTGGAAAATTAAGGAACCGTTTCTGGACGGATCATGTTTGGATTTCACTTCACAATTCCGGATCGGAACTAATCCAGACCATATGCAACTTAGATTATATTCACACCACACATCCATGATGTATACTATCCTATCTCTTATATATAAAACCAAAATCCTAATTTATAACATTTCATTATCTTATCTTCTCTTCTCTTCTCTTCTCTTTGTGTGCAACAGTTGCTTTGTTGCTATTTTTGTGTTATTTTATAGTTTTAGTTTTGTAATGGTAAAACTAGTTTTAGCTTCTTTTTTTTTTCTTTTTTTTTTTTTTGAAATTTGGTGATGACTACTATTATTGTTGCTGTGAAACTGAATATTATATTTGTTTAAATTAATTGTGAAACAATATACATGTTTATGTTTTGAAAAATTATGGACAGATTAATGCTGAAATGAAAATGTTATATGATTTTTCTTTATTAATAGATTATGTGAATCCGTGGTTCCAAAGTGAACTGAACCGTGTTTAAATGGTTTGGTTCGAATTGGTTCCACGATTTAAATGGGTTGGATTAGTTTCAATTTTTAGGAAACCGTAGACAACGGATTGGACTCCTTAATACGGCTCAGCGGTGATAATACGGCTCAGGTGACATGGTCGAAAATCAATGATTGGACTCCTTAATTGTTATTTATGATTTTAGAGCTTATGCATTTGCCATCATCTTGTATTTGGATTATCAATAACTTATATGTAAATATATACAAGGTTTGAAAAATCGACTATTCAAGTCACACATAGTGATTCATAGTAGTAGAGAATGGTTTTGTGAGTGCCTTTTAAAGTTAAATTTTGACTTTAAATCTAGCCATTATATCCTATCGTAACCAATCTTATTTATCCTCTTGTGTTTTTAGTAAGATTTTTAATAAGAGTGTTAATATATGTAGAATTATTCAAAAATTAATGAAATATTTTTTCTTGAGCCTATTATGTGGCTTGTGTTGTGTCCAAGCCCATTAGTACGTGTGGTATTGAGCAAAAAACATTGGCCTAGCATAGTGCGCCTAGATTCATTTCATGCTAGGCCTGACTCTAAATGAGTCGTGTTGGTCCAACTCATTTAATTAACATCTCTACTCAAGACAACACAATACATTGTTAGGGAAAAAAAGAAAGAAAAAGAAATGTGATTTATAGACATAAAATTTATATAAAAAACATATTTAGAATGATTTTGTTAATCGCATTTATAAAATTATAATGATAGTGTTGGCTACATATTTTGTTTAAGCCAATTATAATTCAACGCGTGGCGGAATAAGGGCAATACGGGAAGACTATTCAAGTTTTCAATTGTGATCATACACGTGGTAGTTAGTATTGGTTCTTACGAGATCTGAGTAGCATTGGATCAGCAAAGTGATGTGTCTTCAACGGTTACTCATATTCAAATTCAAAATTAGAGGGAAGCCTAACTGCAAGTGATGGCATAGTGGAGCTAATTATAAGGCAACATGATCAGAGATCATGGAGGAGCGATTCGACGGTTGGAAGTGCAGTTCGATGGTCATCCTTGAGAAGTATAAATAGCAGAGAAGGCCCCAAAAAAAATGCCCAGACTCAGATCCAAAAAACCAATTTTATTCTACGTTATTTCCTTTCCAGCTTTACATTTCCTGTTCTTTACATTTCTGTACTTTAAAATTCCTGCACTGCACTTCGTTCATAGGAGTAGTTTCAAGTAGATTGTTGCTGTAAACCTCTACGAGGCTGAATTGGATCATTGTGAGTTTTTCATTTTAATGAAATGCTTCAATTGTTCTTCATTTGATTGTTGTTTGCTTAATTCTCCTAAATCAAGCCACCAGTAAAAGTCCTCTTCATTGAGGCTGAAAGAACTAAAACACAATCGTCTGATAATTGGTTGGCAATTAATTTTCTATAAGGACTGATTGATCCTTGTTGGCACGCTCACAATTATAATAATAACCTTCGAAAGCCAAAAAGCCAACATATATTTTTGGCACGCCCGGTGGGACTAATTGAAATGGCTAGACGTAGAAGACAAAGAGAAAATGAACGCTTGGAAGAAGGCGTAGAAGAAGAGGTAGAAATACCTAATCCAGAAAATAATGTCATAACACATCCTGTGGGGACACCAATTTTATCAGAACCGATGGTCGAACAGACTAGTACTTCGGAACAAGTACCACATGTTCATAATATTGGACGAGGCCAAGGAATTGGACCATCCACTGTTCCATCTACTCAACCAATGAATCCATGGGGTGGCCTAGTAGATGCCATGGGACAGCAGTTGATGAACACAATGGAAAGATGGGCAACATCCTTTTTGGATCGAATGAATACCCATCAACCAACAAACACAAGACACATGGAGGAAGTTTCAAATGTCCCTTAGCAAAGATTGGCTAGAGATAAACAGCCTATGCAAATTAATGGACATTCTAATGGTCAAACTAGTAGTCAAAACTATGAAAGACCATCACCTCAGTCTTGGTATGAACCTATTTCGAGGCCTATAGCAGGTCAAAATGCCTCAGTGCTTAACAGTGAAGCCATGCAAATTGGTGGATTTGGCCCAGTACAAGAAAATGGCATAAGAATGGTTCCAAATCTCATGTTCGAAGCCATACGTGGCAAGAGGGGGTTCACTAATCCTTTATTAGAATTTATACCAGGGGGGTTGGAAGGTTTTCCTGCAATTGGAAGAGACACAACACCTGTTTCAACAAATTTCCCAGGTCCTTTCGCAGGACAAGCTCAGAGGGGCCACCCATACCCTCAGCAGCAGCCAGCACCACAGGGACAACCAGTCCCAAATATACCACCCTATGGACCAAGAGGACCTTAAGCACAAGTTTGTCCACCAAATCCTGTGTTTGTTCCTCCAGTAGTGGTTCAACAGGCACAAAATATGGTCCCTAGGGACCAAATTGCTGATATTGTTAGAGAGATGTGTGGACCAATGGCTCGGGGGGTCCAAACTCCTGTGTACAGGAAACTATATCCAGAATTGGTGGATAGGGTACATGAATACCCAAGAGGATTCATGATACCAGACTTTGCCCTTTTTTATGGGAATGGAAACCAGTCAACAGTGGAGCATATTGCTAGGTTTGCTGCTCAATGTGGTGAATTTACCAATAATGATTACATGAAGTTAAGATTGTTCCCAAATTCTCTTACAGGGGCAGCCTTCGTATGGTATATTAACCTTACACCTGGCTCCATTCAGACTTGGCAACAAATGGAAGAGGCATTTCATGCCCAATTCTTCCAAACGGAGCCAGAAGTGTCCATGGCAGATTTGGCAAGGTTGAGCCAAAGGCCTGATGAAAAGGCTGCTCAATTTATTGCCAGATTTAAAAGAGAACGAAACAAATGTAGGGTCATCCTACCAGAGCCAGAATTTGTGAGATTGGCTCAAAATGGCTTAGAGTTAGGCTTCGAAAGAAGTTTGACTCAACTGAGTTTTAGAGACTTAGTGGAACTAACTTACAAGGTGTCTAGGTATGAAGCATTACCAGAGGAAGAACAAGATCGAAATAATGCATCATATAAGACATATTATAGAGATCCTAATTATGAGATTGATGTAGCAGAGATTGTAGGGAAAGAACTTGTGATCTGTGAGGCATTAATTCATAAGGACACAACAATTGACCAGCAGTTTAAAAAGAAAGACCTTCATAGGAAATACTCTTTCGATTTAACAAAGGCAGATGACATTTTTGATCATTTGCTTGTGGCCAACTTCCTTAAGTTACCAAAAGGAGTCAAAATTTCATCTCCATATGAACTTAAAGGAAAAGTGTATTGTAAACGGCATAATTCTTGGTCTCACTCGACGAAAAATTGTATTGTTTTTCGAGACAGGATCCAAGAACAAATTCGGAAATGAAGTTTAAAATTCCCAGCTAAAGCAAAAAAGGCCATGGGGATCGACAGTAATCCAATCCCAGAAGTTGGAGAAAGTGCAGCTAATGTTGTACCAGACTTCCAGAATTTATCTTTGAAGGAATTGGAAGAGGTCAATGTGCAGATGGATGTTGCCAGCTAGACTACTGTCAAGAAAGACACTAGAAGTTCACCAGTTGTTGGACAAGGCTCTACAGGTCAGAAAAATGACTCTGATGAGGAAGCACTGGATGATGATTCTTTAGAGGCAGCAGTTATCCAAAGAATGTGTCCCAGGTGTAGGTTGAGCTATAAGTGGCTGAAAGGGCTTCCAATTGATGGGAAGCAATACTACAGGGACGTGCAAAGACGTCCTAAGCCAACCAGTGCTCATAGCAAAAGGCCATATCCAACTGGTCCTAGGCAGCAGCCACTCATGGCTGGATCAGCAGCTACTATAATGCAATGCAAGGGTAAGAGGCCTTTACATGAGTCCAGACCTCCCAACTATTATAGAATGGAAGGCAATCATCTTGAAAGAAGGACTGAAGTTGGTTCAAGTTATGGGAGCAAAGCCAGAAATTGGCCCCCTAGACCAGCCTCACACAAGATGGAAAGTGGCCACCTTCATGGAAGGCCTGAAGTAGGTCCAAAACAAGGAGTCAGGGAAGCAGTGGCATTCACAGACAACTTCGAAACTGGCTTCAAAGGAAGAAAGAGACAGCTGAACGACTGAGTTAGTGGGTTCATGGGTACCTGGAGTCCCAGATTGGTTTGTTATATAGAACAAACCTAGGGAGATACCTGCCCAAAGAAATGCTGTTGGAGATCAGGGTAGGATGGTTAAACCTCCCCTGGTGGCCCCAAATAATTGGGTGTTACTAAAGCATCCAAAAACAAAGAACCAAACATGGTCCCAGTAATTTCTAGATCACAAAGGAGGAAGATCCAGCATAGGTACACTCAGTACCAGAAAGACCTGAAAGAAAGTGGAGAAAACTCTTCATTGGTCTAGACAGAGGGGCAGACAGAAGGAAAGAAAAATCCAAAGTCAGATCATAGTCCAAAATCAACCCTTCAAGACAAAATAGGTTGTAGTAGAGAACAGTTGGCCAAAGTTCACTCTGAACTAAAAGGCACAGAGAGGTCCAGTTTAGCAGGATTGGAAAAGGCTTTGATAGAGAGTGATAGCGAGACAGAGGGAGAAGTTGGCCTAGGCTAGAAGAAAGAAATGGTTGAGGAAGAAATGTTCGAAGCCTTCATGGCTGAACAGACATTTCTGGTTGAAAAGCCAGCAGAAGCAGACCATTCGAAGGAGTTTGTTAGTAATGAAGTGCCAGAATGCAGCATGGAAGATGCCTCTAAAGTGATTAAACAAGGTGGCCAAGAGAAGAAACAGGTACAGCCAGCCATCCAATTTGGCTCGTTTTCTTCAGTATCAGTGAATATGGTACATATACCACCACATGAATTTCAAGCTGGAGATGAGAACCAAGAAGGTCAAGAAATTGACCCAATTCTAGTCTCTAGTGAAGACCCACAAGTGAGTATGGTGCATGATGAATCCGAAATGGCTACCCCAATGGAAACTGAATACGAGAGTGAAGAAGAGGTGAGTATTAACCTCTCATATCCTTTTGAGTATCCCACGACATCTATGACACAGCATGTCAAGCCTTTGTATATCAAGGCCTTCTTCGATGGGATACAATTGAACCGAGTCTTGGTGGATAATGGGGCAGCAGTGAACTTGCTTCCAAAATCTTCCTTGAAGAAACTAGGAAAAAGGAACCCCAGGTTAAACCTAACCAGCACAACCATTGCTGGCTTCCCTGGAGACAAAGAGATGGCTCAGGGAATTTTGCCCATCAACCTGAGTGTGGGAACCAGGGACTGCATGACGACATTCGTCGTTATCGACAGCAATGCTAAGTACAATGCTTTACTTGGTGGAGATTGGATTCACACTAACAAGTGTGTGCCTTCCTCTCTACATCAGAAGATAATGATGGCCTTGGGCAATGGAGAGATAGAGGAAATCGATGCAGATCCTCAACCCTTCATAGCCTGTGCAGACTTCGCAGAGGGCAAATTGTATATTGAGGGAGTGACACCACTTAGTATACTGAGAAAACCTGATGGATCAGCCGAAGTGACGGCTAATGAGGAATTGGCGCACCTGAAGCACTTAGTCCAGGAGAGTGCTGATGAAGAGTTTGTCGTTAAGGATGACAATGATGCCTGGTTGTAGGCAAAGAGATGAAGCCCAAGAAGCCAAGTCTTTGGCTCTAACTAAGTTCTCAATATTGGATGTAAAATCAATAGTCCAGAAAGTGCAAGAGCAAGAGAAAGAAGCCATGATAATTGGTTGTAAGCAGGAGTAGCAATAGGCCAGGGTTTTGGCCCTTGATAAATACTACGCATTGGACATTGAAACAAAAGTCCAGGAGATACAGGAAGAAGAAGCCTTATGGACAGACTTTGTCTATGAGGAGGAGGGTAAAGATGTTGAATCAAAGAAGCTGGGAGCAGAACAAAGCAAGGAGATGGCTTCAAAGTCAGAAGGAATCAAAGAAGGAGCATCAGTAAGTTCTCAGATACAAGACCCCTTAGAAGAAGTAGACTTAGGGGAATGTTCTATACAGCAGCCCACCTATGTAAGTGCTTGTTTGAATGCTCTTGACAGGGACCAGTTGTTGGTGGTCTTAAAGAGATACAAAGATTCTTTTGCATGGTCTTATAATGAACTACCAAGATTGGATAGATCATTAGTGGAACACAGGCTCCCTATGAGGCCTAATTTCAAGCCATACAAGCAAAAACCAAGAAGAATGAGTCCAGAAGTGATTCAGAAAGTTAAGGAAGAAATTCTTAGACTCCTCAAGGCAGGCTTTATTAGGACAGCCAGGTATGTTGAATGGCTATCCAATATTGTGCCTGTAGTAAAGAAGAATGGTAAAATGAGGGTATGCATCGATTTCAGAAACTTGAATTTAGCAACCCCAAAAAATGAGTATCCTATGCCTATAGTGGATTTGTTGGTAGACAGTTCAGCAGGGCATCAAGTTTTGTCAATGATGGATGGACATTCTAGTTATAACCAAATCTGTATTACAGAGGAGGATATCCACAAGACAGTATTTAGATGTCCTGGGAATATTGGCACCTTCAAATGGGTTAAAATGTCATTTGGTTTGAAGAATGCTAGAGCTGCATATCAAAGGGCTATGAACACTATTTTTTCATGACCTCATTGGAGGATATTTAGAGTGTTACATTCATGATGTTGTAGTGAAGTCCCAATCCATGAAAAAACATTTGTTTTACTTGGAGGCAGCCTTTGAAAGGATGAGAAGGTTCAAGTTGAAACTTAATCCTCTTAAATGTGCTTTTGGCGTATCAGCTGGAAACTTCTTGGATTATGTAGTACACAAGAAAGGAATAGAGATTGATCAGAATAAAGCTAAAGCTATCATTGAAGCGAGACCTCCATCAAGTAAGAAAGAATTACAAAAATTCCTTGGACAGGTAAATTTTCTTCGAAAATTCATTTCTAGTACTGTAAAAGTTTTTTCTTCCTTATTAAGGCTGAAGGATGAAGAGGAGTTTGTGTGGATAGCAGAGCATCAAATTGCTTTCGAAGGAATCAAAGCCTACTTGGCCAACCCTCCAGTGCTGATGCCACCAAAGGGTGATAAGCCCTTGAAATTGTACATAGCTGTAGCAGAGGATTCATTGAGAACTTTTTTAGCCCAAGACAATGAAGAAGGCAAGGAGCAAACTATTTATTTCCTTAATAGGTTTCTAAATTCTTGTGGATGTAAATATTCAGCTGTAGAAAAGTTGTGCCTTGCATTGTATTTTGTTGCAATGAAATTAAGATACTATCTTTTGCTTACAACTGTCTTGGTAATTGCAACCACATATTTGATTAAGTATATGTTATCTAAACCTATGTTGAGGGGAAAAATTGGCAAATGGATACTAGCCTTATCAGAATTTCATTTAGAATATGTTCCCCAAAAGGCAGTAAAAGGACAAGTTTTAGCTAATTTTTTGGCAGACCATCCATCTCAAACAGAAAGCCAAGAGATAATGGAACTTGGTATGGCTAGTGTTGAACCATGACAAATGTGGTTCGATGAATCAAAAGCCAATGGTTTAACTGGAATTGGTATAGTAATTAAGTCACCACAAGAAGTAGAAACCACACATGGTTTCAGAGTGGATGAAATTACTTGTTCCAATAATCCAGCTGAATATGAAGCCTTAATAATTGGAATGGAAATACTTATTGGATTACAAGCTCATGCAGTTGACATATTTGAAGATTCTCAATTGATAGTTAACCAAGTGAAAGGGATTTTCAAATGTCAAAGTATAAGTATGTTGCCATACTATGTTGTTGCATTACATCTGCTTTCTCAATTTCAGATAGCAAATGTAACTCATGTCCCAAGATTCTTGAATAATAAAGCTAATGATGTGGCTCAGAAAGCTTCGAATTTCAAGAGAATGGATAATACTCAAAGGGACATAAGCCAAACAACATATCAGAAATTAATACCACCCTTAAATAAAAGAAATGTGGTCTAGGAAGTCAATCATAATGACTAACAAGAACAAGATTGGAGGCATCCAATAATGCAGTATCTGGCTAGCCCATCTTCGAAGGCCAGCAGAAAAATTAAATTACAGTCTATGTAATACATAATGTATGGTAATGCTCTCTACAAAATGAGGGGAGATGGGTTATTGTTGGAATGTTTAGGCCCAAAGGAAGCATTGATAGCTATGGCTGAAGTTCATGAAGGCATTTGTGGTGCTCATCAGTCCGGTGTGAAAATGAGATGGCTGCTTCGAAGGCACTCCTACTATTGGCCAACTATCCTTAAAGACTGCATAGAATATGCAAGAGGTTGCCAGGCATACCAAAAGCATGGCACAATAAGGCATGTGCCCATAACTGACCTGCATGCAGTTGTGAAGCCTTGACTATTTAGAGGATGGGCCGTGGATATGATGGGGAAAATACACCCACCCTCTTCGAAGTATCATTGTTTCATTCTGGTGGCCACTGATTACTTCACTAAGTGGGTCGAAGCTAAGCCATACAAGGCTGTAGACCAGACTGAGGTCATTGGATTCATTAAGGATTTAATCCATAGATTTGGTATCCCACAGACTATAACTGTTGATAATGGGACTGTATTCGATGGAAAAATGGTAAAGTCTTTTGTGGTAGAGTTTGGAATTAGCCTTGTTAATTCCACCCCCTATTATGCACAAGCCAATGGTCAGGCTGAATCATCCAATAAGTCTTTGAAAAAAGGAATACAGAAAGTTGTGAAAGACAATCCTAGGGATTGGCATAACTTATTGTTGGATGTATTGTGGGCTTATAGAACTTCTCCAAGGTCAAGCATAGGAATCACTCCTTATGCCTTAGTATATGGGCATGATGCAGTGCTACCTGTAGAAATTAATGTTAAATCCTTGAGGGTGAGATGCCAAGACCAGTTAGATCTTGAGCAATACCATCAGAGTATGTGCTTGGAGTCAGAAAGCATAGATGAAGCTAGAATTCTGACATTAAATAACATTCTTTTCCAAAAGAAGAAAGCAGCCAAAAACTATAATAAGAAAGTCAAACACATTGGCTTTGATGAAGGTAATTTGGTATGGAAGACAATACTCCCAATAGGGATTAAAAGCCATAAGTTTGGCAAATGGTCACCTAACTGGGAAGGACCATATCAAGTTCATAGAGTCCTGTCTTTTGGAGCATACCATTTAAGAAATTTGAATGGATATGTACATCCCAAAAAGATTAATGGCAGATATTTGAAGCCTTATTTTCCAACCATGTGGGAAACACAAGGAATAAAATAAACGTTAAGTAAAAGAACATAAGAATATTCAAATGATAAATAAGAATTTGCTTTTCATAAAGAGTTGAATACATTCTGCCATAAATTGGCCCAAAAGTCAGTACAATGTCTCAGTTGTTCTTTTACAATGGATGTTCTATTCTTAAATGATGAGAACAACTGGATGGCTGTGGTCATTTCCTGCTTTTGGTCGGCCAGTCTTTGATTGGTAATCTGTAATTTGGTGACAGTTCGATCTAAGGCCTCGTTAACCATGGATAGGTCATCTTCAAGTTGAGCTTTCTTCTCCAATAATTGAGTTCGAAATTAGGAGACAGAGAAATGTTGTTCCTTTAACCCTGATACTTCAGTATGTATTTTGGAAACAAAGCTCTGATCTTTCACCAATTTCTCCTCTGTAGCCTTGGCAGCATGGCAAATGTTGATGTAAAAATCAATGGTAGCTGCCGCCTAAGGCAAATGACGTGAGACAGTCATGTCGGATTGTTCAAGAATCTTGCAGCACTGGAGGAAGCCATTTCTTATTATAGGCCTCTGTAAGGGTTCGAAAGGGATCCTCAAAAAGGATGTCAGCAGCGCCAGACAACTGTCTAAGTCAATTAGAGGCAAGGAAGTCTTACTGCTGGTGGAAGAGCTTCCAAAAATTTCTAGCAGAGAATCAGCCAGAACTAATGGCTCAGTCTCATCGCTAGCCATTGGAGAGGTGGAAGGTATGTCGAAGAGACTAGCTAGTCTAGCTTCGAAGATGTCTACCTCATCTGTGGACATGAAAGGTGCAGAAAGAGCTTTGGTGGAAGGAGGAAAAGACTGCATATGAATAAGAGAAGTGGGTGGAGCATCTTCAGCAGTCTCTATAGTTCCAGCCACCAATAGGTCGAGAGAAGACGGGCTGGAACTAGGCAGAGGTAATAGACCATGAGTTGGAGAGCTACTGTAGACACCCCATTTTTGACCGTCCTCAAGACTTGGACGTCACTGTTTGAATACTTGGTGATCATCCATGTTTGTGTTCGTTTTGAGTTCCCAGAGGTCTCGGCTACGCGCCTTGCCTCAAGATCTCTCAACTCGACTGTTTTGTGTTTGGTTTTGCACCAAACATTTGTGTTTTTGCTTCTGAGGGTAGAGAGTAGCTTGTTAGCTACCCCTGACACCCGCCGGCCTTGGCTTGAGGCCACCGGCCGTGTCTTCTTTCTACCGGCCATTGGTGAAATATACCATTGGCCGGTCGGCATTTGGTGTGGTCGGACGACCATCTGTTTGGCCGATGGCCCCCTTTTCTAGCTGGTACCACCGATGGCCCCCTTTTCTAGCTGGTACCACCTTTTTTCCTTTTTCAAGCATAGTGCAAGCCAACTGTGCCAGCTGGAATGCACAAACCCTCTCCCCCGTGCATGAGTGTGGCTGTTTTGAACCTTTGCACCCTTTTTGGTCCAAACTTCTTCTAGAAGATTGCACCATTTGCTCAAGCTTCTTGAGGAAGCTTGACCCTTTGTCTTAGTTTCCTCAAGAAGCTTGGACCTTTGGGATAGCTTCTCTTAGAAGCTTGGTCCCTTTGACCCTTTTGTTTGGCTTCTTTGAGAAGCTTAGACACTTTTGCTTGTCTATATAAGGAGACATCCCCTCTCCTTTGTTTGGGTTCAGCAAATCTAGACCTAATACACATATATATCTGATATATATCTCTCTATATCTCCCTCTCTCTCTTCATTTGTGTGTGTTTGAGGGCCTAAAAGTGTATTTAGTTCTTAGTTTTGCACTAAGACACACACTATTACACCATACTTCGACTTGGGAGGTCTTGAGGGTATGTTCTTGAAGTTTTGGGTCAGTTTTGATTAGAAGAAGGTGGCTGACCTTACTGTTCTTCAAGGGTTCTTCAAGGGTAACACTTTTGCTTTATATTCCCTAATATTGCACTAGTCTTTAACCTATCTTGCATGTTGTTTTAGACTTTATGTATAACTGAAAAAAGTCTTGTATTTGAACGCTTAAGATATTTCATTAAGGTTGTTTTGGTGTTGGGGGTCGACCTCCCCCTCTTAGGCCTTGTTTGGCCCCTTTTGTGCTCTCATTATTAAGCTTTGGTTACTCTCGTGTATTGACCTTCTCACCACTGAAATCCAGAGGATTTTCAGTGGTGAAGAAAGGGTTTTGAAGTCTTGCATAGGGGAGGGACAACCCTCTCCCTTGGTCTCTCTTTTGTTTGCATATTTGGCTTAATATGATAGCATGCATGCCTAGTCTTTTTTGGCTTTATTTCAGAGCTTATTTGGTGTTCATTTAGCATGTCTTACCTCTTTCTCATGTTGGTTTGTTGACCTTTTGCATGTATAATACACTTGCTTTGTAATTCTCCATTTTGCCTAGAAGTGTACCATGCATTTAGCCTACCATACTCTCATGTTTTGGCATAACTTTGTGAAGTTCCTAGCCATGTTTTGCCATGCTTAAGGTCTATTAGGCACTAATTTGATCATATTTTCCATGATTGGTGTAGCCTCTTTGCATTTTGGCTTGTGAGCCCTGAGGGTGTGAGTCATGAGCATGATTTAGTTGGGTTGTTTCAATGATTTGGAGTCATTTCACGTGCCATTTCAGTCCCTAACCCATGCTTGTATGCTTACATTCATCGTCACTTTCATGCCTTGAAGGGTTGTTCTTTAGTGCCTTAAAAAGGGCCATTGTGCATGCTTAGGTGTTTAAGTCTTTGGGGCTGCCATATCAGTGGGTTTTGGGGGCTCATTTTGCATGTTGAAACTCTATTTTTGGTTGTTTAGTTCATGCCATGTGCGGTCATGATAGTTGTGGTAGAATGCTTTTTTTTTTTTTTGTGCCTTAGTCTTGGGCCCATTGGTATACATGTTTGCATGAGCACTTGTCCATCATTTTGGACACTTTTGGCCACTGCTTTTGGGGTGGGCTGAGGTCTGCCCTTTGTGGTTTAAGTCCACCATTGCATGATCATGTAACATTGCTTTGGTTTCATGCTTGCATTGTATTATACTTGCACGTTTGCATAGTGTTTAGCTAGTTGCATCTCATATACTTGTTGCATATTTGGCATGTTTATATTGCATTAACTTAGCTTGCATGCTTAGGATACATTGCATTTGGCATGACTTGTGCCTTAGCTTCATTTGCATGATTGAGCCATTTTGCATACATGCATTACATTACATTTCGCTTGGTTTGGGGTGTCAAACCAAGCAGGAGGAATGGGGTGCGTTCGTACTTAAAGTGACGTAACGTGCCTCAATCCTCGGTCGCCAATGCCTTTGATCTCAACATGATAGGGTGTTAGCATTCATTTGTTTGTTGCATACATTTACATTGAGTGGCGAACTTGGTATCTTAGGCCATCATGCATTGGAATGCGTGATTGGTGGCCCGCGTACCGAGGGCCACACTCCTATGAGTCTATAGCATGATTGGGAGAGTGGCCATGCATACATTGCTTTGAATTTCCTTGACGTGCACTGTCTGCCCTCTGCCGTTGTCAAAAATAGGATTCTGCAGGAAGCAATGGTCGGCCGGCCATATACAGTGCCGACCGGCCATCAGTGGCTGGCCAGTGGTCCAACATTTGGCCGATTACCACATTCTCATGGCCGGTGGTGCTGTGCATTGGCCGGTGGTATTCCAGAGTGATCAGGAAGTAGTTCAGAGGTGCCCCAAGAATTTTCACTGCCTTCGGAGGAGCAAGGCAGTGTAAATAGAGGCAACAGTGGCATGGCACGGGTTTCCGAGCAAGACGAGTCAAGCATGCATCATCCCCGCATTCCGAGGCAGGGCTGCGGCCACCTTCTTTCTGCATTTAATTTTTCAATTAATTAGAAATTCTGTAATAATTAATTTAGCAGTATTCATTTGGTTGTGTAATATTTATTCAGACCCTCCGAGCGAGGGCAATTGTGTAATAAGTATGCGTGAGTGTGTGTATGTCTTCCAACCCCACGTCTTTCTTCCCTTTTATTTACTAGCTTTTGATGGTTAGTTTAGGGCATGTTTCAATTAGCATACTTATGACAGCATGTTTGCATACATTCATTCATTTTGCATGCACCGGGCTCGACGCATCATACTAACTGCATTTGTATTTCAATTCCAAATTGAATACGTGTTAGCTGTAGCATTTCACATGTCATTTTAGAATAGCCGAGCCTATTGTAGTTGCATTCCTGCATGTGTTGCATTAGGCATTTCTGTATAGTTAGAATCATGCATGGATTTCTAACATATCTTTTGTTTTGGCTTGGAGTGCTCTGTAAGTCTTTTCGCTTTAGCATCCTTGAATGCGTGTGAGTGTTGCCATGACAGCATGCTTACCATGAGGCTATTTGCTAATGTGATATAACAGCTTGAATGCCTGTGGGTGGAGGTTGAATTACCCGAATTTGGAAAAAAGCATTAAACTGTGAGTTTTAAGCCCTCTAGATAGTGGCAAAACCATCTTTATAAAAAAAAAAGCCCACTTGAGGGTGGCAAAATCTGCATTTTCAGTATACTTGCGAGTAGCAAACCACTTTCAAAAACAAACATGAAATGTTCTGTTCCAATTCAGGCGATTCAGTCTATACTTGTCTGCTGCGTGCATCACATAGTAAATCTAGGCTAATAACCGAAATAAGAACGCATAATATTTTCAAAACAAGATATCATGGTTAGTAGAGACTGATCTTTGATCGGGCGAGTGGGGGTGCTCATAGCTGACCTTCCCCAATCATACCCAAGTTCCCGAGCTGAGGCAACTTTGGTGATGACGGACATGTGGCCTTAGGCAACGAGTCAGGGTTTTCTAAATTTCCCAAAATAAAATATTTAGGTGGCGACTTTTTATCTGGCAAAGCAGTCCATGTTTAGCTCTTCTTTCAAAAAAAAATCTATTTTTCAAAAACGATTTGCCAGATTTGGACTCTTTGGTTCAGATTAAGAACCATGACAATTTGAGTCCGAACTGTAGCATGAGGCCGCCGCGGGCGCATCTACAGTTTCTGGCGACTCTGCTGGGGAGATAGAGAACTTGACTCGAACTCATGATATCTTGTTTTGATTACACTTATGTGTTTCTTTGCATTGCATGTGCATTGGTGCGTCTAGGACACCGTGTTTGCCATCTGCCATTCCTGAATGGTTAGCCGGAGGTTTGTCTTGTCAAGGCATGACCATAATACTGACCGGTTATGGGCTCTGCCAGTATGGGAACACAGACCCCGGTTTTACCGGGGCACCCTTTTTGACCATTCGACCTAATGCATATCGAAATCCATAGTGACCATTCCAAACTAGGACAGGTTGCTTACCCGATCATAGGTTGTTTGAAACCGCTGCGTGCATAGTGAAACCCTAGCTCTTGACAAAATAGGACAGGGAAACCCTACCCCCAATATAGGGGTGTATTGGCTCTCATTTACTTCCTATGTGCTTTTGGAGTGTCTCTCTACAGGGAATGCGCGAATCAGTTTACGAGTTTGAGTATCAAGCCTACGGGCATCAGTGTTTTTTGGGAATCAATTATCTGCAGGTATCAGATTCAGACTTGGGGGCAATGATTTGGAAACAGTGATTAGTGATTGAGGAACAGTGTATTTAGCTTATCGACAGTGTGATGTGATACCCAAACTGTGTGTTGTGTGTTTATTTTACGCCGTTACGCTGTCCGTTTGTCTGTTTATTTATTTCCTTATATGCTTTATTTATCTTTTTGCTAGGTAGTTTAGCACGATTGCTTCTAACCCAGTAGATATTCCCCAAGCACTCTGGACTAGAGGTCGTTGACTCCATCGATCTGAGGATCTGGTAGATGGACAACCAGTGTACCACTCTCTACCCCTGGTTACTAGACGCAGGGCAGTTAGGCAAAGGACATCAGTTCAGCAGTCAGTTCAGAGGGCCTTATCTACCCCACCTGAGTACAGTAGGGATTAGGGTTCTGTTTCTCCCACAGAGAGGGAATATATACCGGTAATTCAATCAAAGCGGAACGGTATGGCAAGCTTAGAGGAGATGGTGCGCCAGCTCTAAGAGAGTATGAAAACAATGCAGCAAGACGCTGTTTGACAGGCGGAGTTCGCCAAACAATAGGCCACGGTTATGATTGAACAAGCAGAATTAATTGTGAGGCTACAATAGCAAGCCGGAGCATCTGCTTTGCATCAATCTCCTCCCCCGCCAGGAGTTCCAACACTCGGGGAGACAGCTAATGTTCAGAATGATATGGATATTCCCGCAGGGCCACCTCCGCGCCCGACCCTACCCCAAATCCTACCCCAGTTATCCAAAACACCCACCAACTTACCGGACTCCCCCTTTGAGTTCGAGACAAATCCCACAGCATTGAAGTTGAGCAAGCATGAAAAGCTGTTCAAGAGATCCCAGGGAGTCAAGACCATCCCTAACATTGAAGATGGATATACCGACGCAGCTGTGACCCTGCCTGACAGATTCAAGATGCCGCATATCGACCGATTTGATGGATCCGGGGATCCCATGGTGCACCTGAGATTGTTTTCAGATATCTTAAGGCCAATGGGCCTCACCAGACTGCAGAAGTTGTCTCTATTCGGCCGGACCTTGTCGGGTGTGGCGGCCATCTGGTACGCCAAATTAGAAGATGATGTCAAGAGAAACTGGGACGAGATGGCTGAGGCCTTCATTGCACAATACTCATATAACACGCAAATCGAGATTACAACCCGTGATCTTGAGACAACAAGGCGGGAGCCTAAAGAGAGCTTTTTTAGAGTTCGTGACCAGATGGAGGGCCAAGGCCTCAATGATGACCCTAAGGCCCACAGATAAAGATCAAATTCGGATGATTGTGCGCAATCTCCAGTCTAAGTTGATGCAGAAAATGATCGTGCTCCCCTTCCCTACCTTTTCTGATCTGCATGAGATGGGAGTACAGATTGAGGATGCCTTGAAGCAAGGCTTAATGGATAATGATCAGAAGCAACCCAGAAGAACTTTCAATCGCAACAACAATGTAGGCCCGAGCGGCATTACAACTGCAAGAGCCTCAGAAGTGAGCATGGTCACCACCATTCCCCCTCCCCCTCCAAGAACCATGGCAGCTACGCCATTCTCCAGTGCGTCCGAAAGCCATACACAAACAGCCAAATACCCACCCAAAAACTAAAGAACCTTCGCTCCACTATATATGCCCCTGTCCAAAGCTCTGGGGGTTTTAATAAGAAAAGGGCATTTGAAGCCCCTAGAGCCGCGACCATTACCGGAAAGACTCCCCCTACCCACAACCCAGCCAAATATTGCGCATTTCACCAACAGCACGGTCATGACACCGACCAGGGCTTCCGATTACTTCGTGAGGTTCAAGATCTCATCGATAACAGGGTGATTCTACCTCCCGAGAAACCCAACGTCACAACAAACCCTCTCCCCACACACAACCAAGCCCCACCTCCCAAAAGAATCAACTTTATCCAAACTGGGGTCATGGCTTACGATCCTAGCATATATATCACCCCTTCCCACCTACTTAAGCTGGAGGTGTTCCTTCCTGACTACATTGACTTGTGCATGTTGGACATCAGTAGAACCCAACCTGAGCCAATGGTGGTGACTGTCGAAGACAGAAGAGGGGAGATTTCAGAGGAGAATGGGATTGTTGAGCCAAAGTCTGAGGAATCTGGGAGTTTTATTGAGAAGGTATACAATCCGAGTGACTACATTTCGTTAGTAGGCCAGGATGGGCCAAATGTGGAATTGCCGACAGAGGCAGAGCTGTGTGTGATCCAAGGGGATGAATTTGGGCAGAGGACAGATGATTTGACGGATGTGGAAGAGGACCTTGCCAACCTCCAGTGTTTCAGTGACCAAGATCCAGGGCACGCAGCAGTCAACTGGTTTGATTATGAGGAATCAGTGGAGGCTACCAGGTGGTTGGATGATCAACCGGATGTTGTGGAAGAGTTCCAACCAGAACAAGGCCCGGCAGGGGCAAGAATGTCAGTGACGATTTGGCAGAGTACATTGCCGGAAAGCGCCGGTGTCGAGAATTTCGCTCAGGATTAGAGCATTTTGAATACAGGAATTATTGAACAGTCAGCTGTACTGACACAGTTGGAACAGGAAAGGTTTGAGGATTCTGAGAGAATCAGGAAAGCTAAAGCCCATGAGGGGACTGAAACTGCTATGTGTATAGAAATGGAGAATGCTACGAGCATATGGATGGAGGGTACTGCGAATACGAGAACAGTCATACTGGAGCCGGACAGGTGTCTGTCAGCTGCCGACGGAATGTGGTGGGAGGACGATGATTTATGTCTTGCCCATACGGATGAGGATTGGGGGAGCAACCAACTAGACGATACTTGGTACATCGGCGAAGTCGACCATATGACAAGGAGCGGGCGGTACTTCAAACCCCCACACCTAGATCAGCCAGAGACGTTTGGGAAAGATAGGGAGGCTGAGATGCAGAAAGAGAAGCAACTTGAAGATGAGGTTGTGCTCAAACAGCTTAAAAAGATACAAGAAGACATCTCCATCTGGGGACTGCTTATGGTATCACGAGTGCATCGACAAGCTATCTTATTGGCCATGGACAAGGCCAAGCTCTCAATAGAAACCACGCCAGAGCAGCTGGTGGGATTAGTTTTTCCGGGAGGAGCTACCCCGATATTAACTTTCTCCAACAAGGAATTGCCATCTGAGGGAGCGAACCATAACAAGTCACTCTACATCTCCGTGGAGTGTAGAAATAAATTGATACCGGTGGTTCTTGTTGATATCGGATCCGCCCTCAATGTGTGCCCAGCAAGAACTGCGTATGCAATCGGTTTGAAGACCGTGAACTTTGTACCGACAGCCCAGGTGATTCGGGCATACGACAACATGAGAAGAGAAGTCATGGGGACAGTGAAAATTTAGACCAAGGTTGGGCCGGGACAGCATGAGATAGATTTCCATGTCTTAGAGGTTCTTGCAACTTTCAACCTGCTTTTGGGACAGCCGTGGCTGCACTAGGTAAAGGCAGTGTCGTCCACCTTGCATCAGATGGTGAAATACCCCCATAGGAAGGGAGTAGCCATCGTTTTTGGAAATTCGTTCATCCATCCACCACTAGAAGTATCCACGCCAGTTTTGGAAATTGAGCACAGTATGGAGGATGTGTTCATGTCGGGCTTCACCTTAGCTGAGGCTCGGGTTGTACAGAACATCATGGCTACTAATGAGGGGATATATGTCAGTGCTCAAGCAGTATACCTCATGAACAAGCTCCAACACATCCCCGGGATGGGATTGGGAAAGAGCGGCCGGAAGGGCGTTGCAGCATTGGCCGAAGTGCCACACAACCCACACACCTTTGGCTTGGGTTATCTGCCCACCAAAGAGGATTGGGTAAGGAAAGGTAAGGAGATGGCTGGGAGAGCCAGAGCGAAACAGATGGGGAAGCCTTTTGAGTTGATGCACCGGCCCATCCAGGGTACCCTAAACGGACGCTTCGTCTGGCAGGGAGAGGACTTTCCATTTTGTGGCTTCCCAGAGCCGTGGCTGAATGAGGAGAGAAAGCACGTATAGGGATTCGAGATCTTCTTTGACCTACAGTTATCCGGGGATGATGTTGCCGAAAAGCAGATAGACCCGACAATTGAGGTTAAGCAGAGCAAGGAAATGCAGTCTGAGGACGTCGAAATTGAAATGGGGGTAGCGCTGGCATGTCTACTTTCAGATCCTCCGATCGAACAGAAGTGCTTGGGGGATAACTTCTCGGTGTCCATGATCAGAAATGAAACAGCTGCGGGCCTACCATCAACTATTTTGGATGCATCCATCGCACCCTCTCTCGTTTGGCAGTATGAAGAGGGATTTTTGTCAAGCAGCACCGGGTCAGGTAGCGAGCCGGAATCTGATTCCACCGAGTCTTGTGAGTCGAAATCAGGTTCCAGCTCAACTGAGTTTGAGTCCGGTATTCCTGGGGGTGATAACCCGGATGCCACAGTCCTGTCCAGGTCGTCTTTTTCTTTCTCTTTTGAGTCTGTTGTAACAGAAGAATCGGACGGTTTGGAAGTACTTAATGAGAATGATGTGGATGCGGTTTTTGAGTACTTTTCTGTGCCTTTGATTTATTGCTTGAATCAGGACTTTCAAAATTTTGACAAAAACGACGAGGAAGAAATTCCTCCGATTTTGCAACGATTAATTGATCAAGAGCAAGAAAGATTTGTTAAACCTTTAGTTGATGAAATCACTACTGTGAATATTGGTACTGAGAAAAACCCGCGGCTGGTCCAGATCGGGTCCACGTTGTCTTCGGAGGAACGCGAGCGCTTAGTCGCTTTATTAAAAGATTTCAAAGATGTCTTCGCGTGGTCCTACGAAGACATGCCTGGAATCGATCTTGAGATTGTACAGCACCGGATTCCTCTTGACCCCGAGGCCCGACCTGTCAAACAGAAACTCATAAGGATCCGCCCTGACTGGGCCATCAAGATTAAGGAAGAGGTCACCAAGCAAATCGACACAGGCTTCCTGCTGGTATCTGAATACCCGACTTGGTTGGCCAACATTGTTCCAGTACCGAAGAAGGATGGCAGGATCCGAGTATGCGTGGATTTCAGGGATTTGAACAGAGCCAGTCCGAAGGACGACTTTCCCTTGCCGCATATTGATGGGTTAGTGGACTTCACAGCGGGGCATGCTTTGCTTTCATTCATGGATGGCTTCTCAAGCTATAATCAGATAGTGATGGCACCTGAAGACCTGGAAAAGACTACTTTCACCACCCCGTGGGGCACCTACTGCTACAAAGTGATGCCGTTTGGGTTGAAGAATGTTGGAGCTACATATCAACGGGCCGCAACCACAATATTACATGACATGATCCACAAAGAGGTTGAGGTGTATGTGGACGACATGATTGTCAAGTCCAAAGAAAGAGAGGGCCACTACACCGCCTTGCAAAAGTTCTTTCAACGGATCAGAGAATTCCGGTTGCGGTTGAATCCGCAGAAGTGTACGTTCGGTGTTACAGCCGGGAAAATGCTAGGGTTTCTGATTACACAAAGGGGCATCGAAGTTGACCCTTTCAAAATCAAGGCCATCTTAGAAATGCCACCACCAAGGACTGAAAAGGAGGTGCGAGGCTTTCTGGGTAAAGTGCAATTCATAAGACGGTTCATCTCAAAATTAACCTTGACTTGTGAACCACTTTTTGGTCTCCTGAAGAAAGGAAAGAAATTCCAATGGGACGGCCGATGCCAAGCTGCTTTTGAACAGATCAAGAAATACTTACAGAACCCACCTGTGTTGTCACCACCAGAACCGGGGAGACCGTTGATATTGTACCTTTCAGTGACTGAAACTACAATGGGCTGTATGCTCGCGCAAGAATCAGAGGACAAGGTGGAGAGGGCCATCTACTATCTGAGCAAGAAGATGTTGGAGTATGAGACTCTCTACACACCATTGGAGAAGGCTTGCTTAGCCTTGGTATCGGCTACCAGGAAGTTGCGGCACTACCTGTTAGCTCACTCTGTAATGTTGGTTTCACGACTGGATCCCATCAAATATCTTTTTGAGAAACCAGCACTTACAGGTAGGCTAGCTCGTTGGTTGCTGTTGCTTTCCGAATTTGATCTGAAATATGTGACACGCAAGTCAGTCAAGGGAAGAGCAGTAGCAGAATTCTTAGCCGATCATCCAGTGGAATGGGGTGAAGTAGTTGAGTATTTATTCCCAGATGAGGCCATTTTGCACATTGAAGATGAAACTTGGACGATGTACTTTGACGGAGCGTCAAACTAGTACGGGTATGGGATAGGGGTGTTGTTGATAGCACCCGACAATTCCCATATCCCTCTAGCCTTCAAACTCCGGTTCAAAGTCTCGAACAATGACGCAGAATATGAGGCATGCATTGCCGGTCTAGAAGCAGCCCTGGAACTAGGGGCAAAACGGTTGGACGTCATTGGGGACTCGAACCTTGTTGTGTCTCAAGCAAAAGGAGACTGGAAAGTCAAAGAGGAAAAGATGATAATGTACCACCAGGCCTTGGACTTGTTAATTCCTCGGTTTGAGAAGCTAAACTTTGCTCATCTACTAAGAGAGAACAACAGGTTCGCAGATTCATTAGCAACTCTATCTTCCATGATAGACATCCCGTTTGGAGTCCGGATGCGTCCAGTCATCATTGACCAGAAATTTGCGCCAGCTTATGAGTCGATCGCTGCTATAGATGAGGTTCAAGATGAGAACCCCTGGTATTATGACATTTGGAATTTCTTGGAGAAGGAAGCGTATCCACCAAGGGCAAATGCCAAAGACAAGAGGGCAATCAGAAGAATGGCCGTTCAGTTCATCATTTGCGGAGGTAAATTGTATAAGAGAGGTCATCTGGGAATGCATAAGCTATGTGTAGAAGTCGAAGAATCGAAGCGCCTAATGGAGGCCATCCATGGGGGAGAATGTGGTGCACATATGAATGGGGTGATGTTAGCTCGGAAGATTCTCAAACAGGGTTACTATTGGTCCACCATGGAAGAGGATTGTATCGGCTTTGTTCGGCGATGCCACAAATGTCAGATCCATGCAAACCGCATGAACATCCCGCCGTCGAAGCTATACAACATGGCTTCGCCATGGCCCTTTTTAGTTTGGGGAATCGATGTAATTGGGGCTGTTACTCCAAAGGGGTCTAATGGGCATGAGTTCATCCTGGTCGCGATAGATTACTTTACAAAGTGGGTCGAGGCCCAATCTTATGCGGTGTTGAAGGCTTCACATGTCGCGAAGTTCATCAGAAACAACATCATCTGTCGTTATGGAGTCCCAAATGAGATAATTTCAGATAACGATTCCCACTTCAAGAAGGAAGTGATTGAATTGTTGGAAAAATACGACGTGGCATTTCATAAGTCATCCACATACCGGCCGCAGACCAATGGAGCAGTTGAGGCCGCCAACAAGAACATCAAACACATACTGCAGAAGATGGTGGAAACCTACCGGGACTGGCCAGATAAGTTGCCATTTGCTCTGTGGGGCTACCGGACTTCAATCAGAACTTCTACTGGGGCGACTCCGTATTCATTGGTTTATGGTATGGAGGCCATTCTACCTATTGAAATTGAGGTTCTGTCTTTGCGAGTGTTGGCTGAGTGCCAGATAACCGAAGCAGATTGGCAGCAGAGCAGATTGGAGGAACTCATGCTCTTTGACGAGAGGAGATTGAAAGCACTGTACCATGTTCAAGGTTATTAGCGCAGAATTGTCAGGGCTTTCAACAAGAAAGTTAAGTCCCGGAATTTGAAAAAAGGAGATTTGGTACTCAAGGGTAACCGAGCTCCCATCCATGACCCAAGGGGCAAGTTCAGACCCAATTGGACTGGTCCCTACATCACTAAGTCAATCTGGTCGGGTGGAGCTATGGTTTTGATGGACCTAGATGGCCTAGAGTTCTCACAACCGATCAACATGGACAAGTTGAAGAAATATTACACCTGAGAGGCTCGCTAGGCCGAAAACCCGAAAGGGCGACCTAGGCAAAAGTTAGAGCACGAAAAATTTGAAATTATAAAAACTGAGCTCGCAAGGTTGAAAACCCGCAAATGGCCGCCTTGGCAAAAGTTAGAGCGCGAAAGAAGAGTGAAAATACTCGAGTGAACCCAAGCCGAACTACGTAAGGCTTGATTCCCATCTTTGGGATACGTAGGAAACTTCATCATGAAGTTCAGCCATAAACTTTTCCCCGATCAACTTTGTCCATTTGATCAGCTCGGTCATCTTTGTCTATTCAGTATTCAAAAGCTTCGGTTGTAATCTCCGGTACAGTGCTACTCAAACTAGGGGCAACTTTCCAGTTGCTGGAATCCGGGGTTGTGCATCTCAGTGACAGATCTCAGGCGTGTCCAGTTCTGATCCATATCGAAAATGGTTTTGAAAAGTTTTAATAAAAGTTGACTTTGTTCAAATTAATCTTTTTACAACTAAGACCATTTTTGGACCAAAGCGGAAAATTTTTAGTACCCACAACCTTCAATTTCATTGATTTCAATACAGAGTTCTCATGCTCTTACATACAAATTGAAGTTGCTTTTTTTATTACATTCATAAAGAAAACTTGAAAGTACTAATAAAGCAATAAATCTGGGGCATAGATAAGTCAGGTGTTCCTGCGCCCCCTCCCAGAGCTGGTCGAAGCCTCTGATGCCAAGCTGGGCCCAATCTGTGCCTCTTCATTGAGCCAATCTATGCACTCATCAGAGAAAGTGTAACTGAAAGTGGGCGCGGGGGCCAGGAGCTCTCTTGTCCTCCACGCTGCGGCCTGCCGAACAAGCTGCGCACCTCGGACCGGAAAGACAGCTGGATATTCTATCCCCTCTGCCGGGCAAGTCTGATCATGGCCGAACTGGCACTGGAACCGGAATGGGAAATAGAACACACAGTGAGTAAAGCCAATCAACTGAATCCCAGTTTGCCGGGACATGCTGTAGCCCATTGCCGGTAGGTTGAGCCAAGGGCACCGCCAAGCAATGTGGTCTGCGGACAAGCTGCACATCCAGTCGAACCACCAACCCTCATCAAGGGCATCAACCAGACGTTGTCTGAAGAAGTAACCGCGAGCTGAGTATGCTAGGCAAGAGTCCACGACCTGCAATTTGTCCATCAACCACACCTGGGAAGGGATGAAAAAAATGAGAGAATAAAGAATAGAGAGGTGAACGATGAGAAAAAAGTGAGAAAAGGGTTTTGTGAGAAAAACCGAGCTCAAGAGCTGAGTGATGTAAGCAATACATATGTGAGATTGGGTGGGAAACATTACCTGCAGTAGTAGTGGACTCCCCACAAATCGGGCCGTCTCTCGACGATAAAAGGCGTCTAAGCCTATCAACGTCTCAGCCAGAGTCATGGCAATGCAGCTCTTGCCCTCCTTCAAGCCTTGGGCAACCTCGATCAATCGAATGCTAGATCCTCCGGAGCCTGAGGCAAACAGAAAATGAGATAGCATGCACAAACAGAGGGCGTGTCGCCGGAAGCCTTGCCAATGATGATCGCCGCGGTCACCGGCATCGGAAAACCAGCAAATCAAACTCGAAATATCCAGCATTCCATCACAAATCAGAGACCGAGCGTCGTACATAGTGAGTCCACACATTCGCCCTAAGGTTTCGGCATGGCCAAAGTGAAGCTGGGGTAAGATCTCCTCGTTGCGCTCAGATTCCATTAGAGCTTGGAAATCTTCGAAGGTAGGACATGCCTCTTGCCCGCCAAAGCTAAAGACATGTGTTACCGGATTTCAAAACTTTGCCGCGGCATGGAGAAACGGAAGGTGCAGCGGAGTACGACCCAGAGTGAATAGTGCGTTTATGCCGAAGCCTCGAAAACTCAGCTTTTCCGAGCCATCCAAGCTGGTAATCCAAGCTTTGAGATTCTGGGCAAGAAACTCTTCCATTTGGAGCAAAATCAGTGTTGAATTGAGCAAAACTACGAAGCTGAGGCCTTTTGTAGGGGATAAGATGTGAGTGGAGGACATGTGTCAAGATTCTGGTGGTCCTTGCAATTTATGGCTGGCCGGCTAAATATAGTGCCGACCGACCACCACTTTTGGCCGACTGATCAAAGATGCTGGCCGATGGCCATTTCTTAAGGCCGATGGCTTTCCCCTGTGGCAGGTGGCCTTCCTTCTTGTTCCCTAAACTGTTTATATGTTGAACATGCTAAAAATTTTGGGACTGGCCCCACTTCCAATGCCTTCCGGTGACCGATTCTTGCAGGGTCACACCCTTTTGCTTATCGAGTTGTTGTACATTTGCTTATAGAGTTGTATTTCACTCTCCTTAAGTCTTTGATTTGCTTATCGAGTTGTACTTGCACTTGGTTGGTTTTATCGAGTCTCTTTGTTTTGCTTATCGAGTTGTAAGTCAGCTCACTACATGATTATTACGAGGCAAATGCTTACTTTTCAAATAAAGTTCAATTTCATCCACATTGTTATGTGATGCCATGCGATGCGATGCATAGAACGTGCAAATGTAACACCTTTTGAACAAAATAGCTGTTTCATTTCCATCATGTATTTTGCAAAATGTACACTGTTTTGAAAAAGTAAAACTTGCCTGAGGCAGTGCAATGTGCTAACTACTGGTAAAAAGGAAAGTAAAGCAAAAGGAGAGCAGGGCAGCAGAGTATCGGGATTGACACCGGTAACCCCCCCTTGCGGTCGATGCACCTCTCGCGCCATTGTTCGGGTCAACTATGTGGTTTGGCACCTTCATTACTCAAGACAGTGCAAGGAAGTGCACTTTTGGAACATTAATAGACCTTCAAGTTGACCTCAAGCCGTGTCTTCTATGAGCGATGCTCGGTGCGTGCGAGGAACATCCCCTCCTGTATCCTTTTTGTATCTTGTGAATTCCACAAATCGCTTCAATTATACTATGTTGCAGTGCTTTGTAGTTTAACATCGTGAATAACATGTTTTTACTATGCTTCAAGATTGAATCTGCCCCCTCTTTGCATTTCTATACACATTGCATGCATACGTGCATTGCTTTACTTACATGTGTTCAAGTTCCTTTCTATACACATTGCATGCGTTGTCGCGTTATGCTTTACTTACATGTGTTCAAGTTCCTTTATACACATTGCATGCATATGTTCATTGCTTTACTTACATGTGTTCAAGTTCCTTTCTATACACATTGCATGCGTTGTTGCGTTATGCTTTACTTACATGTGTTCAAGTTCCTTTATACACATTGCATGCATACGTGCATTGCTTTACTTACATGTGTTTAAGTTCCCTTTTATACACATTGCATGCGTTGTCGCGTTGTTGCGTTATGCTTTACTTACATGTGTTCAAGCTTTTATACACATTGCATGCGTTCGCGCATTGCTTTACTTACATGTGTTCAAGTTCCCTTTTATACACATTGTATGCGTTCGCGCATTGTTTTACTTACATGTGTTCAAGTTCCTCTATACACAATGCATGCGTTCACACATTGCTTTACTTACATGTGTTCAAGTTCCTTTATACACATTGCATGCATACGTGCATTGCTTTACTTACATATGTTCAAGTTCTTTCTATACACATTGTATGCGTTGTCGTGTTATGCTTTACTTACATGTGTTCAAGTTCCTTCATACACATTGTGCACGTTGTCGCCTGTTCTTTACTTACATGTGTTTGTGCCCTCACATCATTGTTATGCTTCCCACTTGCTTTGCATTGTCACACATTTTCAATTGCATTGATGTGCATGTTGCTAACAATATTGTACCTGTTAAGTTTTCTTTCTTTTTCAGGCATGATATTGTATGTACGGTTCATTTGAAGCTGGCACGACCAAACGAACCGCACAGGTATTGTATTCTCCGCGTGAAACGTAGCGAGAATTACATGATTCTCTTACACTCTCTCTGCATTGTAGTGTAGTTTGGTGTATGCTAGCTTAAAACTGTTGCATTATTATGCTTCGTTACAGCTTTCTTTGCATGATCATAAGTAATGTTCGGCCTCTTGCATTTTCAGTTGCATTTTGCCTCTGCCTTCGGGCGCATATCTTTGTTTGTAGCTTGTATGCTTTGTCTAAGTCTTCGGCCTTGTCAAAAATGGGTCGTCTATGGGCTTTGACAAACACTCCCGTCATTGTTATGACTTTCGAGGTCTGTCAAAGAGGGGCAACCGTAGACACCCCATTTTTGATCGTCCTCAAGACTTGGACGTCACCGTTTGAACACTTGGTGATCATCCATGTTTGTGTTCGTTTTGAGTTCCCAGAGGTCTCGGCTACGCGCCTTGCCTCAGAATCTCTCAACTCGACTGTTTTATGTTTGGTTTTGCACCAAACATTTGTGTTTTTGCTTATGAGGGTAGAGAGTAGCTTGTTAGCTACCCCTGACACCCACCGGCCTTGGCTTGAGGCCACCGTGTCTTCTTTCTACCGGCCATTGGTGAAATATACCATTGGCCGGTCGGCATTTGATGTGGTCGGCCGACCATCTGTTTGGCCGATGGCCTCCTTTTCTGGCCGGTACCACCTTTTTGCCTTTTTCAAGCATGGTGCAAGCCAGCTGTGCCAGCTGGAATGCACAAACCCTCTCCCCCGTGCATGTGTGTGGCTGTTTTGAACCTTTGCACCCTTTGCTCAAGCTTCTTGAGGAAGCTTGACCCTTTGTCTTAGCTTCCTCAAGAAGCTTGGACCTTTAGGATAGCTTCTCTTAGAAGCTTGGTCCCTTTGACCCTTTTGTTTAGCTTCTTTGAGAAGCTTAAACACTTTTGCTTGTCTATATAAGGAGACCTCCCCTCTACTTTGTTTGGGTTCAGTAAATCCAGACCTAATACACATATATATCTGATATATATATATCTCTATATCTCCCTCTCTCTCTTCATTGGTGTGTGTTTGAGGGCCTAAAAGTGTATTTAGTTCTTAGTTTTGCACTAAGACACACATTATTACACCATACTTCGACTTGGGAGGTCTTGAGGGTTTGTTCTTGAAGTTTTGGGTCGGTTTTGATTAGAAGAAGGTGGCTGACCTTGCTGTTCTTCAAGGGTTCTTCAAGGGTAACACTTTTGCTTTTATTCCCCAATCTTGTACTAGTCTTTAACCTATCTTGCATGCTGTTTTAGACTTTGTGTATAACTGAAAAAAGTCTTGTATTTGCATGCTTAAGATACTTCATTAAGGTTGTTTTGGTGTTGGGGGTCGACCTCCCCCTCTTAGGCCTTGTTTGGCCCCTTTTATGCTCTCATTATTAAGCTTTGGTTACTCTTGTGTATTGACCTTCTCACCACTGAAATCCAGAGGATTTTCAGTGGTGAAGAAAGGGTTTTGAAGTCTTGCATAGGGGAGGGACACCCCTCTCCCTTGGTCTCTCTTTTGTTTGCATATTTGGCTTAATATGGTAGCATGCATGCCTAGTCTTGTTTGGCTTTATTTCAGAGCTTATTTGGTGTTCATTTAGCATGTCTTACCTCTTTCTCATGTTGGTTTGTTGACCTTTTGCATGTATAATACACTTGCTTTGTAATTCTCCATTTTCCCTAGAAGTGTACCATGCATCTAGCCTACCATACTCTCATGTTTTGGCCTAACTTTGTGAAGTTCCTAGCCATGTTTTGCCATGCTTAAGGTCTCTTTGGCACTAATTTGATCATATTTGCCATGATTGGTGTAGCCTCTTTGCATTTTGGCTTGTGAGCCTTGAGGGTGTGAGTCATGAGCATGATTTAGTTGGATTGTTTCAATGATTTGGAGTCATTTCACATGCCATTTCAGTCCCTAACCCATGCTTGTATGCTTACATTCATCATCACTTTCATGCCTTGAAGGGTTGTTCTTTAGTGCCTTAAAAAGGGCCATTGTGCATGCTTAGGTGTTTAAGTCTTTGGGGCTGCCATATCAGTGGGTTTTGGGGGCTCATTTTGCATGTTGAAACTCTATTTTTGGTTGTTTAGTTCATGCCATGTGTGGTCATGATAGTTGTGGTAGAATGCTTTTTTTTTTTTTTTTTTTTATGCCTTAGTCTTGGGCCCATTGGTATACATGTTTGCATGAGCACTTGTCCATCGTTTTGGACACTTTTGGCCACTGTTTTTGGGGTGGGCTGAGGTCTGCCCTTTGTGGTTTAAGTCCACCATTGCATGATCATGTAACATTGCTTTGGTTTCATGCTTGCATTGTATCATACTTGCACGTTTGCATAGTGTTTAGCTAGTTGCATCTCATATACTTGTTGCATATTTGGCATGTTTATATTGCATTAACTTAGCTTGCATGCTTAGGATACATTGCATTTGGCATGACTTGTGCCTTAGCTTCATTTGCATGATTGAGCCATTTTGCATACATGCATTACATTACATTTCGCTTGGTTTGGGGTGTCAAACCAAGCATGAGGAATGGGGTGCGTTTGTACTTAAAATGACGTAACGTGCCTCAATCCTCGGTCGCCAATGCCTTTGATCTCAACATGATAGGGTGTTAGTATTCATTTGTTTGTTGCATACATTTACATTGAGTGGCAAACTTGGTATCTTAGGCCATCATGCATTGGAATGCGTGATTGGTGGCCCGAGTACCGAGGGCCACACTCCCATGAGTCTATAGCATGATTGGGAGAGTGGCCATGCATACATTGCTTTGAATTTCCTTGCCGTGCACTGTTTGCCCTCTGCCGCTGTCAAAAACAGGATTCTGCAGGAAGTAATGGCCGGCCGGCCATATACAGTGCCGATCAGCCATCAGTGGCTGGCCGGTGGTCCAACATTTGGCCAATTACCACATTCTCATGGCCGGTGGTGCTTTGCATTGGCCGGTGGTATTCCAGAGTGATCAGGAAGTAGTTCAGAGGTGCCCCATGAATTTTCACAGCCTTCGAAGGAGCAAGGCAGTGTAAACAGAGGCAATAGTGGCATGGCACGGGTTTCCGGGCAAGACGAGTCAAGCATGCATCATCCCCGCATTCCGAGGCAGGACTGCGGCCACCTTCTTTCTGCATTTAATTTTTCAATTAATTAGAAGTTCTGTAATAATTAATTTAGCAGTATTCATTTGGTTGTGTAATATTTATTCAGACCCTCCGAGCGAGGGCAATTGTGTAATAAGTGTGCGTGAGTGTGTGTATGTCTTCCAACCCCACGTCTTTCTTCACTTTTATTTACTAGCTTTCGATGGTTAGTTTAGGGCATGTTTCAATTAGCATACTTATGACAGCATGTTTGCATACATTCATTCGTTTTGCATGCACCAGGCTCGGCACATCATACTAACTGCATTTGTATTTCAATCCCAAATTGAATACGTGTTAGCTGTAGCATTTCACATGTCATTTTAGAATAGCCGAGCCTATTGGAGTTGCATTCCTGCATGTGTTGCATTAGGCATTTCTGTATAGTTAGGATCATGTATAGATTTCTAACATAGCTTTTGTTTTGGCTTAGAGTGCTCTGTAAGTCTTTTCGCTTTAGCATCCTTGCATGCGCGTGAGTGTTGCCATGACAGCATGCTTACCATGAGGCTATTTGCTAATGTGATATAACTGCTTGAATGCATGTGGGTGGAGGTTGAATTACCCGAATTTGGAATAAAGCATTAAACTGTGAGTTTTAAGCCCACTAGATAGTGGCAAAATCATCTTTAAAAAAAAGCCCACTTGAGGGTGGCAAAATCTGCATTTTCAGCCTACTTGCGAGTAGCAAACCACTTTCAAAAACAAACATGAAATGTTTTGTTCCAATTCAGACGATTCAGTCTATACTTGTCTGCTGCGTGCATCACATAGTAAATCTAGGCTAATAACCGGAATAAGAACGCATCATATTTTCAAAACAAGATATCATGCTTAGTAGAGGCTGATCTTTGATCGGGCGAGCGGGGGTGCTCATAGCTGACCTTCCCCAATCGTACCCAAGTTTCCGAGCCGAGGCAACTTTGGTGATGACGGACACGTGGCCTTAGGCAACGAGTCAGGGTTTCCTAAATTTCCCAAAATAAAATATTTAGGTGGCGACTCTGTATCTGGGAAAGCAGTCCATGTTTGGCTCTTCTTTCAAAAAAAAAATCTGTTTTTCAAAAACGAATTGCCGGATTTGAACTCTTTGGTTTAGATTAAGAACCGTGACAATTTGAGTCCGAACTGTAGCATGAGGCCCTCGCGGGCGCGTCTACAGCTACCAGTACCCTCTATAGGGGAATCAACTACCATCAAAGATGAAGTAGCAGCTAGAATTTCTTTTGGAAGAGGAGGAGAAACAGGGCTCGAGGAAGAATTAAATTTAGTAAAATCAAAGGATGAGTTAAGCAAGGGGAGGGAAAAGGGGGTTGGTAGGTTAGGATAATCTGGTCCAATGGGGGTTCCAATGGGGGACAATCCTAACAGATGGCAGATATCAAGAACAGTATGGGCCATCATCCCACATCTGAATTAAAAGAAATTAAAGGCAGAATTTCAAAAGCAAAGGGCAGCAGGTATTAAGAAAGGATCCTCTGAGATAGTGAACCCGGATAGTTGGAGGGCGTCGAAAAGGCAAAGCTCTTGAAGGTCTAGAGTCCTATCAGGGACAACTCGATCATACCATTCTTGCCACTCTAGTCTCACCGTGGGCCTGCATCGGTGGGGGCGGTTCATCCTCCAGTTTTCCCAGTCAAGACCATCTTCGTAAAGGAGACAATGGTCTTCTAGACGTGGATATAAAGCTGGAAGCTCAATAAGAATCTCCTTGAAGATGGGCCCAGCCTTGTACTTCTCACATTCCGCGTCAACGATCCTTTTCAAGGTTACAGACGGGCTCGTACGCTCTACGACTAGTATCTTCAATGAAGAAGAAGCCATTGATGGGAAGCTTTTTCAGAGGACAAAGTTGGGAAAGAGAGTAGAGAGAACTGGAAGGTCGGTAGAGATAAAGGGTTTGTGCGATAGACAAATAGGTGAATTTCGAGCACAAAATAAAAAGGTTTTAAAACTTTTGTGTCTGAAAATATACTTGGTCGTGTGACACGGACGGAATTCACAAAAAGTACTAAAAATACGGATGCGAAAGGTTTCCCTCAATGTTGATAGTTTTGGAGGGAAACATATCTCAAATACTGATATCAGCTTCGAAATACAGCATTTGGCTTCGAAGCCAAATTTTGGTGTCGAGATCCGATAACAAATAGCTTCGAAGGCAAGGAGCCGACTTCGAAGCACATCTCACACCTAAGGATGCAAGAAAGCTCAAGTATTTGTATACCTCAATAGGGTTGAAAGCCTGTTTTAGGGTTTCTTAGTGAGAATAAATCCTTCGAAGCAAAACTTGAGATCCCTTAAGGATGGAAATTGTTGTTCGAGGTATCAAAACCAATAGTTGGTTTGAAGATTGCTGGATTAAAACAGTACAACCCTCGAGGGGGGCTTCCATATTTTTGAAAGTATGAACTGTTGTTCGAAGCAAAAATAGTCAATTTAAAACTGATTGATCGTACTAACCATAACCATATGTTGGATATGATTAAGACAAGCTTTAAGGGGCAAGATTGCTAAATTCGAAGCACTGATTCTAAATCAGTAAAAGTTGTCAACTGTATTCCATGAATTCGAAAAATTCATGTTGGTTTTTCAGTGTTTCATTTAAGACGATTGAATCTAGATTCGAAGGATAAGATTGTTGAGATCGAAGCCCTAAATTTGCTTATAAAGACAAACAGAGATAAAGTCAAACCATGCCAAACAAAGAGAAAAGTCTTAGCTATATTGAAACAAAAGCAATTACATCAAAAGGCCCTCCTTGGGTACAAATTTGAGTTCATAAAAGTAAGGAATAAAATAAATAACAAGATCATGGAATTTAGTCCAGCTATGATCAATAAATTTATGTTATTTTTTTATTCTATCCTCTATTTTCTCCAGGCTTGGCTGCTGAAGTTGATGTGCTCTTACTTGATAAAAGAGTTCTTCAGCCTTTATTTCGAATGCTGTTTCTTTTAACCCTTGTTCCAACTCGTCCATATCCAAGTCATCCCAGTACGCAAAGTCTTTATTCTTGAAGTCATTGTATTCTTTGATGAGGTTCTCTGCTTCGTACTGGATATGAACTCGAAGGGATGAAAGTTGGTTCAAAGATTGGGTGGTGGCCACAAAAGTCCAGTGCCAATGGAGAAGCAACGGGAGTTGGTCCAAAAACATTTGGAGTTTTGCTTGGGCAAGGGGGTTAAGGACGTGACCCCGAGTCATAATATCACAAGCCCATCGAAGGTTCTTGAGAGGAACATCATCTTCAAGAACACTGAAAGGCAAGTGAGAAAAGGCCGCAAGCAAAAGTTGGGCTTACTTTCGTTGAGCTGGAGTAGGGGAAGGTGGAGGCTTATAAGGAGAAAAGACCTTGTCCGCAGAGAGGGTAAGACTCAGTCTCTCTATCCAGCAGGGATTTTGCGGAGGAGGAGGTATAGAGGCTTCCATTTCGAAAGGAGGAGAAGGGCATTAACACAATCGAGCCAGTCAGAAGAGCAAAGCCTCGCCTTCTGGGCTAAGAACAATGGGTTATACCCTTGTGCCTCTTCTGGGCATCGGGTAGCTTGTACTATCTTTGTAGGCATGGAGAATGTGTACCATCCTACAAGCAGATTATCCTCTAAACTGCGTCAGCGGTCGATGGGCACGTAAGGATAAACCACCGAACTTCGAGCATCATAAGGGAATTCTAGAGGATCAGTGAACTCGACAAAGTGATGATTAACTCGCTCCCTTAACTCACATGCCTCAAGTTCCAACCAGCTTCTCTAACCAGAAGCCCCAGAGGAAGAAGAAGCCACAGCCTCATCCCATGCAGAAGATTGTGGATTAGAAGAAGAGCTTCTAATGTCCATTTTTGCAAAATTTTGGGTTAGAGAATTATGAGTAGCGAGTGCGTAATCCAAAGGTTGATAGTTTGCAAAAGCTTTCATGACTTGAATATAGAAAGGCAGGTAAAGGTGACTAATCAATGCATGAAGGTTCTTTCGAGGAAGAACAGCATCATCAAATGACTCTTCGTATACTCGATCAATAGAAGAGAGAACTGGTTTGGCCATAAAAGATGTATCAGTCTGTTTGAATACTAAGGTGGTGGGGATGTTCAAAAGATTAAAAGAGAATTTAATGCAAATGATGAATGACGGTTGCATTTCTGGAAGAATGCAAAGCCCATGCACGTTCTAAGACGTGGATAAAAGACCTTGATCCACTAATATCACCAAGTATTGGGTATATTAGTGCGGGGGGTAATGTTGGCTACATATTTTGTATAAGCCAATTATAATTCAACGCATGGCAGAATAAGGGCAATACGTGAAGACTATTCAAGTTTTCAATCATGGTCGTACACGTGACAGTTAGTATTGGTTCTTACAAGATCTGAGTAGTATTGGATCAGCAAAGTGATGTGGCTTCAACGGTTACTCATATTCAAATTCAAAATTATGAGGGAAGCCTAACTGCAAGTGATGGCATAGTGGAGCTAATTATAAGGCAACATGATCAGCGATTTAACGGTTGGAAGTGCAGCTCGATGGTCATCCTTGAGAAGTATAACTAGCAGAGAAGGCCCCAGAAAAAAAGTCCAGACTCAGATCCAGAAAACCAGTTTTATTCTACTTTATTTCCTTTCTAGCTTTACATTTCCTATTCTTTACATTTCTGTACTTTAAAATTCCTGCGCTGCACTTCGTTCATAGGAGTAGTTTCAAGTAGATTGTTGCTGTAAACCTCTACGAGGCTGAATTGGATCATTGTAAGTTTTTCATTTTAATGAAATGCTTCTATTGTTCTTCATTTGATTGTTGTTTGCTTAATTCTCCTAAATCAAGCCACCAATAAAAGTCCTCTTCATTGAGGCTGAAAGAGCTAAAACACAATCGTCTGATAATTGGTTGGCAATTAATTTTCTGTAAGGACTGATTGATCCTTGTTGGCATGCTCACAATTACAATAATAACCTTCGAAAGCCAAAAAGCCAACAGATAGTAATAAATGCTTTGATTGAAGATGAAAAAACCACAAAGTATTAACTCATTTTGCCCATAATTTATATATAAAATTTTATTTGTATGTCAACCACTAAAAAGAAAGAAAAGACATTCCATGTATTAAATGAGACTTGCCTAGCAACATCTTTATGGAATATATTAGGAAAAAATTAAAAAATAAAAATTACAAATCGATCAGGTCTAGACCACAACCTTACGAATTGATTTGGTTTGATTTTCTCAATAAATGGTTCTTGATTATTAAAATAAGTAACTCGTACTTGACAATTCAGTTTATAACTTTACAGTTATGGTCTTGATTTGAAATGGAACTGATCTGTTTAAATATGTACGCACATGTATAGATATGTATATAATTTGTTATTTATCTTAAACACTCATAAATTGGATTTTTTCAATTATTTTTTCCGAATCATATTTTTTTACCTTTTTTTTCTAAGTCTAGGACACAAGGGAGTGAATTTGGTATGCATTTATGATTGTGGACTCATTGCTTTGTGCCTAAAATTGAGGGGGAAAAAATAAGAAATGAGATTATGTATAACATTGCTCATTTATTATTCCATTTAGGTAAATTCAATTGCCTTCACTTGCCAAAAATATTTAAAAGAAAAATTCAATTACATTCAACCTATATATTTTTGTGTATTTCATTGCGCGTGGATATGCAATGAACAGGTCATTTTGTTTCGTATTACCAAAAAAAAAAAAAAAAAGGCAAATTATAGAAATGGTCCCTATAGTTTACCTGTGGTTTCATTTTGGTCCCTGCACTTCTAAATGTATCAATTTTGCCCTTGCAGTTTGGTTTTTGGCTTGAAATGGTCCAATAGTTAACAGCCGTTAGACTTTTGGACAAAAACCCCACGTGTGCAAGGCACGCACAGGACTTGCACAGCCTCTATGTTTCATCATGTTTATCAATGAACAATTTTGACTTTCTTGACTGTTTTTGCAACAATTCAATTTGTTCTCTAATATCATCACTCAAATTTAACTCATTTAATAGATGTTTTATTTAATTTTATTATTTAATTATTATTATTTTTAAAAATAAATTTATTTAAAATTTTAATTAAAAATAACTTATATTTTTATTGATATTTTATTTATTTAATTTTTAAAAATAAATTTATTTAATTGTGTAAAAAATAAAATAAAATAAATTTTTATTTAATATAGCAAAAAATAATTAAAATATTAAAGATATGTTTAATATTGCTATTACTTAGTAAACAATTGAAAAATGGTAAAATAGTCTTTTGCACATTTATCCTTATCCAGTCCATCCAACCAAACATTAGATTCACTAAAAATAGTCATTTCCGGACATCTAATCCCATGAGAAAACAAACACGGAATACACATCCAATCCAATCAAATAGTCCAGAGGATTCACAATCCTAGGATTCAAATTCGATGGATTGTAATCCCCTATTTTCTAATTGTTTACTAAGTAATAGTATATCGGTAAAATAGACATTTCACACATTAGTCTCATGGGATACCAATCCCATGGAAATAATCGCACCCGCACCGCCTAGGATTGTTTAGTCCCTCATATGAGAGATATGGAGTCAGGCCGGACTCCATGTCCAGCGGACTAAATTATTAATAAAAATAATTTGTTATTAAATTAGACATTTATAAATATATTAATAAAAAATATAGATATTTATAAATTATTTTTTTAGTGTTGTTATTTTAAAATTATAAATTATAAATTATAATTATAATTTTAATTTTAATTTATAAGGCCATAATTTTTAATTTATTATTTTTTAATAATAAATTAGTTTTTATTAATAATTTAGTCTGCCAGACATGGAGTCTAGCCGGTCTACATATCTCTCATATGAGGGACTAAACAATCCTAGGGGGTGGGATTATTTCCATGGGATTGGTATCCCATGAGACTAATGTGTGAAATGTCTATTTTACCATCATACTATTACTTAGTAAACAATTAGAAAAGAGAGGATTAGAATTCATCAAACTTGAATCCTAAGACTGGGAATCCCCCAGACTATTTGGTTGGATTGAATGTTTATCCCATGTTTGTTTTCTCATGCGATTCGATGTCTGAAAAGAACTATTTTTAGTGAATCTAATGTTTGGCTGGACGAACTGAATAAGGATAAATGTGTAAAAGACTATTTTACCATTTTTCAATTGTTTACTAAGTAATAGCAATATTAAACATATCTTTAATGTTTTAATTATTTTTTGCTAGATTAAATAAAAATTTATTTTATTTTATTTTTTACACAATGAAATAAATTTATTTTTAAAAATAAAATATCAATAAAAATATGTGTTATTTTTTAAATTAAAATTTTAAATAAATTTATTTTTAAAAATAATATTAATTAAATAATGAAATTAAATAAAACATCTATTAAATGACTTAAATTTGAGTGATGATATTAGAGAACAAATTGAATTGTTGCAAAAACAGTCAATAAAGTCAAAATTGTTCATTGATAAACGTGATGAAACATAGAGGCTGTGCAAGTCTCATGCGTGCCTTGCACGTGTGGGGTTTTCGTCCAAAAGTCTAACGACTGTTAACTATTGGACCATTTCGAGCCAAAAACCAATCTGTAGGGGCAAAATTGATACATTTAGAAGTGCAGGAACCAAAATGAAACCACGGGTAAACTATACGGACCATTTCTATAATTTCCCACAAAAAAAAAAGAGAAGAAAAGAAGTAGCATCAAATTCAACTCCCCATTCAAATATTCCATCTCATAGCAGGATTTGAACGACGAATAAAGCGAATGAATGGGAGATACTCAGCTGTAATTAATGAAGGTTGGTTTAAGAATACTTGACGCTTTGGCTTCTTATAATTATAAGATATAAGATGAATTATATACACTGTAGAGTCACTTATACTATATTTAGTTAAGATATGATATATGATAAGGTAAGAGGGGAATGATTATTTTTAACCTTTAGATGAAAGATGAGTTATATCCGACAGTGGAGATATACAATACGATGGGGGTGGTATATACTCCCTTTTGCATCATATACTATCCAAACTCTCTATATCCAAAGCAACCAAACACGAGATATAAAGAGGGAAAAAAAAACATGTAAACCACATCTCATATTATATCCGGTCTCACACTTATATCTGACTTTTACATCCGAAAAATAAACATGGCCTAAGACCTTGTTTGATAGTCCGGATATAAAAAAAAGGATATAATATGCCTTGGAATTTATTTAGTATATGCAATGAATAGGATTTATGGATTGGATAATATATGTAACGCCCTCAAAAAAAAAAAAAAAAAAAAAAAAAAAAAAAAAAAAAAAAAACAAAACCCATCATTTTTGACATGTAACAATATAAAAGAAATGAACATCTTTCTACTTATCAGGGTAGTTCTTACAAAAGTATTACATGTTAACAACAAAAACAAATGCCCTAAGGGCTTACAGCTTTCCAAGTCAACACTTGGTTACAACAAGAAGAGTACTAACTCAGTACATATTAAGCCCTTGGCTTGAATTTACATGTGATACAGCAAAAGAAAGCAAACAACAACAGACAGCCTGTCTGCCTCTAGCCTCCCAAGCTATGTCCTTGGAGGTGGCATGCTACCTGTACCTGAAAATGATGTCCCATGTAGGGTGAGCCACAGCCCAGTAGAAATACACTAAACCAACTATAAACAATGACTAAGATAATAGCATTCAATAGATGGTCCACACTTATATTCCAATTTATGCCGTGTTACAGTTTCACGACAATCATGTCCATGTTACATTTCACTTTCCGTTTCTTATCCAATTCTCAATTCATAACTATGGCTCAGAACCTGACCAAACAACTTATATGAGACAGTCACTCATATTAAACATTTACATTTCACAATAGATAAGCATACTAGCTATATCAATACATCAACCGATAAGCATACAAATTGTATCAACACCTCAACAAATAAGCGTATTAGCTGTATTTGCACTTCAATAGATAAGCATATGAGCTGTATCCGCACTTCAATAGATAAGCATATGAGCTGTATCAACGTAACACAATTTCCGGTTTAGAGGTCCAGCCCCTTTCTTCCAATAAACCTTCCGTTTTAGAGGTACAACCCCTTTCTTCCAATAAACCGTGCAGTACAACCCCTTTCTCCTCCCACACAAAACAATGCATATAAGCAATTATCATATACAAATTTCAATCATTCAATACACAATTTCGATGTATTATGCCAACCGCAATATTCGATAGCCTACTCAATTGATTAGTTTTAGTTTGCCTAATCAACATGCATTGTCTACAACAATCAAGACTAACCTCCATCGATAGCCCGAAAGCGGTTATTTCTAAACAGAAAATAAATGCACTAAATGGATAAAATATCAACATTTCAACTAGGTGAGTGATAAATGATCCAACTACACCCTTTAATCCCATACATTACCAATTTCAACATTTCCAATTCAATTCCTCATTTCCTAAAATTAATTATACAAATTAATTTATCAATGTAATTAGGACATTTCCCATAATTAACAAAACAACCCTAATGTTTCATTTCTATCAACAAATCCAACATTTATCTCATTTCTCCATGCCAAACATGCATATAGGTTTAAATAAATAAAACCCCAACTTTTGTGAAATTACACAAAGGCCCAAACTTTCTCAAAATTATCCAATAACCCCCAACATATCAAAATGCTAAAATTTAAAGACAAAGCTCATAAGATGGAGTAGGTTATCCCTACCTCGAAGTTTGAGCTCAAACGGAGATGAAGACCCAAAGACCAACGTGCTCCAAATCCCAAGTTTTTCAGATTAAAACGAAGCCCAAGTCACCCCCTATCTTTCTTACAAAGGACTTAGGATAGATACACACTAGAGGGAGATGAAAACCTAGAGAGAAGGTAAGTATAGAGAGAGAGAGAGAGTCTCAAAAGATCTTTTTGGAAAGTAAGAGAGAGAGTGTAAGTCTAAAAAGTGATTCAAAAATGCCTAGCTGCCCTCTGTTATACGACAAGTACACTCGAGCGGAAAACACAACGCTCGAGCGTCAAGAACAAAAAACTAGGTCCGCTCGAGTGCAAGAAGGCCCGCGTGAGCGCCAAGACACAAAGATAAAGTATACCCGCTCAAGCGTGAAAAACCAGTCCGCTTGAGCGCAATTTTTCCCCTTCCAGAACTTACACAAAAAATGCACTATACGCTCGAGTGCCAACAAGCCCGCTCGAGCGCGACCCGCTCGAGCGTAGGAACCCCGCTCGAGCGTAAAAATCACACCTGCAGAAGTTTTGCAGGGCACAAAATACTGGGAGTGTGCAATCTTCGCTCGAGCGCACCCGCTCGAGCGGAATGACCAAAAACACAGCAACGAGATTTTGGACCAAGGCTCAACCCACCTGCTCGAAACAAGCCCAACACATCCTAAAACTCAAAGAAATGGAATTAAAGGATGACAACACGATAGATACAACCACCAACTCCACGGAACCGAGTTTGGAATACAACTGAATAGTAAAGGGACAACCGGGATCACTATAGCCTCCCCCCTTAAAGAATTTCGTCCCCGAAATTAAGGAAACGCCAAACACAAGGCCAACTGATCACAAAGCTCACAATACAAAGAAGTTAATCTTACAACTGATTTTCTACTTACCCTCACAAATGGGAAAGGGCTTAACAAGGAAACACATCGCGAAGGGAAACAACACCCCAGCATACAAAACTTCAACAAAACCAAACCCTCTCCGAGATAGCTCACCAGAACAACCGACTAGCGCTCCAAGCTAAGTGACTACTCAACAATCACAATCCCAAATAGAACAACCAATGAAAAGCTTTTGCATGAACATTTACAAAATTATTCTTTGGTTCGAAAGGCATTTTCCCAAAAATTAATCAAGTTTTCAACGTTAACATTCCGAAATAAATTTTGCATTTCCCATGCGAAATCCAAAAGTTTTGTAAACATTTTTCATAAACATGGTGTTACTCACAACACATAACCATTCTCAATTGATTAGGCCAAGACCTCTGATTGAAATTTCTCAACAACAACACAATTTAATATTTAACAACTTGACCCATTACCGGTCACCCCATCTCTATTCAAGAGGCCATTTACAATATATGCTATAATATGCATCATCAACATGCATTTCTTTCAAATTCAATAACTTCTAGTATGCATGGTTCACAATTTTGTAACACATTCAATGTTAATGATACATTTGTATTTCTACAACACATTTAACATATATAATGCTAAATTAACTCCATATTCAAGGCCTATTCCATAATACTACCATAAACCAAAACATGTGCAACGTTCATACAGTTCATCAATACAACAAAATATTCAACATATGCTCAAACACCTACTAATGGATCTAGATACTTCTCTCGGACCCGAAATTTACTTATCCAAGTGGTTTCCTCAACCCCACTATGTTTTCACGACACCTTAACTGATGGAAAAGTCCGTCTTCGCAAGACTCGATAACAATGATAATAGAAAAACATATTCAATCACTACAGTGTTCTGAGACATCCACTACGCCTCGACTACCAACAATACTCAAACCAGTATTTAGTACTTAATACCCAACAAAAGGGAGACACGAAAAATATTCGCACACAAGGCTTCCAGTCAACTTTCACAAAACAAGCATGTAAGACGAAGCACGGGTAAGAAACAACATTACGGCACAATACTACCCCAAAATTTCAAGGTCTCGCCAAAATCACATAGCATATAACCAGCAACTCAGGCTAGGTCGAGTCTAACTTCCCATAAAATATTCAGGTCTATATTGCTACCACTAAAACACGTCATTTACAACTGGCCGCAGCCGAACTCAAGATTTCTCCCAAATTATTTTCCCCAAAAAAATAAGGGTAGCAAATTCACGTTTCGATTCAAAATCATTTTAGTTTACGAAGAGTACTCAATGACCCCTAAGTGAATCACAACTTAGCCGTCTCACAAAACCCGCCATATTCACGTGATGACGCAATACCCAAAAACAAAACTTCCAAGAAAGGGGCTCCTAAACATTTGAAATTCCCAACAACGCAACGATCTAAAAGGTAACATTGCACACCCTCGTGCCTTACGACGCATAAACAAGGGCCAAACGAGTCAAAACGACTCTAACAAGGTGCCTTACTCACTTTCACAACTCTACTCTCTCACTTGTGTTACCACTATCCAAATTGTACGACGGACACTCATACCAAAGTGACCTGACTTAACCAAACATCCAACCCCTCGATTTCAATCAGAAACCATACTAGAGCCTTACCAAGGCATTCTTCTGGGATTTTCTAAGACTGATCCCCTTCTACACATCATCCAATAACAACCTACAAACCACACACCATCAAGTACCGTAAGACCTCCTTATTTTGCAAGCTATCTCACACCCATGTCGAATCCCTCAATAACCCATAGGGTCCACTCTTTACTCCACATCTTACTTGTCACTCATCCCAAGAGTACCATCAAGAGGCCCAACCTCCATGCCCAGCCACTAGCCAATGCTACTGCTAGACAACCACCATGAACCAAACCCCGACATCGTCGCATGTCACCAACAAGGCTTTCACAGATTCACCATTCGAAATTTCTAGAGGAGTAAAAGTCCTCAACCTTCTCATTATCATCCCAAACCTGTCTTCGCAAAGACCTCACCACAGTGACTCTACTCACGAGTTACAACCAAACCATGGGTTATACACCCAACCGATCCCATCGTCAGCATCACCTGACCTACCCGGTATTAAGGTACAAACCTATCGCATTTTACCATCATAAATGAGTCTAGGAACTTAAGAAACACCCATTACACCACTGCTTGGGGTATAACACCAGCTGCTCACCACACACCACTCCCCGATGCCAACAACCACTATCTTATATAGGGTCTCACACTCTCTCTAATAAAACTACCAATCAGTACATATGCAAATTTGGCGACATTACCTATCATGAAGGGATAAGTCTAGTCCTAATGAAATTATGCACTATGCCTCCGCAAAGCATCATGTTAAAAATATACTATACCTACTATTAATCACACACTTCACATCCTCTCGAGGAGTTCTCCCGACAAGAGACCAAAATCTCTACCATAAACATAAGGTCAAATGGGTAGAACCCATGAAGTTCCATACACCTGGCAAGTACCACTATTCAAGCCCCACAATAGTCCTGATTAGGATACTCATCCCTCGATAATTCTTCCAAATTTGAATACATGGCTCCTCAGCACTCATTTTTCCCAAACCAAATCACACGCATACAAATGCATCATTACCCAAAAAAAATTTTACGGTCTTACAACAACTTATCACATTAATAAAACTTTAGGGTTACAACATGCCCCAATCCACCCAATCCAAGGAAGTTAACAAACAAAGCATATATATATATAAACAAACAGTTTAGATGTTTCAACATTCCCAAAACACATTGGTTACACAACAGAACCCAATGATTACAAAATGATAATTCACCGATTACAAAACGGATTAGTCAAAACAAAACCATCCCATCGGTATTACCACCACTATTGTCCCTCGCTGGACCGCCAAAGTTGGTCATCCCTAAACACAAGATAACCTACTAGCTTACAAGCCATGGATAAGAACTACTGGTGTGCCCCAACTGGCCACACTTGGAACAACTGCAAATTTTCCCAACTGGGACTTAGGAACTCGACTCACCAGAGGCCCTTGAACTCTGGCCTGACTGTCCCCCAAAATGGTATTGCTCCTGTCCAGCTGAATAAGGCTGGACCCGACTAGGTTGCAAGATTCCCAAAGAAGCCCCTGGCTGAGTACAGAAATGTCTGATATGACCTGGTTGATTACACACCCAACAAGTAAACGGCTCCCAAGCACGAGACTGATTTAAAGTCTGAGCTGATGGAAGCCCCAACAACTGCCTCCCCGCTGAACTTTCAGTCTACCCAAAACCTGGCTGGTTAGGTAAAGCCGGTGGCACAACTACTGGTCGAACTGCTAACCTTGCCCTCTTCCTCTGTGGGTAAACTGAAGACTTGTGGCCCAGCAGACCACACCTGAAACAAGTGACACTCCTCTGTTTACTTTCTCCCGAACCCAAATCCGACACTGGGAAGGTAGCTCTAGACCAACCTCCCTGTTGCGGGTTGAGACCCCTCTGCCTCTTAAAAGGCCTACCAACACCCTAAGTTACAGGAGTCGCCGAGATGGCTTCCTCCCCACCCTGCCCCATATCTAGCACTGCTGCCTCGATATGAGCCGCAGCCCCAACAAGCACACTATAGCTCCTATGCCAAGACCCAGCAATCTTTCCTCGGATGTCGTCACACAGCCTACTCTCAAACTCCACACAACGCAATGCCTCTATTTCCACCAATTCTGGGGCAAACCTCGACAGGTTAGCAAACCATACCTCAAACTGCACCAAAGGAGTAGTACCTTGGCGTAACTCCACAAACTGTTTCCGCAACTCTTCCTGTGTGGAAGGAGGGAAATCAAAACTTTGTCATCTAGGCATCCTAGTCAAAGCAACAAAGGTATAAGAACATCAACAAAAGTGCCAAAACTATTACACTAGTGGCCTAATACGATAGACAGCTGTAATTCATTCCACATAAGCACATAATCACATTAGCATTTACGAATTTCATTTCTGAATAATGACAGTCCCGAGGGGTTGCTAGGGTTCTTGTTAGAAACAACATTAATCAAGTGCTTTTCCAACAAGACTCACAGAAACCCAAGGATCCAATCAACATCCAAGAAACTACATTCCATACCCACATAGTCACATAAACATGTTATCGCATAAGCACATAACATTACATGTAAGTCTCTAACCAAGAGAGACAAACCCATTGTGATACTAATCACTTCCCACGTACCCAAAGTATTCAAACCCGGTAAGCTCTGATACCAAGTTGTAACACCCTAAAAAAAAAACACAAACCCCATCATTTTTGACATGCAACAATATAAAAGAAATGAACATCTTTCTATTTATCAGGGTAGTTCTTACAAAAGTATTACATGTTAACAACAAAAGCAAATGCTCTAAGGGCTTACAGCTTTCCAAGTCAACACTTGGTTACAACAAGAAGAGTACTAACTCAGTACATATTAAGCCCTTGGCTTGAATTTACATGTGATACAACAAAAGAAAGAAAACAACAACAGACAGCCTGTCTGCTTCTAGCCTCCCAAGCTATGTCCTTGGAGGTGGCATGCTACCTGTACCTGAAAATGATGTCCCATGTAGGGTGAGCCACAACCCAGTAGAAATACACTAAACCAACTATAAACAATGACTAAGATAATAGCATTCAATAGGTGGTCCACACTTATATTCCAATTTATACCGTGTTACAGTTTTACGACAATCATGTCCATGTTACATTTCACTTTTCGTTTCTTATCCAATTCTCAATTCATAACTATGGCTCAGAACCTGGCTAAACAACTTATATGAGATAGTCACTCATATTAAACATTTACATTTCACAATAGATAAGCATACTAGCTATATCAATACATCAACCGATAAACATACAAACTGTATCAACACTTCAACAAATAAGCATATTAGCTGTATCTGCACATCAATAGATAAGCATATGAGCTGTATCAACGTAACACAATTTCTGATTTAGAGGTCCAGCCCCTTTCTTCCAATACACCTTCCGGTTTAGAGGTACAGCCCCTTTCTTCCAATAAACCGTAGAGTACAACCCCTTTCTCCTCCCACACAAAACAATGCATATAAGCAATTATCGTATACAAATTTCAATCATTCAATACACAATTTCGATGTATTATGCCAACCGCAATACTCGATAGCCTACTCAATTGATTAGTTTTAGTTTGCCTAATCAACATGCATTGTCTACAACAATCAAGACTAACCTCCATCGATAGCCCGAAAGCGGTTATTTCTAAACAGAAAATAAATGCACCAAATGGATAAAATATCAACATTTCAACTAGGTGAGTGATAAATGATCCAACTACACCCTTTAATCCCATACATTACCAATTTCAACATTTCCAATTCAATTCCTCCTTTCCCAAAATTAATTATACAAATTAATTTATCAATGTATTTAGGACATTTCCCATAATTAACAAAACAACCCTAATGTTTCATTTCTATCAACAAATCCAACATTTATCTCATTTCTCCATGCCAAACATGCATATAGGTTTAAATAAATAAAACCCCAACTTTTGTGAAATTACACAAAGGCCCAAACTTTCTCAAAATTATCCAACAACCCCATACATATCAAAATGCTAAAATTTAAAGACAAAGCTCATAAGATGGAGTAGGTTATCCCTACCTCGAAGTTTGAGCTCAAACGGAGATGAAGACCCAAAGACCAACGTGCTCCAAATCCCAAGTTTTTCAGATTAAAACGAAGCCCAAGTCACCCCTTATCTTTCTTATAAAGGACTTAGGATAGATACACACTAGAGGGAGATGAAAACCTAGAGAGAAGGTAAGTATAGAGAGAGAGTCTCAAAAGATCTTTTTGGAAAGTAAGAGAGAGAGTGTAAGTCTAAAAAGTGATTCAAAAATGCCTAGCTGCCCTCTGTTATACGACAAGTACACTCGAGCGGAAAACACAACGCTCGAGCGTCAAGAACAAAAAACTGGGTCCGCTCGAGTGCAAGAAGGCCCGCGTGAGCGCCAAGACACAAAGATAAAGTATACCCGCTCGAGCGTGAAAAACCAGTCCGCTTGAGTGCAATTTTTCCCCTTCCAGAACTTACACCAAAAATGCACTGTACGCTCGAGCGCCAACAAGCCCGCTCGAGCGCGGCCCGCTCGAGCGTAGGAAACCCACTCGAGCGTAAAAATCACACCTACAGAAGTTTTGCAGGGCACAAAATACTGGGAGTGTGCAATCTCCGCTCGAGCGCTCTAAGACCCGCTCGAGCAGAACGACCAAAAACACAGCAACAAGATTTTGGACCAAGGCTCAACCCACCTGCTCGAAACAAGCCCAACACATCCTAAATCTCAAAATAATGGAATTAAAGGATGACAACACGATAGATACAACCACCAACTCCACGGAACCGAGTCCGGAATACAACTGAAAAGTAAAGGGACAACCGGGATCGCTATAATATATCCCATACTCAAGTTTGTTGAGTTTATGATATAGTACTGAATATTTCTTATCCATGTTTGTTTTACAAAAAGAATTATGAGATATAAGAAAGTAACATACATTAATGTCTATTTTGTCCCTATACCCATCAACATGCAATATATATACATATGTCTATTACATCCAATCATTTGCCAATATACATATGTATATTAAATAAAAAAATAATCAATTAAGTAATAACATAATCAAAAATTAAATAATAATATAAATTTGTTTAAAATATATAAGAAAAATAATTTGAAATCAATTAAGTTTTAACATTTTTAAAATTATTTTTCTAAATGTAATTGTGTATTCTAAATTCTTACAAACAAAAAATACATATTATAGTTTAATTGGAAAATTTAAAAATAAAACAAAATACATATCATAGTTTATTTGGCCCACTTATTTATTTAAATCTTAAATTGGTAAATATTTTTTGAATTAGAACTTTGAAAATTCAAAACCTTTTAAATTAATATAATTATCAAAATATATTTTTTATGTTTAAAATTAAAAAATTAAATTAAAACTTTGAATTTCAAAAAGGAAATAACATTTTGGCTTATATATATTGTTTATGTAAAAAATTCAGTTGTAAAAATTTAAAAATAAAATTCATGAACATAATTTTTTTTGGTCATATACAATCAGATTTTTCATATACACAATTAAATTTATGTAAAGTTCATATATACACATAATCAGATTTATAGCGATCCCGGTTTTCCGTCCAATGGTTATTGTATTCCGGACTCGGTTCTATAGATGTCTGTTGTTGTATATGCTTCTTTTCCATCCTTTAATTCCTTGTATTTGAGTTTTAGGATGTGTTGGGCATGTTTGTAACAGGTTGGTTGTGATTGGGAACGAATGGTTGCTGCCCAGATTTTGGTGTCTTCGCTCGAGCAAGCTCTATGTTTTAGTTCCTTCGCTCGAGCCAGGGTTCTTTCGCTCGAGCGAGAGTTGAGTTTTGTGTCTGGTGGGTCGAGCGAGAAGTCTTGCGCTCGAGCTTGCGTCTGCGTCTGGTTCTGGACCTGAGAGTTGAATTTCTTGGCTTGAGCGAGCTTTCCTTCGCTCGAGCAAGCGAGCTGTATGTTTTGTACTTCTTCGCTTGAGCGTACTTCTGGGTTGCAGACCTGACGCTTCAAATTGTTGGCTCGAGCGAGGCTTTCTACGCTCAAGCGAGGCTTTCTACGCTCAAGCGAGGTTTTCTTTATGTCTGGTCGCTCGAGCGACGATTCCTTCGCTTGAGCGAGCCTTGAATATATCAGTTGGCAACAGCGGATTACACTTCACTTTTTCATCTCTTTCTTTACACAAACCCTAGATTCGGCTGCTCCCTCTCTCTCTCTACAAATCCATCAAGCTCTAGTGTGTTTCTACCCTAATCCCTTTGTAAGAAGTGTGGAGCTTGGTGTGGGTTTCGTTTCAATCCGAAAAAGTTGGTGTTTGGAGCATCTCGAGTTTTCACCTTCATCTCCTTTGAGTCTCTTCTCTTGAGGTAGGGATACCCTACTCCATCGTATGGGTTTTGACAGAAATTTTAGTCATTTTGAATAGTTGGTGTTGTTGGGTAATTTTGGGAAAAGTTAGGGTTTGATGTGTAATTTATAAGAGAGGGGTTTTGTGTTTTAAAAACTCCACGTGTATGTGAGATCTTGGAAAAAGGTATTGTTGTTGTTAAATTGAAGAAATTGAACCTTAGGGTTGATATTTGAAAAGGGGGCAAAATGCCCTAGTTATGTTGAATAATTAAGTTGAATAATTAATTTGGGGAAAATGTGTAATTGAGTGGGAATTCATGAAATGGGAAAGTTCTGAAATTGAATGGTGTAGTTGGATAAATTAATTACTCACCTATGAAAATGTTGGTAATTTATCTATTTGATAAATTTATTATCTGTTTAGAGATAATTGCTTTGGGCTATCGGTGGAGGATAGTCTTGATTGTTGTAGACATTACATGTTGATTAGGGAAAATTGAAACTAATCACATTGAATATGTCATTAAATATGACGGTTGAATAATACATTGAATATGTGTATTGATTGATCACTGTATATGATAAGTGGTTAAATACACTGTATATGTATGTTGTGTGGGAGGAGATAGAGGATGTACTCCATGGTTTGGGAGGAGATAGGGGTTGGACTCTCAAACCTGTTTGGGAGGAGATAGAGGATGGACTCCATTGGTAATTGAAGTATGGAAGTGTTTTAATATGAGTTGTAGTCTCATGTAAATTGTGAATGATGGAAGTGTTTTAATATGAGTTATAGTCTCATTTAATTGTTTGGCCAAGTTTTGAGCCATCTTTATGAATCAAAGTTGTTTAAGTAGAGGAAAGTGGAATGAAAAATGAATGTATCTATTGTTGAATTGAAAAGTGTTGTAAGTTGGGTTATAAGTGTTAATCATTTATCGAATGCTAATGTTTTAGTTATTTCTCATAATTGGTTTAGTATATCTCTACTGGGCATTGGCTCACCCTATATGGGACATCATTTTCAGGTTCAGGTGAAATGCCACTTCCAAGGACGTAGCTTAAGAGGCTTAGAGGCTGAAGGATCTTTTGTTATTCTCTTTTTGGTATTACATGTAAATTCAAGCCAAGGGCTTATTTTGTATAAAGAGTTAGAACTCTTCTTTTGTTGTATCCAAGTGTTGACTTGGAAAGTTGTAAGCCCGTAGGGCATTTACTTTTGATGTCAACATGTAATACTTTTGTACTTAATACTCTGATGAATGGAATTATGCTTTATTCTCTTATGTCTATGCATGTCAAAGATGTGGGGTTTTATGTATTATTTTGAGGGCGTTACAGATTTTTCATTGTAAAAGGGTAAAATACCCTTTTACAAATTATAAATACCTATTATAATTATAAATACCCAAACCCTCCAAAATTATATCGCAATTAGTACATTAATTAATATATATAGCATTATTCTCTTATGGGATATGATATAATAGAGGAGAGTTGGTATTGTACATCCACCCATTTTGAGGATATACAATCTAATTACATATAATATCCTCCTCTAAAAAATATTACAAACACAGGATATATCGACCCATACTATATAATCTCCAATCTTACCTTCTATATCCAAGAATCAAGCAGGGCCTAAATTTCTTGAGAGGATCAAAAAGACGCAGAAAAGCACAATGCCAGCCGAAGAAGATTCACAACCATGGCTACCGAACCTCCCCAAGGAAATCATCAACCCTAATTGATTGGGATGGAGGAAGGTGGAAGAGGCGCAATTGTTAAAAGAGAAGGAACAAAGAAAATGGAGAATGTGACAATCCGCTACTACCACCAATAACGATGATGATGATGACGACGACAATGATGATGATGATGACTCTGTGCGTGTATATAGAGAAACTTAGACCCAATCAAACCAACATCATCAAATTTTTTTCCATTGATATCGATACTAGTTGAGTTCAATATCAAGATTGCTCACCAATCACAATCAATCACCTAACAGTTTTCAAACCTTAACCAATCGTTCACTTCGTTTTGCGTCAATCGCCTCTTGACTATTTCTATTTGGTGAGACCGCAACAGAGGATCCAAGATCTTTCCTCGTCTCCCAACTCTCCCATCGCAGCCGCCGCCGCACCACCAGAAGCGGCGACGGTAGTATCTGTGGCGGTGACTGGCACGGCGATCCTAGGCTGAAGGCACCAAAGCCTATTCCCCTAGTGGTAACCGTAGATGGAAAGATATATGCCCTAGCAGGGGTTGTTGATCTCAAAAAGTATAAAAGCAAATTTCGGAATCAAGATCTAGAACCAGTTTTTTAGTACTTATTGGGGTGTTTTAGCAAGCACCAAAAAAGTCAGCTTTTTGACTTTTTGGCTTTTTTAGGTCACATTACCTCTCTATATTTTTTACACTGAAAAAGTCAAAAAGTCACAAAAAAGCCAAAAATTCAACTTTTTACCAACTTTCCAAAACACCACATTGAATGTATAATTGTTGTTGATAATCTTAGATATTACTAAGTATAAAAATAAATTTGGGAATTGGGAAGAATTTTTTTATTTTTGTGTGTGTGGGGCTAAAATAGTTTTAAAAGACAAAATAAGTTAAAATATTCAATAAAATAAAGTGTCGCATCAAATTTATAATAATTTTTTTTTGACAAATATCTTATCCAATTACAAAAAATCTAATTCTCTTCTCAAACACAACTATTTTAGCCTATTAAACTAACTGAAAATTAAAATAGTAAACTTTCCAAACACTCACGAAATGTATGATTGTTGTTGATAATCTTAGATATTGATGTTGGGGTTCTTGGTTTCATTCTACTGATGTTGTTGATAGTAAGGGTTGGTTTGGCATTGGCTAATATAGTCAATTTTTTTGCACTGGGATTTTTTTAGCCTAGTTTTTTTAGCCTCGTTTGTTTTTTATTTTGGGGTGTATTTTTTTACTTTTGTAAGAGAAAAAGTGTAATGATTATGGATAAAAAGTAATATTTTGTCTTATTGACTTTTGTAGTTAATTTTGTCTTTTTGTGATTATTTGGCCCCAAAAGGAATGCCAAACCAGGGCTAAGTTGTTTCGGTGGTGCACATTGCAATGTAGGTTCCCAAAAAATGTTTATGGTGAAGAAAGAGCATGTAATTGCAGAGGAAGGATATGATGTATGTAATTCTTAGATATTGCTGTTGGGATTCTTGGTTTCATTCTGCTGTTGTTGATAGTAAGTTGTTTCGGTGGACATTGCAATGTAGGTTCCCAAAAAATGTTTGTGGTGAAGAAAGTGTATGTAATTCTAGAGAAGGATATGATGTATGTAATTCCAGGGGAAGGATATGATGACCTTTTTTTATTATGAAGGTGGGCATTTAGAATTACTTCCCGTGGAGGGCTTGATCAACACGATTCCCAGCAAGAGGAATAGAACCACAGGTATGAGTATTACTTATCTGGTGGAGAATATGAATAGATGCTGCATTGTTACTGTATTGGATAATGTGGAGAAGGAAACATTCTCTTTTTGTATGCATGCGTGCACATTTGATATTGAGGAAGTAATCATGGTGATTGACAAGGAGGGTAGCTAGCTGTGAAGAAAATAAGCAATCGAACCGTCACCATTTTCAGGCAAAAAACGTTATCTATCAAGCTTTTGAACTTTGGGGTTTTTTTTTTTTTTTTTGCAAAGTCAATTTTCATGGATAGACAGCCATTGGTTTGGAGAAATTTGGTAAGTATGATCTTAAATAAAGTTAGTTTTAATGGTAAATAAAATTCAGTGTGTTTTGTTTCAATTTTTTTAAAATTGAGTTTTTTGTTTTTCGTGTTTTTTATTTTTTATTTTTAGTGAATATTTTTAAAATTTTATGCAATTTTTTTACTCTTTTAGATGCACCTTACTTAGATGTATCTAAAAAGTAAAATATTTGTGAAAAATTATTTTAAGAATTTAATAAATGCACAAAAATATGAAAAATGTACTGAATTTTTGTATTTTTTTTTTATATTTTTGATATTTAGTGATTTTTTCAAACATTTTTTTTTCACAAATATTATACTTTTTTAGCATATTTATGGGGTTTTTGAAAAGATGGTTAAAAACTAACTTTTTCGTATTTTTGATTTTTTTTTAAAAAAAACGTGTAAAAAATAGGGTGAATTACACTAATAGTCCCTATAGTTTGGGGCTTGTATCACTTTAGTCCTTGACTTTTCAATTGTGACACATTTGACCATGAATTTTGAATCTCGTTTCAATTAAGGACAATTGAAGATATCATTAGATTTTTCAAGGGTAAAATAGTCAATTTGATAAAACATAAACTAATTTGACAAAAATAAATGTCAAAAAAATATTTTTGAATTTTTAAAAATTATTTCTACCCACTAAAGATAAAATTAGGTAAAATTGATAAATCTTTTAGATATTTATTTACTTTTTTTACCAAATTAATTTTTATTATGTGTTTGGATGATGATCATGTAAAATTAATTTTTAAAAATTAATCATGTAATTTTTATTGATTTTGATCAATTTTACATAATTTTATCTTCAGTGGATAGAAAAAAAAATAAAAATATTAAAAATATTTTTTTGGATATTTATTTTTGTCAAATTAGTTTATATTTTATTAAATTGACGATTTTGCCCTTGAAATGAAATAATGGTATCTTCAATTGTCCTTATTTGAAACAAGATTCAAAATTTAGGATCAAATGTGTCACAATTGAAAAGTCAAGAACTAAAGTGAGACAAGTCCCAAACTATAGGGACTGTTAGTGTAATTTGCCCTAAAAAATATTAGAGATGATATGATCCAAAATGGGTGAAAAGTTGAAAAGTGGCTAAAAATTAAAAAATATATATTTAAAATATTTAAAAAATTTAATAAAAATAAAAAAATATGAAAAATAAAAAAAAATTATTTTTTTTTAAAAATAAATTCTGAAAATAAGTAATTGATTTTAGTGATAGGCTGACAGTGCTAAATAAGTTCAGTTTCAGCAGTAAGTATGATTGTGTAGCATGTAGGGTCAGTTCCAGTGATGGATAAAATTACAAAAATTGCTTTCATTTCCCAGTAAAAACTATAAACTGTCTTTAAATTTAGTTTGGGCCTGGGCCGGCCCATGTCAGACTTCGCGAGTTCTTGTCAAAACTCGAGTTGGGTCGAGCAAGTCCACGGGCCCAAAAATAGGCCCAAGTTCATGGAGTATTTGGACCTTCGACAGGGCGGAGAGCCAGGCCTACAGTCGAGTCGATGGGCTTGGGCCCAGACTCGGGCTTGGATGGATATGAACATTTTAAAAATATTTTCTTTATTTTTTCTATGAAATTTTTTTTATTATTTTCCACTAAAAATGACACTAGGCCTCTGATGGGCAGGGCTTTGAGTGGACCTTGTGCGGACCGGTGGATGGTGCCACGAGCCAGCCTAGGCAGGCCTGGCCCAGGGGTCAGGCAAAACTTCAAAATAACGCCCCAGGTCAAAGCTCAATATCTCAGGCTCGGGCCTAATCGGGTCCAGCCCACATCCCAAGTTGCGGGCAGGCTTCGATTCGCCCATGGACCACAAACTATTTTTACACTCCTAACTGTCATATTTTTTGTATTAGGTTTTAACATTTGTCACAAAAATCCCTATATATACATTGACTATAGAAAAAACATATCTGACAAATGCATTGTTCATCTGTTTTTTCAAGGTGAATAAATATCCATGTTGGTTGGTTGGGGTTTTTGATAGTAGGTGTTACCAAGCTTTTTTGCTTATCTCTGTGCTACTACAAACCTAGAAAATTTATTCATAATTTTATACAAAAATACGATTGTAATTTTGGTTGGCATTTATGAGTAATAATATTCGGTTTGGGTTTGTAACAGCATAAGAAAAGTCTAGAAGGTAATTTTTGAATCTGATTAACAGCTTTTTGGATTCTCTTCAATTGGATGCCATTGTTTAGGGCCTATTCTCATCCATTGCTGAAGTAGTTGTAATTGTTGATTTTATTATTATTGTTGTTATTAGTTTGTGTGGATTCGGATACTTGACGCATCTTGCATCTTCATTTAATTGAAAGAAAATACAGTAAGAAGAGGAAAAAAAAATTTAAAACCATTGAAACCTTCATTAGCTACCAGATTAGCTCACTTGTTATTAGAATTTCAAACATATTCATTTTTTTTTTTTTTTTTTTTGGGTCTTGAACATCAACAAAATTTGCAAAATTGGAGAGATTTTATTTATTTATTTATTATTAGGAAAATGTTTGAGACCCCTTTTTGGGGAGACCCCCACCACCACCACAGTGATGTGGACCAAAGATGTGTTTATATATATATATTTTTTTTTTCTTTCTTAGTTGGACCAATCATAAATGAGTGGGAGTTGTGGGGTGATGTTTTGTGGGGGTTTGAATCATTACTGTTATTATTATCATTTGTGATTGTGGGACCTTTCTGGAGTCTCAAATATTTTCTATTTTCAAACTAAGTTTTTGATTTTTTTTTAAAAAAATTACAAATTAATTTGACAAACACAAACACTAAAAAAGTTGTTTTTGTTTAAAAAAGAGAAAATTAAATAAAATGAGTTTTAAGAAAAAGATTTTGAAACAATGCTTTATATTTTTGGGTTGGTGGTGCGCGTAATGCCAACATTTCTAGCTGACGTAGGCCCCGTTTGGTAGAGCTGTGGAAAAGTGATTATGTGCCTGTTTGGCAGAACTTTTTTTCAGCTTATTTCAACTTTCAGCTTAATTTAAGCTATTTTGATGTGTTTGGTTTAACTTATAGCTTATAGCTTATAGCTTTTTGGAAGTCAGAAATCAGCTTATTCTTTGAGTGGGGCAGGAGATGCTTTTTTATAAGTCAGAAATCAGCTTATATTCATAGTTATAAGCTATAAGCTGTTTAGGCATAACCTATAAGCACTTTCCCACAGCTCTACCAAACAGGGCCTATAACTTATAGCTTAACAGCTTACAGCTTATAGCTGTGAACATAAGTTGATTTTTGACTTATAAATTAAGCTTCTCCTCCCCCACTCAAAGAATAAGTTGATTTTTGACTTACAAAAAGCTATAAGCTGTATTGTTAAGCTGAACCAAACACATCAAAATAACTTAAATTAAGCTAAAAACTGAAATAAGCTGAAAATAAGCCCCACCAAACAGGGTCGTAGTTTTGACTTAATTAATAATTACTTGGTCATTAAGCCAAAATAAATATTTTCCTTGTAGTTTCCTTTTTTAAGATAATAATAATAATTGGGTTTCAGGGTTTCATAGTCTTTGTTAGGCATGTGGGTTGGGATGGATTAGGACTAAAATAGTTACAAAAAGATAAATAAATTTTTTAATCTTAGGTTAAAAGTTATCACATCTAAATCATAATTATTTTATTTTTCTCTCATAAAAGTCAAAAAAATCAAAAAATCTATTACAAACGAAGCTATTTTAACTCTATGCTAAAATAGTTAAAAAGTCAAAACATCAAAAAATCAACCAACATCCTAAACGAAATCTTATTTGAAGATTCATGTTAGGAATCTCAAGGAATCTTTGAGGATTCATATGATCCAATAATAATTTTTAATATCAAACTATTTTGATTGATTGATTTAATTAATTTTTTTAATGAAATTTAGAATTGTTTGTGATTCAAATATATATATATATATTTTTTTTTGTGCACAATCAATCAATTTAAATAATTAATTTTTTTATGAAATAACTATTATTTTCTTGGTTGGGAATAGGATTTGGGTGTGTTTGATTGGACGGACTGGGTAATGGGGGATTAAAATCCATCGAACTTGAATCTTGGGACTATGAATCCCTCAGACTATTTGGTTGGGTTGGATGTGCATCCCGTGTTTGTTTTTTAATGGGATTATATGTCTGGAAAGAACTATTTTTAGTTAATCCAATGTTTGGTTGGACGAACTGGATATGATAAATGAAAAAAGACTATTTTACCCTTTCTTCAATTGCTTACTACGTAATAGCAATATTAAACATATCTTCATATTTTAATTATTTTTAGCTAGATTAAATAAAATTTTATTTTATTTTATTTTTTACACAATTAATAAATTTATTTTTTAGAAAAAAAATAAATAAATATCAATAAAAATATATGTTGTTTTTTTAATTAAAATTTTAAATAACTTTATTTTTAAAAATAATAATAATAATTAAACAATGAAATTAAATAGAATATAAACAAAAATTTAAAATAAAACATCAATAAAATATCTATAAAAAAATATTTTAAAAAATTAAATAAATAAAAAATCAATAAAAAGTTAAACAAAATTATTTTATTTTTACATGGAGACATTTAAATTTTATTAAATTTTACTAAATATAATACATAATTAAATAATAGAGGGTCAAAATGGTCATTTCACGTTCTAATTCCAATAGTAAATAGTCCAATGAAAATTGTCCAATATGGGAGATAAGGAGTTTGGCGAACTAAAAAAAAAAAAAAAAACCAACGCCGGATAAAAAAACTTTCCCCGGATTGCAATCCCAACAGTGGATAGTCCCGCCTTATCCTCCCAATCAAATACACCCTGTGTATGTATCAATTAAATTACACAAAATAAATTTGTGTGTGAAATTTCTTTGAGGTGTTTCTCTAGTCACTGTACACTTTATGCAATCAGGCCTCATTTGGGAACATGCTATTTTAGTAACTTTTTTGTTTTTTGGCTAAAATATGAGGTGAAAAAAAAATTTGTATGTTTAAAATGACTTTTTGATTTTTTACGAAAAGATGTGCAAAAAGTAAAGAAAATAAAATTTTTGACATTTTAGTATAAGTTGTAGGCTTTTTTAATTTTTTTCCTCAAATTTCATATTCATGATGGATCTTGTTTGATAGATCTCAACGAGGGCATTCAAAAAAATAAAATTTTTGTTAAAAATGAACATCTAAATCAAAAGTTACTGAATTTTTAAGTTTTCAAAATTTTCAAAAAGTGAAAGACAAATTAAATGTAAAGAATAATGCTATATGCACCAATTAGTATACTAATTAGTGTACTAATTGATGATGTGGCATAATTTAAAAAGTTTTTGGGATTTGTAATGTTATTAAACAGTGGGGTTAATAATAATATCATAACTAGTGTTGGCACACTAATTAGTACATTAATTGGTACATATAACACTATCGGAATGTAAAACGCAAGGATATTTTGGTTCAATAATTTTGGAGGGAAGAGGTGTGTATTTTTGAGGGACCTAAGGTAGTATAAAAGTTTGGGATATCTTTTATCCTCTAAAATTGTAATATTAGTGACCTTAAAAAAAATTCCAAAAAATTTCAAAATACAATTCAAAACGATTTTCAAAATTCATAACTAAACAAGCTTTTTTCTTTTCAAAACTCATTTCAAAAATTTATCCTTTAAAATATATTTCAAAAGTTAAAACTCATTTCAAAAATTAAACTGAGAGGAAGCCAATCTTCTTTCTTACAAACTCTTATCCTTAAAAAATTAAGAAAATATTAAATATATGTATATTAAATATATATATTAAAACATAACAATTGTGTCAACATAGGTGACTACAGCTGCTGTCCGCCATGAATAAAAAAAAATATAAATAAATAGACAAACCGCGTTTGACAAGGGTTTTTTTTTTCCCTTAAATTTTTATGAATATCTTTATATTTGGGAGAGATGGATTAGAGAATGTTGGGAAGTCATTACAAATTGAGCACATGTATAAATAAGTGATTATTGGAATTGACTTGCAACTAAGCAAAGCAGAACAAAAATTTCACAAAGGCGGTTGCCCCGAATGACTGGGTGAGGAAAAATTATTTTTCAAAGAGAAACGGAGCAACAAAACACAATGATACTTCAAACAAACAATTATGCAAGAAGAGTCTGCTTAATAATAAACTGGAAATTGTAATACAAAACAATATAATACCGTCAAGGCTTGATACAATTTCCTTAAGGTTTAATTTGCCCCTACCGAGGTGCTCAAATTATTGGCGCCAACCTCCCAGGATACAATGACTAAAATTCAAGATCGTAGCACAACGATCTCAGATATAGTGAACAAAACTTGTATTGCACTCTCTCTGACTCAAAAACTCTGAAATGAATAATGATGAAGAGAACATAGTAGAAATTCCAAAAAATCAATGCAACCATGATTCATATTTAGATTGTAATTTGATATGAATTTTCTTCTCTACAACAACTTAGGAAGAGTGGGGTATTTATAGACTTAAGATGGTAGTGTGAACAGCCTCAAATCTGTTCTAATTTCGGCTATCTGACTTCTCGAAGTCATTGGAAATGCGATGAGAAACACAATGTCTTGTACAAAATTCAACGATGAAGTTACCAGAATTTTGTCTATACCAGATCAAACCTCCATCTAGAATTCTTAAGAAGAAGAGAGAATCCAAATCACAATTGAAATTGAATTTCCATTAGAACACTTCAGAGTTTCTGGACAAAACCAGAGACGAATTCAAATTTGAATTCGTTTAAGTACCGTGTTGTTGAAGCCTTCTTCGGAGTCAATTTTGCATTCACTCGGAAAATGGTTTGAACAACCATATATACGAAATGAATCACCACTTGGCAAAGAATGCAATTCCACCTGGACACACCTCAATTGGTGTCCAGAGCCCATCTCAATTTAGGCTCAAAGTGAGCCAAAACACATGGATTCACAAACCATTTTTGCAACTATCCCCCACATGAATGGAATTGACGACGATGGACATGCAACAACATGCAGACTAAAAGAGAGTACATATAGCAATCCCGGTTGTCCCTTTACTGTTCAGTTGTATTCCGGACTCGGTTCCGTGGAGTTGGTAGTTGTATTTATCTTGTTGTCGTCCTTTAATTCCATTTGTTTGAGTTTTAGGGTGTGTTGGGCATGGTTGTCACAGGTTGGTAGAGCTTTGGCTCCCATGGTTGTTGCCCAGTTTTTGCATGGTCCGCTCGAGCAGGTCATTCTGCGCTCGAGCGGGGTTTACACCCTTCTAGCATTTTGTGCACCTGCAAAACATCTGCAAGTGTGTTTCCTGCGCTCGAGCGGGTCATGCTCGAGCGGGCTTGTTGGCGCTCGAGCGGGTAGTACATTTTTGGTGTAAGTTCTGAGAGTCGAAAAATTGCACTCGAGTGGACTGGTTTTTCACGCTCGATCGAATGTACTTTATTCTTGTGTCGTGGCGCTCAAGCGAGCCTTCTTGCGCTCGAGCGAACCCAGTTTTTTGTTCTTGATGCTCGAGCATTGTGTTTTCCGCTCGAGCGGACCTGTCGTATAACAGAGGGCAGTTGGGCATTTTTGAATCACTTTTTACACCTCCTCTCTCTCTCTTACTTTTCAAAAAGCCAATTTTGAGAGTTCCTCTCTCTAGAATCTCCCTTCTCTCTAGGGTTTGATCTAGCTAGAGTGTTTTCCTTCCCTTTGGCCTTTACAAAAAGTGTGTTGATCGTCGAGGGCTTCGTTTTGATCTGAAAAGTTTGGAGCACTTTGGTTTTGGTCTCTTCTCCATTTGAGCTCTAACTTCGAGGTAGGGATATCCTACTCCATTTTATGAGCTTTGTCTTTAAATTTTGGTATTTCGATATGTTGGGGGTTGTTAGGTAATTTCGAGAAAGTTTGGGGTCTTTGTGTAATTTCCAAAATAGGGGTTTTCAAATTTATAAACCCAAATGTAAGTAATACATTGAGAAAAGGAATTAATGTTAAACCATTGATGAAAATGGAACCTTAAGGTTGCTGTGAGAATTATGGGAAAATGCCCTAATTTGTTGGTAAATTAATTCGTATAATTAATTTCGGGATATGAGAAATTGAATTGTGAATGTTGGAATTGGAAAGGTATGGGATGAAAGGGTGTAGTTGGGTTAATTTACCGCTCACCTAGGCAAATGTTGATATTTTATCTATTTGACGCATTTATTTTCTGTTTAGAAATAACTACTTTGGGCTATCGGTGGAGGATAGTCTTGATTATTGTAGACAATGCATGATGATTAGACAAACTAAAACTAATCAATTGGATGGGTCATCGAGTATGACGGTTGAAATGATACATTAAATTTTTGTATTGATTGATTATGTATATGATCCATGTTTATATACATTGTGTTGTGGGGGAGGAGATATGAGATGTACTCCACAGTTAGGGGAAGATAGGGGATGGACCTCTAAACCGGTTGTTGTTTGGGAGAAGATAGGGGATGGACTCCGGTGATACAGCCCATATGCTTATCCGTTGAAGTGTTGATACAACTCATATGCTTATCTGTTGACGTGTTGATATAGCTCATATGCTTATCTATCGAAGTGTTGATAAAGCTAGTATGCTTATCTATTGTGAAATGGGAAATGTTTAATATGAGTTACTATCTCATGTAAGTTGTTTGGCCAGGTTTTGAGCCATAGTTATGAATTGAGATTTGGGTAGGAAATGGAAAGTGAAATGTAACATGGACATGATTGTCATGAAACTGTAATACGGTATAAGTTGGAATATAAGTGTGGACCATCTATTGAATGCTATTATTCTAGTCATTGTTTATAGTTGGTTTAGTGTATTTCTACTGGGCTGTGGCTCACCCTTTATGGGACATCATTTTCAGGCACAGGTAGCATGCCACCTCCAAGGATGTAGCTTGGGAGGCTTGGGACTGTTGGACTGTTTTGTGTTTTTGGTTGTATTACATGTATATCAAGCCAAGGGCTTTCTTTGTATAGAGTTAGCACTCTCCTTTTTGTAACCAAGTGTTGACTTGGAAAGTTGTAAGCCCATAGGGCATTTACTTTTGATGTCAACATGTAATACATTTTGTAAAGATTACTCTGATGGAATATATTTATGCTTTATTCTCTTATGTCTAAGCATGCTATTGTTGGATGATTTACGGGTTTATTTCGAGGGCGTTACAATACACAAAGGTAACACACAGCATCGAGATGGGTAGTTTTTGGCTTTGAACCTTTTCTAGTGAAAAGCCTATCTGACATATTGGCTAATCAGTAGACACGATGCATTAAACTGTTTAGGTGTTTGTGTATGCCATGACAAAAGACTACACACAATGTATCACTAACACAACTTGGTTCTCACGGTTGTGTTCATTATGGCCCCGAACAATGCCTGGTATTGATGAGTGCTCTAGAGAATTTAGCCTTATTAATTCTCATAGAATTGGTCCAATTCACACTCATATAGGTGACCTCGCTTATAAGGAGTATCTTGCTATTCCCCAACTTGAATATTCAAGTTATAAGAGTCATTAAGAGCAACGCTCACCATACAAACGCTGCAGATATCAATTTTCTTATCATAAAAATGGGTAGGAGATAATGTGCCCGTTTGGTGTAGCTGCTAAAACAGATTATAGATTATAGCTTAACAGATTATAAATTATGACTTTAATCAGAAGTTGTTAATCTGTTTGGTGTAGCTGTTGGATTATAGATTTAAGTTGCTGAGTAATGTTTGTTAAATAAGCTGTGAAGTAGCTTTTTGCTATGTAAATGTCTTTTTGTCCTTTTTAGTTGTAAATTGAATTTATCTTAACTTTTTACCATTCTTTTTCTTTATTTTATTTTATTTTATTTTTTTGTTCTTCTGTTCTTACATATTAATTATTTAAAGATAAATCAAAAAATTTAGTATAAAAAAATAAAATAAAATGGGTAAATTACACTTTTCTGTTGATAATATAAAAATTGTTAATTTTTTTTAATTTATTAATTCATTACAAAAATATACAATATACAATTTTTTTTTCCAACAATATATATATATTTTTGATGAACCAACAATGTTTTTTGATGAACTAACACTCTTCTGATGAACCAACAATATACATATATTTTTAATTTCTTAATTCATTGCAAAAATATACAATATACAATATACTAAGAAAGAGATGGAACTTCCAGAGCACCGTTCCAAAGAAAGAGATGGAACTTGCAGATGGCTGATTCGGAGCAAACCACATCCTATGAGGTGACTCTCTCTCTCTCTCTCTCTCTCTCTCTCTCTCTCTCTCTCACACACACACACACACACACAGTTCTGCAAAGAACTTCACCAGGTCTGACCTTGATTGGGGTCTGTCCCAACCAGTTACCACTGTCGGAAAGGAGCCGAGAGGGACACGCCACCGCACGTCGTTGCCACTGCCAGAAATGACCAGAGCCGAAAACGAGTAAATACTTCAAAACAGCATGGATATTTAAGTAATTTATATTCCCCCTCCGCATAATCCACTTGCGGAAGCTGCTCCCAGCCGCTTTTGATTTTTGAACAATTTTGCTATAAAAAAAAAAGTAGAAGCTGAAGTTGATTTTCTTAAGTTCAACCAAACACTCTGTAGTAGCTTTTTAGAAGTCAAAAGCTATAATCTATTCAAATTAAGATAGACCAAACACCCCCAATATCTAGGTAAGAGTTTGTAAAAATCCCGACCCATGACTAACTATTAAACTATTAAGCTATGATTAATCCATGATTAAGTATACCTAATAAGTAATTAAGATGAAACCCTGAGTTAATTCCATGTGCATTGCATTATTTGTGTTTACATCTGTAGACACCTCATTTTGACCACCTGCAAGACTTAGGCGCTTGGTTCGATACACTCGATGATAAAAGTTGAATTGTGTGCTTTGAATTCACAGTGATTCGGATTCAATCAGTCTCTCGAAATAACCTTGAATCGTCAACATTTACCTTGTTTGAATCTCTGAGTCTCATTTTTGGACTTTTTGCCAGCCTGAGCTAAGTTTGAACCAAAAAATAGGAGAGGGCATACATGCCCGGCCGTGCCTCAGTGAAGGCCGGCTATGGCTATGAATGGCCAGCCAGGCCTTGGTGGCGAGAAACACTACTCTGGGCATGAGCCCGCTAGCTATCCATTTTTGAAGATATTTATCACCTTTTGAGCTCAAATTTTATAAAAACGAGGTCCAGCCTCTGTTTTGGAGGTTGACAAAAATTCTAGAAAGCTTATATACACCTTGAGAGCTCTTCCTTCCTCCTTCTTCCATAGCAAGCAACCTTTAAGTTAATGTACCTCCCTTGTGTCATCTCCATACACCATACACAACCTTGTCTCACTATCTTAGAGCCATAGTTGATCTTTGAGAAGCCTAATTCAAGCTTGAGGGTGTGTTGATACTTAGTTTGGATCACAAACAAAAAGCTTACTCCCTTGAGAGGTATTAGCTTGCTATCTTCTCTATTGCTTTCATTTCTTTCATTTGTTACCTAGTTCTTATTGTTTTGTGTTGTTTTGATCCTATTTTAAGTATTGGAGTTTGGTTTGAAGAGCTACCAAAAGGATAAAGAGAATTTACACTCTTTCTACACCTTTGCCTATAGCTCAAACCTTAACTCTTACACTCTTTTTCTTTGATATCTACACTGATTTTTAGAGTTAAAAAAGGGCTAAAAATCATGCTTTGAGGTTTCAAAAGTAGAGGGATTAGCCACCTTTCCTTGTTCTTGCTTACTAGCCTTGATTCTTCTTTTTGTTGTTTAGTTTTTTTAGGCTCTTTTCATGCATTTTTAGCCACTATTTTTCATCTGTTTGTGTCATGACCCAAACCTGTCCCTATGGGTTTAGTGTCGTAACAAGCCAATAATCCTTGGATTACCAAAGGCCTCTGAACAGGTTAACATAAGATAGGGGCTGCGGAAGCAAATATACAAAATTTAACATAGTCTATAGAGCTGTGCAGACATACATGGGACAGAAATTTGAAACCTTATATAATATATTCATATATGTGACATCTTGATGCATTGGTCTTCATCACATTTGATATAGTTATAGCCCAAAAAGGAAGATAACTTTTATATACAAACAAAAGACTTGCTCGTATTACGAACAAAAACATAAGGTCTTTACTTATGCCACTTAGACTTGACTTGCTCTCATAAAGGAACCTCCTCGGAGGCACAACGGTTGGCTGACAAAACAAAAGTGCCAGATCACCTACATACGTAATACAAATAGTAAGCGGAAGCCCAGTGAATAATAACAGAGTAAAGATTTTAATGACTGATGCCCAGAACAAATTTTAAATCTCATAGCGAATCAGAATCATAATCAGGTAGCGGGAACAGAGTCATAGTCTTATTCATATTCAAAGCATGTGTGGTACATCCATTAGCATAAACATGTCTCTTTGGTCAAGCATATCAAGTTCCATAAAGGAACCTTTGGTACTGGGTAACATATCTCATACATGAGCTGCGATATTGCTTCCCCCGGGCGAGGGCCTGTGCCACGGTGTTATCCCCCAGGCTAGGGCCTCATGACCATAAGCCATAGTATTATGTCCCCTGGGCAAGGGCCTCTGCTAAGGATACCACAATTACGTTACAAAGAAAATTTGGACAATCATTCATTCATATAAAACGTAGCATTTCAGAAAACTGATCATTTTATATCATCATAAAATAATTAAAGTCAAACATAACTTTAGAGAGTTATTACTCACAGATAACCAGTGGCTCTAAATAGACGAGTAGAGTAGGTAATTTACTTAACTTGAGGCGCTTGACCTACATAACATGACAGATACATTCGTTGAAACACAAGCTCGAATTGTACATAACTTATTTCATTTGTCCTTAGTGTGTTTCTAGCCTTTATCCTCATTATATTGTTTTAATATTGGCCTAGGAATGCTTAGGATGGAATGAGGATGCAAAAATGTACTTGAAAACATTTTCAAAACTTGCTGAAAATAGGGTCCATGCTCGAGCGTGGCTTTCCTCGCTCGAGTGGACATGCAAAATGTGAGGGTCCACTCGAGCATAACTTTCTTTGCTCAAGCAGTCTACAAACTTTGACAAAAGTACTGGTTGCTTGATTTTCACGCTCGACGGATGCTTAATCCCTGCTCGAGCGTGAGACTCAGACTTTCGCTCGAGCATGACTTTTGTCGCTCGAGCGATCTGCCAAACATATGAACTTCTGGGAGCAAGCATTTCACGCTCGAGCGGACTTCAGGTCACTGGAGCAGAGGTGCACACACTCAGAGTGGTCGCTCGAGCGTGTACCCCTACGCTCGAGTGTAGGTGCAAATTCTGGAATTTCCAGATTTGTTCTCCAAGTTCAAAACTCAATCCTTAAGCATCAAAACTTGATTTTTCTGGGCCAAAACTTGAGGAAGAACTTAGAAACTCATAAAACATCATGAATTAGGGATTATTTCAAGAAATCATGGCCCAATAGCTTGCCAATTGTGCGAAAATTCAACTTAAAATTTATGAATGTTCCATGAACATGACATGCATGAATTCCTTTGAATTTAAGCTTCTCAAAACATGATCAAATGCTACAAAACAACATGAAACTTGATGATTTCCCAAAATTAAGGTGAATTCAAGACATGCATGAGGGAATTTTTTTGGAAATCATGCTTAATTTGTGAAGAAATGGACATGCATGCATAGTATGACCCATTTTCTTTCATTCAAGCTCAACTCTGGCATTACATAGCTTAATTCTTTGATTTCTTGGACTAAGTAGTTTAATCTCAAGGTTGCAAGGTTGAATTCTTACCTAGAAGTCTTAATTCCCTTGATTCTTAGGAAGTCTTGCTCAACCCTACCAATTCCTTAAGTTTCCAAGCCAAATCCTTCTTTGAACTCAACTCTCTCTTAGACTCACCCTCTCTCCACATTTGTGTGTGTGTGTGTGATAGCTCAAATATGTTTGACAATGAAGAAGAAGAGTTGAGTGGAGGCTTATATGGAGCCTTATATAGGCTTCATTAGTGTTGGTTTATTAAAACTAATCAAATGGGCATTAAATTAATCCAATTTATTCATTCCGAATAGAATTTTAATTGAACCTACCATAAAATTCTTAAAATTCTAGTTAATACATAAATCAAGTCAATTTTTGAATCGGATGCCGATAAGGCCTTCAATTCGTAATCCGAAACGAAAACATGAACAGATCTTTCTACGCTAAACAGATATAAACACATATAATGCAATGTATGATGCAAAATTTCAATTTAATTTCTCTTTAGGTATAATTAAACATGGATTAACAATAACTATGGGTCGGGGTTGTTACAGTTTGGGACTATTTTAGGGCTATCCTAGCCTTTTAAATTTGGTTCATGCTTTGTTTAGTTTAATTGTTGTCTCATGAATTGGCATACATAATTTGTTGCATGTTGTTCCAAGCATTCCTTTACTTACTTTTCATGTTAAGAGTCTCACTCTAACAAATCATCTAACCATCTATCTCTTTCATTCTTGAGAATGATTTCAACGGATTGAGGTTGCTCAAAACATATAAGAGAGACTTCTACTTAATGGCTTAATCTTTTCGAAGATTCATTGTCAATGGTATAATCTCTCTCTCTCTCTCTCTCTCTCTCTCTCACATGTTTTAGAAGAACCTCTCGTTTGACGTTACTTCTTGTTTAGTGGACTTTCACATCACCATGGACAAATGGATTAATGAATGGCAATGACTAAACAAATTGGTTTAAAATTGGATCAACGCACTTAAAGAAAATGGCTTAAATTACTTAGACTTGGCCGGACATTATGCCAAGTTTATCGAGTCAAGAGTGATCATGCGCTAATTCATGGCATTTTGATGATTCTTGAAACGTCTCTACCACCCTTTTTGAGTTCACTCCATGACAAGAGGGAGGAGTGGTCATATTTCTCGCATTTCATTGATTTTTTGTCCAAAATTGTATCCAAGATCATCAAGCAATCAATTTGCTTATTGATGGCTTTGGAATCAATCTCAACCTTCTCTCGAGGCTTCCCCATGACAGAGAAGGAAAAAGGGACAAACAGAGCTTGAACAACTCTGTCTACCCTGTTTTCACTTCATAACACAAAACAGAGTTTTACATAAAACTGAGGCACGACCGGCCTTCCCTATGCCCGGCCAAGCTTCATTGAGGACCAGCCAGACCTCAAAGTTTGGTCAGCAGTGTATTTTTACAAGAAATAGAGGGCAGTGGCTGAGGTGAAACTAGGCAAGATTGGGGCAGACAGAACTGTTCTCGAGCACCGTGCATGTGCATGCATGCAATTCTTGCACATCCTCGCTTATATTATGATTATTGTAATTAATTTGTTTAATATTGTTTATTGTAATTAATCTTATCATTAATGTGTTGTTATTATTGTCCCTTTTATAATTGTTGTAGTTACTTAGCTTAGATAGTTAGTTTATTTATCTCGGTTATCTTTGTTGTAATAATCTTGGTTACCTGTTGTAATAGAGTAGATAGCCTAATTAGCTAGTTAATTAGCTTAGCATATATTATTCATTTATTCAGTTTTGTAATAGTTAGTTTAATTTGGACTTTCAGACATTGATTCGCACCCTCCTGCGTGAAGGATCAAACGTTGTAATAATGTGTATGTCTTCCAACCCCACGTCTTTCTCCCTTTTATTTATTCGCTTATGATGGTTAGTATAGAACATCACATTTCATTAGCATTCTCATGCCTTGCATCCACTTGTATTGCATGAACCGAAGCTCGGTTCATCATTCAAACTTGCATTGTCATTTAAATAATTCTATGAATACGTGCTTAGACCGCATGTTAGCAAATTGATTCACATGGCATAAATTAGTAGCCGAGCCTATTAGTTGCATATCGCATGTATTACATTAGTCATGGTGCATTGATTAGGGACATGCATGTTTTCTAATTATTTTGTTCTATTTTGGCTTGGAGTACTAGGTGAGTAATTTCACGTTTTAGCATCTTGTATCGAGTGTTTGTGTTGTCATGTCCAAAGCATGAATTCCATGAGGCTAATTGCTTGAATGATATAAACTAGTTGAATGCCTGTGGATGAAAGCTAGGTGCCTGAACTGGGATGATTTGATTAAATGTCCATTTTTTTAGCCCACTCTTTCAAGTGGCAAATTCACAAAACAATTTCAAAACAAAACATGAGATCAAATGTTCCAATTCTTGCAAACTAGTCTATACCTTATGTGCGCATCACATAGTAAGAATAGCCTAATAATCAGAACAAGAGCATATAATGTAAATAAGAAACACATCATGATTAGTAGAGGCTGATCTTTGATCAAGCGAATGGGATGCTCAATTCATAACCTTCCCCTCTCGTACCTAAGTTCCCGAGCCGAGACACTTTAGTGATGACGAACTAATGGCCTTTGGCACAAGTCACGGGTTTTCTAAATTTCCCAAAAATATTTAGGTGGCGACTCTGTAATCTGGCAAAGTAGACCATTTTTGGCATTTTGATTCAAACATTGATTTTCCCAAAAGAATGATTGAATTTGGACTCTTTTTATGTTTTCATTATTTCACATTGCACTTGTGAAATCAGATTCAGAACCACAGGTAGAATCCGAACTGTAGGGCTATTCGCCTTCCGAAAGGAGCGCGGAAAGCCGGGCTACAGTTTCTAGCGACTTTGTTGGGGACTTAGAGAACTTGACTTGAAACTCATGATGTGAAATTTTATTTACACTTATATGTTCTTTGCATTTGCATTTGCATTGGTGCGCTGAAAGTCACTGTGTTTGCCGACTGCTATTCTTGGACGGTTTACCAGAGGCTCGCCCGAAAGGCTTGTCAAAAGGCGACTGGTTATGGGCTATGCCATGTTGGGAACATAACCCTTGGATCTGGACTACCGCTGTACCATTTGATCCTCCTTTCACTTCTTGATGTTAGGTGTGAGAGGTATATTAGGTAATCTTGCCACGGTACCCTTTTGATCATTCGACCTAGTCGCATCTAGTGAAGCTATAATTACTATTCCAAATTAGGGCAGGGTGCCACCCATTTGTAAGATGTTGTGAAACTCATTGTGTGAAATAGTGCAGCCTAGATCATGCTAAAAATCTAGAACAAGGTAACCTTACCCCCTCATAGGGGTGTTTTGGTTCTTTTACTTGATATGTGCTTTTACAGTGAGACTGTACAGGATGGTTCATATCAGTAAGGTTTGAAAACAGAGTTTAGTGGGGATTACAGTTCAACTATGTGTCTTGACTATTGTGAATTGAGGACCGAAGTGCTGTCCGATTTTGATTTTGTTGTTCTTTCTTTCTTTTTGCTAGGTAGTTTACCATCATAGCTTCAGAAAGACCCGATATTTCCCAAGTTGTGTGGACTCGTTTCGGCAGGCTGTGCAAAGCTTGAGACCTTGTTGGTAGTCAGGCCGTGCTAGTCTCGTTTCCTCCAGTCACTCGACGGAGAAGGAACAGACAATCAGTAGATTCAGTACAAAGCACTCCATGAACACCTACCCGTTCTCAATCGATCCATTCACCAGTATCTAGTTCACCCGGATTAGCAATGGCACATAACACAACACCAAACGCAGAGGAATTCGATGCCATGATGATTGTCGTCCAAAGAACTATGGATACTATAAACCAAAGGATAACTGCACAAGATGAAGTCATTGCTGATCTATGGCGTACATCTGGGGCATAGTGTCAGCTGTGCATCCAGTCCCTACTGCTCAGCCAAACCCATATTTATCCCCACCAACGGAAAATCTACCAGTCCCAGATCCTCAAGACATGTTTCCCCCAGCTCCAGCTTATCGTCCTTCGGTTCAACCTCCTCTAGGGATTTTTTCTTTCGATATTAATGAAATTGATCCAGCCTTGGTTAAGATTGCTAGATTGGAGAAAGCATTGAAGAAATCTCAGGGCTTCAACTCCATTCCAGATATCGAAGATGGGTACACTGAGGCTTCGGTTAGATTACCAGAGAAATTTAAGATGCCCCACATCGACCGATTTGATGGGAGCGAGGATCCAATCATGCATGTCTGATTGTTTTCGGATGTATTGAGGCCGATGGGTTTGTCTCGAGCACAGAAGCTTTCGTTGTTTTAAAGGACCCTGTCTGATGTGGCGGCCATCTGGTACGCTAAGTTGAAGGACTCTACAAAACAAAATTGAGAGGAGCTATCTGAGGCATTTGTCAATCAGTACTCATATAACACTCAGATAGAAGTAACCATTAGTGAGCTGGAGGCTACTACCTAGAACCACAAAGAATCATTCATTGATTTTGTTGCCCGGTGGAGAGCTAAGGCAGCCTGAATGACAAATAGACCTGCCGAGAAAGAATAAGTACGTCTAGTGGTCCAAAACCTAAAGCCAGACATGCTGCAGAGAATGATAGTGGCACCATTGTCCACGTTTGCTTCCTTACATGAGTTGGGGATCCAGATTGAGAGTGCATTCAAAAAGGGTATCATCCACAAAACAAGTGAACCTATAAGAAGGCCGTTCTCTTGGAATACCAATGCTAGTAGTAGCACTATTCCGCGGCCTGCAGATGTTAGCAATGTCGTTACAACGGCCAAAATGGCTGATCCTTTTGCTACTACCACAACCTCACAACCTTCACAAAATACCAGTCCACCCTGAAACCATAGAGTCTTTACCCCCTCCATATGAGCCCAACTCAAGCCCTTAAGTTATTAATGCGAAAGGGGCATCTTAAGCCTCTCGATCCTTGTCCACTTTCAGACCCATTGCCACCCAAACATGACCCTACCCAGTACTGTATCTTCCACCAACAACATGGCCATCCCACAGACATGTGTTACCGCCTACGTCATGAGATTAAGGATCTCATCGACAACAAAGTCATCGCCCCACTCACAAAACCAAACGTAACAACCAACCCGCTTCCTATACATAACCAAGTCTCCCCGCCCAAAAATACTAACCACATGCATACACTACCACCCACCTTCAACCCCAGCATATACATTACCCCATCCCACTTACCGAAATTGGAGGTGGTTATTCCAGAAAGCACAGACATATGCATGATGGATCTAACACTACAAACCCCACCCAGGCCCGTGGCAGTAGAAGTGGAGAAAGAGAAGAATGCATTGAAGACAGGGTCGTATGATACCTGTGTCATAGAGAAGAGGGTCTTGATTGCGGAGGAGTATGATCCCAGCTTATACATTGTGGCCATCGATTAACCAAAGCCAGCGGTCATATTGTTGGACTTTCTCAGCATCAATGCTATCGGGGAAGACCAAATGGCACAGAATCAGAATGAGTGGCCCGAGTAAGGCTTGCATGATTTAGGAAACCTAGAAGAGGATCTAGAGGATCTTTACTTCTTCGAAGAAGAAGATACAAGCTATGTACAGATGGGATGGTGGGACCCGAGCCGGCTAGAAACAAAGCAATGGGTGGTTAAGTGAGGAAGAGTTCAATGTAGAGGAACAGATAGCAGAGACTAAGGGAGAAGAAAAAACTCCTGTCAAGGGTAAGGCTTAGGCTGCACCTCTTACAAAGAAGGAACAGGCACTGGAACAGTTTCAAAAGGAAAAGATAGAGGAAATCCAAGCGAAAATAGCTCTGGAACAAGGCAACGGAAAAGGAAAAGAAGAACATGAAACACCGGTGGTTGATGCCCAGACAACCAAAAAAGTCGAATGGGATCCCAAGGACCGGAAGAGGATGTTGAGGAAACTCAGAAAGTACCGGGATGTTCAAACCCAAGCTGTGGTGAAAGAAGAATGGTATGATGATAGAGCACGTGATGTTAATATACTCCAGATAGAACCTGATGCAAGCATGACCGCAGAAGAGTGGTGGGAAGATAGCGACCTGAGTCACGCATTCGCAGATGAAGGATAGAAGGTTGATACCTAGATGACACCTGGCATACTGGTGAGATCAATCATATGACCCGGAGCGGTCGGTACTTCAAACCCGCAGTGTTAGACCAGCCAGAGACCTCTGGAAAGGAGACCGAGAAAGAAAAAGAGAGAGATATGGAGGAGAACATGGTCTTGAAACAGCTCAAGAAGATTCAGGCTGATATATCCATTTGGGGACTGATAATAGCGTCTCGAGAGCATAGGCAAGCCCTGCTCGAAGCAATGAACCGAACCAAACTGCCCATTGACACCACCGCTAACCAATTGGTGTCGTTGATCACCTCTGGGAACGTTATGCCAGTAATATCCTTCACGGATAAAGAATTGCCTCCTGAGGGCGCCAACCATAACAGGCCTTTGTATATAACCTTGGAGAGTCGAAAAAAGTGGATTCTGGTGGTATTAGTAGATACCGGGTCAACGATCAATGTGTGCCCAATCAGAACTACCTATGTCATTGGTTTGAGGCCGATCACCTTTACAACTACAACCCATGCTGTTCAGGCATATGATAATACAAGCCGGGATGTCATGGGGACGTTCAAGAGCAATATCTTGATCGGCCTGCCCGAACATGAGGTAGAATTCCATGTCATGGATGTTCCGGCCACATTCAACCTACTATTGGGAAGACCCTGGCTGCATCAGATGAAGGCTGTATCATCAAAAGTCCATCAATTAATAAAGTACCCCTTTAAAAGCAGATTGCCACTATATACGGTAACTCTGCAATCCATCCTCTCCAAGGAACTACTGCACCACTACTGGAGATCATACATGGAGAAGACGACGTGTTCCTTTCTGGCTTCTCTCTGGCAGAAGCCCGGTTGGTCCAAACCATCATGGTAGAGAGCGATGGAGATTATGTGAGTGCGTAATCCATATACATGATAAACAAACAGGGACATATGCCCGGGTCGGGACTAGGCCGAAGCAGCAAGCAGAGAGGTACTGTTGCTAAGAAGCTGAGTCATAACCCCCATGCCTTTGGGTTAGGATACAAACCTACCGCTACAGATTGGCAAAGGAAAGGGCAGGAGTTGTGAGAAAGGCTGAAGACAAAGAGGACTCGAAAGCAGTATGAGTTAGTCCACAAACCTATACAGGGAACCCTGAACGGACGCTTTGTCTACCAAGGGGAAGATTTCCCACTCTATGGACTCCAAGAACCTTGGAATGACTGGGAGGCAAAGACTAGATATCCAGGGTTCGAGATCCTTTTCGGGCACCAATTACTGGAAGAGGAGAATGAACAAGCAGATCTAAGCACCAGTACGGATCAAGGAGGACTGCAAACCTGGGCATTGAAGAGGAGGAACTATTGGGAAAAGCACTGGCTGACTTACTGATGAGTTCTACTGCTAGAGCTGAGACCACCAACTTGGGGGATAGTTTTACTATCTCAATGATCAGGGACACCCCAGCAGTGGATTTCTCCAATCTTATCGTAGATGCATCTAAGGCTCCACGCCTGGTCTGGAAGTTTGAGCGAGGCGTCATCAACAGTTCTGAATCGGATAATGAGTTTGAATCTGATTCCACTGAGTCTGTGGAGTCGGAGTCAGATTCGAGTTCCTCTAAGTCTGGTACTTCTAGGAGTGGTAACCCGAATGCCAAAGTCCTGTCCAGGTCGTCTTTTATTTTTTCCTTTGAGTCCACTGTAACCGAGGATCCAGACTTTTTGAATGGGAATGCTGTGAATGTTGCCTACTTCTCTATGCCTTTGGTTTGTTGTACTGATCTTAATTTTCAAAATTTTGACATAAACGAAGAGAAAGAAATTCCTCGAGTTTTGAAAATTTTGGTTGATCATGAGGAGGAAAGGCGTGTTAAGCCCTGTACAAATGAGATCGTATCAATTAACGTGAGTATTGAGGAGAATCCTTGCTTGGTCCAGATCGGGTCCACGCTGTCTTCGGAGGAACGCGAGCATTTAATCGCTTTATTAAAAAAATTCAAAGATGTTTTCGTGTGGTCCTACGAAGACATGCCTGGAATCGATCCTGAGATTGCACAGCACCGAATCTCTCTCGACCTTGAGGCCCCGCCAATTAAGCAAAAGCTGCGTAGAGTCGTCCAAATTGGGCTTTGAAGATTAAAAAAAAAGTTACCACATAGATTGAGGCAAGGTTGTTGCATGTATCAGAGTATACAACATGGTTGGCCAATATTGTTCCAATTTCGAAGAAGGATGGCAGAATCAGAGTCTGTGCCGACTTCAAGGATCTAAATAAGGCTAGTCCGAAGGATGATTTTCCATTGCCGCATATTGATGAGTTGGTAGACTTCACCGCGGGCCATGCATTACTCTCATTTATGGACAGATTTTTCAGGTATTACTAGATTTTGATGGCATCCAAGGATAGGGAGAAGACCGCTTTCACTACTCCGTGGGGCACCTATTGTTACCAAGTCATGCCGTTTGGCCTGAAGAATGCTGGGGCCACTTATTAGAGGGCTGCAACTATCATTATGCACAACATGATCTACAAAGAGGTTGAGGTGTACATAGACGATATGATTGTCAAGTCCAAAGATCAAGAGGGCCACTACACCGCCTTGGACAAATTCTTTCAGCGGATTAGGGAGTATAGATTGAGGTTGAACCCGCAAAAATGCACTTTCGGTGTAACAACAAGAAAAATGTTGGGATTCTTAATCACACAGAGAGGAATTGAGGTAGATCCTTCCAAAATCAAGGCCATCTTAGAAATGCCACCACCAAGGACTAAAAAGGAGGTGCATGGCTTTTTGGGTAAATTGCAATTCATAAGGCAGTTTATTTCAAAACTAACCTTGACTTGTGAACCACTATTTGGTCTCTTGAAGAAAGAAAAGAAGTTCTAGTGGGACGATCGCTGTCAGTTCACTTTTGAACAGGTCAAGCAGTACCTGTAGAATCCACCTGTGTTATCACCACCAGAATCGGGAAAACCGTTGATCTTGTACTTGTCAGTGACAAACTTAACTTTGGGGTGTATGTTAGCTCAAGAATCGAGGCCATAGTGGAGAAAGCCGTTTACTACTTGAGCAAGAAAATGCTAGATTATGAGACCCGTTACACTCCCCTTGAGAAATCTTGTATAGCCTTGGTATGGGCTACCCAGAAGTTGAGGCACTACCTGTTAGCTCATTCTGTAATCCTGGTTTCGAGATTAGATCCCATCAAATATCTTTTTGAGAAACCAGCGCTTATAGGTAGGCTAGCCGGTTGGTTGCTTCTTCTCTCTGAATTTGATCTTACATATGTTACACACAAGTCTATTAAAGGGAGAGCTGTAGCGGAATTTCTAGCTGATCACCCAGTAAAAAGGAATGAAGCAATGGAGTACCTTTTCCCAGATGAAGATATTCTGCAAATAGAAGAAAGAACGTGGATGATGTACTTTGATGGAGCAGCCAATCAATATGGTTATGGGATCAGTGTGTTGCTAATAGCACCTGATGACTCCCATATACCCTTAGCCTTCAAACGGCGGTTCAAAAGTAAAGAGATTAGAGAAGAGGGGACAAACAGATTTATAGTGGTTCAACTTTAACCAAGCTTACATCCACTCCTCAAGTTTTACTTGAGATTTTCTACTATCTTCTAGCTTCACAAGGGTGTTAGCAACCTCTTCACAAATGGAGCAATCCTCTACAAATTTTACAAAGACTATACTAAGTCCAAAACCTTGCCCTCTTTAGCTGATTCTCAATCACACTCAAAGAGTCAAGTAACCTGAGTGTAATACACTCTTACAATATTTGAATGATAGGTTTTGCTTTCACAGAAAGCTTGAAATGAAACTATCTCAAGAAGTATTACAAATATTGAAGCTCTGAGTTTATATCAGTAAAAATGAAACTCTCTCAGGTATATATGCTTAAAGCTAAAGCTCACTGAAATTTCTGAAAGAAAAATGAAACCCAGATGAAAAACACTTCAGAGAATAGATAAAGATGAGAGTGATGATTGGTCAGAGAAAGTTTTTCTTGCTTGAGTTCTTGCTTGTGCTTTGTTCAGTAGAAGCTCTGCTATTTACTAAGGGAAGATCATCGAACGTTGACTGTTGCGTGTGTGGAGAAGATTGAGTAAGATTTATTCTACTCAAATTTGTATTCCCTATACATGATTAGATCTTCAGATTTTCAGGAGTTGAAAGATGGTCTGATTGATAATAATTATTTTTGAAAAAGAGCCGTTGTAGTGCAGATTGGTCGTCCACCTGGATGTCCAAATTGAAATTTTGTTCTTGAGGGACGTCCACCCGGATGTCCCCCCGGATGTTCGGTAGGGTCCCGGTCGTCAAGAATGATTTTCGCAGATGTCGAGGATACTGCTGGATTGACAGTCGGTGAGAAGCAAAATTGAACTAGAGCAAAACTGGGCCAAAAACACTTGATTGGTCGTCTGGCCGGATGTCCCCCCGGACATCCGGCCCCCTTTGGGCTTGGACTGTTTCGACTGCTACTGTGCTAGCTATTTTGGACTTTGTTTTGGGCTTTGTTTGGGTTGAAAATAACACCTGATTAAGCACAATTTTTTTCACTCTAAAACATATGATTAGGATCGAGAAAAAAATGGTATATAATATAAGATTTAAATCTATTTTTCTCTTCCAAATAAATCAGAAACAGAATCAAAATAATCATCAAAATCAATAAGTTTAACAATCTCCCCCTTTTTGATGATGGCACACTATGATGTTTTGATTTGTTTGAGAGTAAGAAAAGCTCCCCTTCAAGTCATGCTCCCCCTGAATAATTGCTCATACTAGGTACACAAGTTAGCACATAAGCAATAAATATGATTTTAATCAAGGCATGATTTAAGATACCTAACAATAAATGTAGAAGTCATGCCCAAACTAAGGTAAAAAATATAACAGATTTTTAGAAGGCAATGCAAAACATAACATCATTCCAAAAAAAAAATTTCCAAAATAAACATCACTATTTTTCCTTTACCAGTTTAACAAAACAGCACAATTTCTCCCATTGTGACATTATCAGAAACAAATTAGAAATCATTGCTTAGAGTTTGGGAAGTGATAGTGATAGATGGAATCAACGTGGGCCTCAATATGATCAACTCGAGTGTTGAGGGCGCCAAATTGCTGAATCATGTGTTGTTCCCATGTGAGGCGTTGATTTTATCGGTCTTGTTCCAGGGCTAAAAAATATGTCCAATAAGCAAGAGGCGATTAGTGAGGTGGTGTCATGGCAACTGGAGGATGATCTTGAGGATCCGCCATGGAAATGTCAGGAGTAGCCATACTTCCTAGGAGAACATCACTTCCTCTAGCACGGTTGTTGGTGTATTCACTAATGTTGGAGACAATAGGTGATTCTAGCTCCTTGTTAAATTTGACTTTGAAGAGCTTTGTCAACAAGGCTCCAAAAGCTAATGATTTATCACTCGATGTAGAAACAAAGGCCATTTCCCTCGTGATGATGTAGCATAAATCAAGAGGGTACCCAATCTCAAAACAATAAAGTAGATAGGCATTAAAAGTAGGAACAACATCATAACGATCGACTTTGGGAGTGACATTTTCTAATAGAAAGCGGTGGAGAATGCGGAGATAGGGTTTGAGGTGTTTGGCTTGAAGGTTGGACTCGGTGGTTTTGCTAAGACAAATGGTTGTATAAACTTCAGTTATATTACCCACAATTTGAGCCATTTGTGACTCGGTTTGGAAATAGATTTGGTGAGGACTAGTGTCAACATTGAGAATAGTGGCCAAAGTGGGAACATTAAACTCAATAAAAGTGCCTTTCACATAGGAGTTACTAGTGTAAACGTCCTCGTCGATATCAGAAGATTGAAGGTGCACATAAAATAAGGCGAGGAGACGAGGATATACCTTTTTTGACAAATTTATCAAATTTTGCCAGCCATTGCTTCAAGTTTAGTCATTAAGAGAGCATCATACTGTGGAGCAAGATTAACTCGACGGCCTGTAATGATGGAGCGGGATGACATGGCACCAAATGCTTACTCTTGGATTGGGTTGAGGAAGTCAGTAGTTGGATATTCACGTGCGGGATGGGAAGACTGACCTTCCTCTCTGGCTCGAGGCTTCTTAGTGCGATGAGCCATAACTGTTTGAAAACAAAACAGAACAACCATTTGACAAGTATTTAAAAATATAGATCAGGGTCGTCAAATGAGTTTAACAATGGTAGGCACATATGATGAGTTGAAATGCAGTGGCGCTGAGTATTTAAACATAACAAAAAAAAATGGAGATAGATTAAATTATTTCAAGGTATGTTTGACTGGAAAAAAAAAATGCTGATTGCAAGAACCTATGAGAGTCAATTAACAAGTAAAACAAAGAAGTCTTAAGGACAGATGGATATAAGTTATAGAGTCAACAACAAAACAAATATGTAGGATATGGAAGTAATTTAGAATAGATTTTTAGGCAAAAATGAGCATTCAGATGCTAAAGCCAAATAATCAACTTGATAAATATGACAAGGACCTAATCAAAGAGGTGCAAAAATTAGAGGCAGAATAGAAGAAAATATCAATGAAAGAAAAAATGAAATTATCCTAAATTTTGATAAAGCTGGACAAATGGCTATATACATAAAGATATATATATAAATGCATATATATATATATATATGAAGGCAAGCTATACATGGCTAAATCAAAGTTCAAGCACAAATATAAAAAAATGAACTTAGTAACATCAATTTATGCTATTTTGAGCAAAGTATGCAAGTGATAAACAAGGATGACGAAAAAATTTCACCATTTTCAGTTTGAACAAAACCCATCGTAGATATATATAATACAAGTAAAATCATGGAGTTTGAAACAAGAATAACAAGGGAAAACAAGAAATGTAGGAAAACTTACTTGAATTTGTGCAAAAAGTTGATGAAATAGGTGATTTTAGAGAGTTTTAGGAGAAGGAAATATGAGGTTTTGAGAGCTAGGGCAAAGATTGACGAAGAAGAGGGGAAAAATATGGACAGTGCAATCGGTTTGCAGTATTTAAAACCTGTCCAGGTGGGCACCGGTCGACCCCCCAGTTGTCCTCCTGGACGACCGATTCTGGTTTTTTTTTTTTAACTGTTGTGTTGCTGGAAGGGTTTATTTGGGGCTACAGAAGATGATGAGGTTTTAAGACAATAAACAAGCCAATAAGTATAAGCCAATTCATCTTTCAAGATGCAAAAGAGATGTAACAAAAAAATTGTAGAAGAGATTGACCAAAAAAAAAAAATGCTACAAAGTTGATAACAACAAACTGTTAGACAAAAGAAATATATGAAAGATTTGATAGTATTCAACTAATATTAATTTTTCCATATCAATACAACAGTACACATACATCATTTTAAGAAAATTTTGAGTTTCACATTCACAACAAAACCTTTTATTAGAATTCGACATTCCAAGTTCTCCACAAATAAAATTGAAGCGATCCTCGCTTAGGGGTTTTATGAAAGTATCCGCCAATTGATTGTCAGTGTTTATAAATTCAAGAACAATATCCCCTTTTTGAACAAGATCTCTTAAAAAGTGGTACTGAATTTCAATATGTTTTGTTTGTGAGTGTTGAACCGGATTTTTGCTTAAGTTGATGGCACTAGTAATATCACATTTAATAGGGATGTGATCATAATGCAAATCAAAGTCCTCGAATTGTTGTTTTATTCAAAGTACTTGGGCACAACAACTTTCAGAAGCTATATATTCAACTTCAGCAGTTGATAAAGAAACATAATTTTTCTTTTTGCTAAACCAAGATACTAATGAGTTACCAAGGAAGTGACAAGTGCCACTGGTGCTTTTTCTATCAAGTTTGCATCCGACAAAGTTGGCATGCGAGTAACCAATTAAATCAAATGCAACATCTCTAGAATAAAACAATCCCAAATTTTGAGTGCCAACAAGATATCTAAAAATTCTTTTAATAGCACTAAGGTGTGATTCCTTAAGATTTGATTGATATCTAGCACACATGAAAACACTAAACATAATATCAGGTCTACTTGCGGTTAAATAGAGAAGTGAGCCGATCATACCTCGATATTTTGTTTGCTCAATAGACTCACCCTTTTCATCCTTGCCTAGTTTAATGGATGTACTCATAGGTGTTCTGGCTATTTTTGAATCATACATACCAAACTTTTTGAGTAGTTCCTTTGTGTACTTAGCTTGGTTGATGTAAATTCCGTCCTTACATTGTTTGATTTGAAGCCCAAGGAAATAATTTAGCTCCCCCATCATGCTCATCTCAAACTCACCTTCCATACACTTAGCAAATTCCTTACACAAGATTTCATTAGTAGCACCAAATATAATGCCATCCACATATATTTGCACAATAGGTAAATCATCATTATTGGTTTTAACAAAAAGTGTTGTGTCAATCTTTCCTCTAGTAAAACCATTTTCAATCAAAAATTTACTTAAGCGTTCATACCATGCATGAGAAGCTTGTTTCAAACCATACAAAGCTTTGAGAATTTAAACACATGATTTGGAAAAATATGATCTTCAAAACCTGGGGGTTGTTTTATATAAACTTCCTCATTTATGAAATCATTTAGAAAAGCACTTTTTACATCCATTTGATAAAGTTTGAAATCTCTACAAGTAACATGCAAATGCAAGTAACATGCAAATGGCTTCTGATCTAGCAGCAGGAGCAAAAGTTTCATTGAAATCAATACCTTCTTCTTGATTATACCCTTGAGCTACGAGTCTAGCTTTATTTCTAACAATGGTGCCAAATTCATCAAGTTTGTTTCTAAAGATCCATTTTGTGCTAATAAAGGAATGATCTTTAGGTCTTGGCACTAGATTCCAAACTTTGTTTCTCTCAAATTGGTTGACCTCCTCATGCATCGCCATCATCCAATGTTCATCAAATTCAGCTTCTTGAAAGTTCTTTGGCTCAATCTGTGAAAGAAAAGCTAAGTCACCACAAATGTTTCTAAATGAAGAGCGAGTGGCAACACCTTTGGTGGGATCACCTAGGATTAAATCCTTAAGGTGATTGTAAACAAACTTCCATTCTCTTGGCAAATCATCGTTGTTTCCTTTTTCTTCTTGAGGTGGGAGAACAGATTGTTCAACCTCTCTGTTCAACCCACATGATTGGTCCTCTTCGTTGTAGATACTTGAATCTTCCATATTTGATCCCAAATCTATATCATCATTAGCAACTTGATTTTGAGAAGAGATGTTAGTTTCATCAAATGCCACATGTATAGATTCTTCAACAACAAGAGTTCTTTCATTAAAAACATGATAAGCTTTGCTAGTTAAGGAATAGCTAAGAAAAATTACTTCATCAGATTTTGAATCAAATTTACCTAAGTTGTCCTTACCATTATTATGCACATAACATTTACAACCAAAAACATGCAAGTGACTAATGTTAGGCTTTCTATCATGACAAAGTTCGTAAGGAGTCTTTTTGAGAATAGGTCTAATCAATGCATGATGTAAAATATAGCATGCAGTGTGAACGGCCTCGGCCCAAAAATAAGTAGGAAGATTATTTTCGTAAAGCATTGTTCTACTCATTTCTTCTAAAATTATTTTCTTCCTTTTTACTACACCATTTTGTTGAGGGGTTCTAGGAGCTGAAAAATTATGTCCAATACCATGCTCATCATAAAACAATTCAAAATATTCATTTTCAAGTTCTCTACCATGGTCGGTTCAAATGTTAGTAATAAGAAAACCTTTTTCATTTTGAATTCTACGATAGAGTTTCGTGAAAGAAGAAAAGGTTTTCATCTTTGTGTGCTAAAAACATAACCCATGTAAATTTTGAATAATCATCAACAACAACAAGAGAATAATGTTTACCACCAAGACTAGATGTCCTTGAGGGACCAAATAAATCCATATGCAATAATTGTAGAGGTCTAGTTGTGGAAACATGAGATTTTGTTTTAAAAAAAGTTTTGGTTTGTTTTCCTTGTTGACAAGCACCACAAAGTCAATCTTTTTCAAATTTAATTTTTAGGAGTCCAACGACCAAATCTTTTCTCAAAAGTTTAGCAATTAAATCCATATGAGCATGACCAAGTCTTCTATTCCATAACCAACTATTATCACTATTAACATATAAACATTTAACATTACTAGTATAGAGATCAATGAGATGAAAAACACAAACATTATCAAGGTGATTACCAACAAATAGAGCTTTGTGATCAATTGTGCTTTCAATTGTGCAATGTGATTTATCAAAAATAACACGATTACCCTTATCAGATAACTGACTAATACTAAGTAGGCTATGCTTAAGTCCATCTACAAGGAGAACATTTTCAATAGAGGGGATAGGAGAAATACCGATGCTACCAATACCAATAATTTTTCCTTTCCTATTGTTTCCAAAAGTGACAAATCCTCCACCTTTGGATGATAGAGTAATGAAGAAAGATTTATCTCCGGTCATGTGTCTAGAGCATCCACTATCAAGGTACCACTTCTCTTCTTTAGCTTTGGACTTAAGGCATACCTACAAAATGACAATGGCCCTGTTTGGCAGAGCTGTGGGAGACTGCTTATAGCTTATGCCCAAACAGCTTATACCTTATAACTTTCAGCTTAAGCTGATTTCCAGCTTATTCTCAAAGTATATCCAGCCCAGCTCACAGAATAAGCTGATTTCTGACTTCCACAAAACTATAAGCATAAGCTAAACCAAACATATCAAAACAGCTTAAATTAAGCTGAAAGCTGAAAATAAGTGCTGACAAACAGGGCCAATCAAATGTTGGATTTTGGTACCCATAATTTCTTGGGTCCTTCTTGGTTAGTTTTATTAGTTTCCTTAACAATCCAAATCTTTCTAATGCCCATGTTCATATTCTTTTTGAATGGACAAGAAGATATATAATGGCATTCCTTTCTACAATAATGACAAGTAATATGAGGGTGTGTCATGAGAGTTGCCTTTTCAAAAATTGTATTGAGATTATTTTGTTTCTTAATAGGGTCATATCCAATGTACGCTTTATCGAAAATGCATCTTTGATTTCCAAGAAGCAAGTTGAGATTATCTCTACCTTTTACAAAATTTTCTAGTGTTTTTGTCAAATCATCAACATTGTTTTTCAAAGCAGTTTTCTCATTAGAGATGGTGTCAAAATCATTTTTCAAAACAATTTTCTCTTTCTTTAATTCTTCTATATTACTAGATAAAGATGTAACAGATTTCTTAAACACATTATTTTTGACATAAACTTTTCTAAATTCATCTTGTAATTCATAGAATGCACTCTCAAGTTCTTTATAAAGAGTAATTACCTCATCTTGAGTGGAGTCTTCATCTTCAAGAGCCATGAGACACAAGTTGGCTACTTCATTTTCAGCTTCATCACTTGAACTTTCATTTTCACTTTCTCCCCAAGCTGCTACCATGGCCTTTTTGTTCCTTCTGTAGTCTTTTCCATAATTTTTCAATTTTGGACAATCCATCTTCATGTGTCCCAGATTTTTGCACTCATAGCAAATAATAGGTTCTTTCTTGTTATCTTTGTTGTACTTTTTCTTGAAAGGTCTTCTTCCTCCATGATTGTTTTTCTTGAAGTGCTTTTTGAGATTTTTACTAAACATGCCATAGCTTTCATCCTCACTAGAGTTTTCATCTTCCTCTTCATGGGATGAAGCTTTGAAGGCAATACCACTTTTCTTTTTATTTTCAACATTCTCATGTCCTTTCATAGTGATCTCATGAGTCATAAGGGAGCCCATGAGCTCATCCAATCCAAGTGTGGAGAGATTCTTAGCTTCTATAATGGTGGTGACCTTTGTTTCCCAATTCTTTGGTAAACACCTAAGAATTTTTCTTACCGACTCATTGTTAGTATAAATTTTTCCAAGAGATTTCAAAGAATTTACAATATCAGTAAATCTAGTAAACATGCTTGAAATAGATTCATCAGAGCTCATTTTAAACAATTCATAACTATGAACAAACATATCAATTTGAGATTCCTTCACTTGGTTGGTGCCTTCATACGTTACCTCAAGTTTGTCCAAATTTTCTTTGATGAATCGCAGCTCGAAATCCTGTTATATTCCTTAGAGTCTAATCCACAAACAAGGGTGAGTTTGGCTTTAACATTGGCTTGCAATAATTTGTGATCCCTCTCATCATATTCATCTTCAATTTTAGGTACACTGATATTGTCTACTAATTTGGTAGGGATTTTTGGACCTTTGGTGACAATAATCCACATGGCATAATCAGTGGCTTGAAGGTATAGGGTCATCTTATCTTTCCAATGACTGTAGTTGTTTCCATCAAACAAGGGTGGCCTATTGATGGCTTGTCCTTCAACACTAGTGCTAGCTAAGGTTGTCATGGATCAAAACTCTCAGATGGTTAAATCTAAAGCAAGAGTCTAAGCTTTGATACCAATTATTACCCAAAAGACAACCTAAGAGGGGGGAAATTAGGTTTCTACAAATATAAATTAATAATACCCTAATAAAAATTACACCAGTGAAGCAGATTGTTGATTGATGAAGAATAGATGACTAACACAAAAGATTAAGCATAAAGATGAATTTAACAGAGAAGAATGACTAATCACCTAAGGCAATATATTAATAAGGTGATTGAAGTCTTAATAGAAATAAATAACAGATAATGACTTAGATAAATTTGCAATGGAGTTAGCTAACACAGTGGGTAGAAATTCAATGTTAACACATTCATTAACAGATATCTATAGCAGTGAAAATAAAGAGGTTAGAGAAGAGGAGACAAACAAATTTATAGTGGTTCAACTTTACTTGAGATTTTCCACTATCTTCTAGCTTCATAGGGGTGCTAATAACCTCTTCACAAATGGAGCAATCCTCTACAGATTTTACAAAGACTATACCAAGTCCAAAACCTTGCCCTCTTTAGCTGATTCTTAATCACACTCAAAGAGTCAAGTAACCTAATTGTATACACTCTTACAATATTTGAATGATAAGTTTAGCTTTCACAGAAAGCTTGAAATGAAACTCTCTCAAGAAGCATTACAAATATTGAAGCTTTGAGTTTATATCAATAAAAATGAAACTCTCTCAGGTATATATGCTTAAAGCTAAAGCTCACTGAAATTTCTGAAGGAAAAATGAAACCCAAATGAAGAACACTTCAGAGAATAGAGAAAGATAAGAGTGATGATTGACCAGAGAAAGTTTTTTTTTTTTTTTGCTTGAGTTCTTGCTTGTTCTTTGTTCAGTAGAAGCTCTGCTATTTAATAAGGGAAGATCATCAAGCGTTGACTGTTGTGTGAAGAAGATTGCATAAGATCTATTCTACTCAAATTTGTATTCCCCATACATGATTTGATCTTCAGATTTTTAGGAGTTGAAAGATGGTCTGATTGATAATAACTATTTTTTAAAAAAGGTCGTTTTAGTGCAGAGTGATCATCCACCCGAATGTCCAAACTGAAATTTTGTTCTTAAGGGACGTCCACCCGGATGTCCGGTAGGGTCTCGGTTGTCAAGAATAATTTCTGTGGATATCTGTTGGGTTGACAACCGGTGAGAAGCAAAATTGAACTAGAACAAAACTGGGCCAAAAACACTTGACCGGTCGTCCGACCCTCTTTGGGCTTGGACTGTTTCGGCTTCTGCTGTGCTGGCTGTTTTGGACTTTGTTTTGGGCTCTGTTTGAGCTGAAAATAACACCTGATTAAGCACAATTTTTTCACTCTAAAACATATGATTAGGATAGAGAAAAAAATGGTATATAATATAAGATTTAAATCTATTTTTCTCTTCCAAATAAATCAGAAACAAAATCAAAATAATCATCAAAATCAATAAGTCTAACAAGTTTGTATAGAGTAGATTTTTTGTTTGGACATCAAACTCAAAAAATCAAAATAATACAATAACATGATAAACACCAAGTTATGGTATGATAATGAACATGATAAAGACTAAGTTACTACGAATACCACTGCGTAATAGACAAATACTGTATTTCTTTGGCTGTTTATTTTTTTTAATCTTTTTTCCATGCTGGGTGATTTTTCCAGTGAGATAGATAGTCATGTTTTGTTCCCTTGGTACTCCTTACAAAAGGTTTTGAACTTGGGTGTCACACCCCCAAAATAATACCATAGATATAATCCAAAGCATAAATAGCAATTACATGAATCAGAGTGTGAGTAATCATTTCATTATGCAAAGTTGATAATACAAGAGGGTTCAACATAAACAAATGCCCTTCGGGCTTACATCTTTCCAAGATATTACTTGGTTATAACAAAAGAGAGAGTCATAAGCTCAATACATAAAAAACCCTTGGCTAGAATAAACATTTAAACACATAATAACAAAGTAGAGCCTCCAGCTCCTAAGTTCTCCCAAGCTACGTCCTTGGAGAAAACATATCACCAGTACCTGAAAATGGTTTCCCAAGTAGGGTGAGCCAAAGCCCAGTAGAGATAGACTAACACAATATATGAGGTTCAACTAAGATATAAGTGCTAGATAAATGTTCCACATTCATAACCAACTTACTTTCTTTCCATGATCTTTCAATACTGATACTCATATCTCGATCCATTTCCAACTATTCATTTCATATTAATTCAATTAATTCCAAGTCAATTCATGAGACAAGTTCATTGTTATCTAAATAATCCAAATGAGACTACAACTCAATGATTCACAATTCAATACAACTATTATTCAAACACTTCAATTTTGCCATTTTACAGAATTTTCATCCGAGGGAACCGGCACCCATATGTATATAAGGTTTCGAGACTTTCACCCTAGACACTCCGGCCAACTTAATTTTAAATAGAGTCCATCCTCTATCTCCTCCCAAACAATGGAGTACATCCCATATCTCCTCCCAAACAATGATATATATACAATGTATTTAAAAGTATCGTCATATACAATGACTATCCACAACACATATTCAATGACTTAATCATACCGTCATATTCAATGACATAGTTTAAATGATTAGTTTCAATTCACCTAATCCACATGCAATTTCTACAACAATCATGGTTATCCTCTACCGATAGCCCAAAACAGATATTTCTAAACAGATATACAATCTTTATAACAGATAATTTATCAAATTTCCACATGTGTGTGATTAAACGAATCCAACTACACCATTTATTCGCTCTTTCCCTCAATCTCACATTCCTCATGCCAATTTCATTATTTATTCAAAATAACTATTCAACACAAATTAAGGTAAATCTCCTTCTTTTTCAAATATCAATCCAAAGGCTAAATCTCACCGTTTTAACACATGGGAACTTCATTTCTAAACACCATATTCATTTATATAACCCCAATCATGGAAACCCCTCTTTTCAACTTGAACCCAAACTGTAACTTTACCCAAATCACTTCCAAGTCTCATCACTTATACATAACAACGAATAACTAGGTTAAAAATCATAACAAAGTGTAGAGTATCCCTACCTCAAGTGCATAAGCACAAAGGAGATGAAGAAGAACTTCAAAAATTGCCCCAAATTCGGTTTGACTCGGATCAAAGGAAAGCCCGTGAGCTGCTCCAACACTTTAACAAAGGAACTAGGGTTGAGAGATACTTAGATTTAGGAGTATTTGTAGAGAGAGAGAGAGAGAGAGAGAGAGAGAGAGTATTTTAGAGAGAGAAGGTGCTGAATTAGGGTTTTGAGGTGAAAAGATTTCAATTTTCTTTGTAAAAAAATGAGCTGCTGCGAACTGACATACGCGATCATCGCTCGAGTGAAGGAGTTGTCGCTCGAGCGACCAAACACAACAAGTGACCTCGCTCAAGCGCAAGAAGCGTCGCTTGAGCGCACAATGCAAAGCTTCAGGTCTACCACAGACGCACATGCTCGCTCAAGCTCAAGAAGCCTCGCTTGAACGAAAGAACAAATAACACAAGGCTTGCTCGAGCGCAAGAAGCATCGCTCGAGTGAAGAACTTCATCTTCCCCAGAAATGATGTGTTTGGAAAGAAACTTGAGAACTCCTAATTCTCGCTCGAGCACAAGAAACCTCGCTCGAGCGAATAAACAAATTACAAAAAGCTCGCTCGAGCGCAAGAAGCTTCGTTCGAGCGAAGAGGCCAAAACCTGGGCAACAACAATCTAACCCAACTACAACCAACCTGTTCCAAACTCGCCCAACAAGTTCTAAAACTCAAACACCAAGGGCCAAAGGAGAAAAACAAGACATGGATACAATATTCAATCACGAAACCCAATTCCGAAACATAATGAAGGCCGGGGCAAAACCGGGATCGGTATACTGGGAAACAAATTTTTTTTTTTTTTAACTTTTGGATACCATTTGGAGACCATTACATATGCAAATTACTCTTTAAAATATTGTGAGTTTGATGCATCTGTTTCCCTTTGTGAAACAGGGTAGGAACTCCCTAAAACCAAAAAAATTACCTAACAAGCTACACCCTGCAAATTTGCAACTGTCTTAGAGCATCTCTAACCCAACACTCTTCATTAAAGGATGAAAGTGTTTATTCAAAAGAGTATCTCATTATTCACGCAAACTCCAACTTGTTATCATCAATTTCTTCTGTAAACATTTCTCTCAAAAATTGCTGTAAAAAGTGAATAATATTTTTTCAATAACAAATATTTTAATTTTGAAATTTTTGTAAAATATAATTTCACCCTAATAAATGATGCCAATTTTATAAAAATCATACATATTAAAAGTTATTTGTAATATAATAAAAATTATAAAATGAATAGTATTTTAGAGGTGATCCTCTATTTTTCAAAAATCTTGACAGAATGAAAAAAATTAAACAGAACCAAAAATCTTAGAGGTGATCCTCTACTGCATGAAAGAAATCTTAGAGGTGATAAAATGAATAGTATTTTAGAGGTGATCAAACATAAAAAAGAAATAAACACAATATAAAATGAACAGTATTTTACAGGTGATCCTCTACTGACATAAAAAAAATTGTTCAAAATCTTGACAGAAGAATAGTAGGCTCAAAATCTTTCACAAATGAAAAAAAGTAGAGGATGGGTTGGAGATAGCAGCTTACAAAAAAAAAAAAAAAAAAATTAGCAATTTACCAAAAACAATCACATAAATCTTTATTGATACATTTATGTCCATATCACACAAAATCTATTTCCAAGCCAGTGAAAAAGCTATAGTGCGAAAAAATAGTAGACTCAAGCAAAAAAAAATCCCAAAAACACAAAGAAGATCAGAAAATTTCCCAAACCAAGGCAAAATGGCCAAAATAGATGCAGTGGATTCACCATCTTTCAAGCCTCAACAATAGTGATGAAATGAGCTTAGTTTGCCATTATTTTCCAAATTGTCGTAAAGAAAACAAAGAAAAATCTACAAATCATGGATCAAAAAAATGAGATCAGCTCAGTTTACCATTACTCTTGCCTTGCAAACACGTGGTTGAGATTTAACCCCAGGTAAAATGATTCCATTGTCAGCGTACTTTAGTAGATCTACGCCCCCCCCCCAACTACCAAACAACTCGATTATTGCTAAAGTGCGCTAGGTAGTTCAAAAGAAGCCCTCAAACCACCCTCTCTTGTTTTTTTAGGGGACTTTCTTTTCAAGTACCCAAACATAGTCTGAATTTAGAAGAGAAATTGAAATTGGAAAGTGGTGAGAGAGAGAGAGAGAGAGAGAGAGAGAGCACTGGGGAAAGAAAGGTCATTTTGGTTTTATGGGTAGTTTAGAAGTTGCAAATTTTCGAGATTTGTATAGTGGGTGTTCCTTTGATTCACAGAAAATATATTTCGTATTTGGCACACACAAGGAAAGAAGAGCATACCTGCGGTTGGGGGATCGTCGGAGGAGGGACTACTTTTCCGTTCGCCTTCGTCGACTCTCGTCGTCGCTTGCTTCGTCTTCTTCTTTAGATTAGAGCTTCTACTATTTTGTGGCCTTGAACGAAGGGGCCTCTTCATCTTGCGTATTTGATGTAGCTGAATAACTTTGCATAGTACACCCTCTCTGATGGCTCTGATAATATTCCCATTAATGTTTGACATAAAGGAGGGGTAAAAATGAAATAAAGACACATCAATAAGGGGCAAAAGGGTCTTTTTACATTGAATCTGGCACACATCACGTGAAGGCACTGTGTATAGGTTTGTAGGGTAAAAATTATAGGCTTTTTTATTTTTTTTAGTGACTTTTTGGCTTTTTAGCTGAAATGACCACTTGCCAAACGAAGCCTTAGTTGCTGTTTGGCAATTAGTTTTTTAGTTGGTTTTTTAACTTCTTAGTTATTTTAGCTCCGGTTCAAAAGTTTATTTGGATTAGTTTTTTTGGCTTTTATGAGAAAAAAAGTGAAATAATTATGATTTAAATATAATATTTTATTTTATTAGCTTTTTAATCTACTTTGGCTTTTTGTGACTAATTTAGTTTAAAAAATCCATTGCCAAACAAAGCCTAAGCAACCGCAATGGTCACTGAGAAAGATGAGACAACTATGGAAAGATTGAGTAAGGAAACAAATGGCCAACAAAAAAATGAATTTATTTGCAAGGAATTTTTTTTTGTTTTTAAATTTTTTTCAACTAAATCTACAACTACCATCACTGCGTCTAACATTATAGCTACTACCACTATGACCACTTCTACCACTGTACTGTAGCCACCATCACTACTACAATCACAATTTTTAAAAAAAAATATTTTTCGAAACAAACTAGCCTAAATCATAAGTCAAAATCAGCTTTGAGTCGGTTTACCCTGTTTCATCTAGGTTGGTGGATTTAGGTCTCGACCTAGCATGGCCTACCTTAAAAAATGGCCTAATGTAGCCTCTTTGAGAAACTTGCCCTCTCAATCCACACATCACTTGCAAGGACAATATTAGGCCAACTTGACAATACAAACAATGCAACTACAAATACATATGAACAAAATACAAAAACGAAGACAAAATTTATGACCCAAATATTCACGCAAGAGCATTCTGTCCTTTGAAAAAAATCCTCACCAGAGACACAAAGGCTATGTTTAAAATTATTTTTTAAAGACAAAATTTTCAAATTATTTTTTGAAATTCATAACCAAGTATTCAATTCAAAAATTAATTTCAAAACTTATAACCAAACACGCAATTCAAAACTCAATTTAAAACTCTTTTCAAAACTATTTTGATGATACAGTGTTGACGATGGTTAGTGATGGGATTGTTAAATTATTTTTATAAAAAAAATTTAAAAAAAAATAATTTCTATATTTAAAAAATATCTAAAACAAATATATATATATATATGTGTGTATTTTTAAAATAACAGGTTGTCATTGCAAAAAAAATAATAATAAAATAAAATAAAGTTGCATTGTTCCGTCGGTCAACTGGTTGGACATCCAGGAGGACGATCAGGAGAATGTCAGAATAGACCCAATCCGTTCTTTTCAAAATTTAAAATTTCATTTCAAAACTCTTTTTAAAACTCATAACCAAACAAATTTTCTCTTTTCAAAACTCAATTCATAATTTCACACTCAAATTACAATTCCAAAAAAAGAATCATAATTTCAAAACTAAACCAAATGCAATAAAAAATTCTCTGCATTGCACTTTTTTTTATGTACCAATTGAAAGTTCTGAATCTTGATATCTTAGCACTCATTTGGCATAATATTACAGGATTAAAATAATCACATAAAAAATAAAATAAGTTAAAAAATTAATAAAATAAAATGTCACATACAAATCATAATTATTTTTTTTTTCACAAAAATCAAAAAATTCATCTCAAACAAAACATTTTAATCCCAGACTAAAAAAGTCAAAAAAGTCAACTCACATCCACTTGGACACAATTTCATTTGAAAATGTTTCCAAAAAAAATCCAAACATAGTATACCCAAACCAAATTAGATCAATGGGAATCCCATCTTAATTTTCTCTTCATATCACTTTAATTTCAACAACCATGGGCATAAAAGGACTATGTATGTTAATAAAATTCAGAATTACCATTCACAATATAACAAGGGCTAGTAATTCAATTGCTGTCCAAAATTCATTCTAGTAAATCGAAGACTACATAAAAGTTGACATTAGTCAGGACAAAACGGGGGCTTCGACAGCTGGGGCAATTGGGATGAACAGCAAGCCACGGCTCGAGACATTTTGAGTGGTATTTATGGGAACATGGAAGTTCCATGACTTGCTTATGCTCTGCTCCAAAATCTTCCAAGCAACCAACACAAAGCTGCCCGTTTAATTGGCTAGAGTTAGTGCTTTGGAAGTGCCATGTTCTCCCTAGTATTCTTGAAACCAAGTGAGCATCACTATCCTTTCTGCCTCTACCTTCTTTTGATTGAAATCTATTCACGCTATTATTAACAGAACAAGTCAGAAGTTGTATATATAATCCACAACCAAATTGGTAAAGTTTTGTAAAACATTTTTTGATTTCTAAAAATACCCACACAAGAATAGTAATGCAATGAAAATTGCTTCATTTATACAAAGACTAGGAAAGAGACAAAACCTTGAAGGGCGGAAATAGTCGAGTTTCTGGGCGAGGCGTTGGTGAGCTTTGAGAGTAGCTTCATCCATGGCGGAGGTGGAGGTAGGCATCATAGATCTATAAAAGGGGTGGCCAGGGGCGTAAGGAGTGTCCTCGTGGAGGCGTTGAGGATTGGTCGTCCTTGATCTCCTCCGATGCATCTCTACTCCGAGCAACATTCCGGCCATTTTTCCGATAAGGGTGGCCTTGGGCTTCAAAAAGGGAAGATTTGGGGAGTGGGTTTGTCAAGTTGTATGTATATATGTATGGTTCAATTCATTCATATACCTATGGAGATATATGAGTTTGGTTTGTCTTGAATAATACTAGCTATAATGAAAAAAAATATAATGAAATAATTCATCAAGATTTTTCATCATTTGATTAGTATGTGGTGTTTTATTATATGTATAATTTAATGGTGAACAATATTATATGATTATGTTCATAATATTTTTTTTTTCATGATGCCTATTTTGTTTAGTTTTTGTGGAATTGATAGTAGAGAGAGAAAGAAAATTATACCATAGTCTCGAATGTTGCGAAGTTTCAAAGGAAGTTGCCAAGTTGTCAACATTACGTTCCACGCAATTGGTCGATTTGGGCCTCGTTTGGCATATACTAAAGGATTGTTTGAAATGATCTAAATAAGTGTATTTTTTAACTTTTTATGAAATATGAGTTGGGTTTGGATTAGATTTGAAATGATGTGTTAGAGAGGTAATGTGACTTAAATAAGATGATGTGACTTAAATAGGATAGTGATTTTTTGACCTTTTAACTTTTTTTAAAGGATGTCAAACCTAGCCTAAAAAAGACAAAAAGTCAAAAAGTTACTAAAAAAGCTGAAAAGTTATCACTATTTACCAAAAAAATATATATTAAAAGAACAAATTACACAGGCCCCAAGTACAAGCATACATAGTAGTGAAGTGATGTCAGTGACGGCCAAGTACAAGCCACACATATTGAAGTGATGGTAAGTGGTACAAATTTACAACGCGGGGTGCACAAAAAAATTAATCCGAAATGGTTATAGCGATCCCGGTTTTCCTCTCATGATTACTGTATTCTAGACTCGGTTCCGTTGACAGTTGTTGTTGTCTATATTTCATTTCTGTCCTTTAACTCTTTGTATTGGAGTTTAGAATTGTCTTGGGCGTGTTTCGAACAGGTTAGTTGAACTTTTGTCCCAACTCTTGTTGCCCAGATTTTCAGTGATCTGCCCGAGCGGGTCTTCTTGCGCTCGAGCGGAGTTTGTACACCTTCAGTGGTTTGTTCGCCTGCAAAAATACTGCAGATGTGTTTTTCACGCTCGAACTAATTTCCTTACGCTCGAGCGGATCACGCTTGAGTGGGTATCCTTGCGCTCGAGCGGGTGTTCGTTGTCTGTAAAAGTACTGGAAGAGTGTAATCTACGCTCGAGCGGATTCCTTTTTGCCCTCGAGCGGGTGGTGTTTTGTTTTGTGCCTTGGTGCTCGAGCGGGTATTTTGCGCTCGAGCGGGTTAAGTTTTTGTGTTTGGCACTCAAGCGTCCTATTCTCCGCTCGAGCGGGTCATACGTATATCAGATCTGGATTGTGTTATTTTAAATCACTTTTTACACACACACTCTCTCTCTTACTTTTCAAAACCCTATTTTGAGAGCCTCTCTCTCTAGAATACCACTTCTCTCTAAGGTTTGATCTAGTTTGAGTGATCTTCCACCCTTGTCCCTTTGTAAAAAGTGTAGAGCTTGGCTTGGGCTACCTTTCCATCCGAAAATCTTGAGTTTTGGAGCATTTCGAAATCTTTCATCTTCTCCATTTGGTCTCATCTTTTGAGGTAGGGATAACTACTCATGTATATGATCTTTAACATAAGCTTTTGGTCATTTCGATTTAATGTTGATGTTGGGTAAATTTTGGGTGTTAGGGTTTCAAAATGAATAAAGAGGAGTTTGTTAATTTGACCAAAATATGTGTATTTTTGGGTCTTGGAATGAGGTTAGTGATGTTAGTTGTTAATATTTGGACCTTGGGTCAATGTTGAGAAAAGAGGGAGGAAAGCCCTAATTTTTATTATAAATTAATTTATGTGATTAATTTGGGAATGTTATGGGAATATGAAATTAAGTTGGAAATGATGAAATTAGCATGATATGAGATGGAATGGTGGAGTCGGATTTATTAATTGTTCACTTTTGAAATTGTTGATAAATTAACTATTGATGCATTTATTATTTGTTTAGAAATAATTGCTTTGGGCTATCAATGGAGGATAGTCTTGATTATTGTAGACACTGTATGATGATTAGGTGAATTAAAACTAATCGGTTGAATATGTCATCGAATATGAAGTTTGGAATAATACATCGAATATATGTATTGATTGATCATGTATATGATAACTGTTTATATACATTGTATTGTGTCGGAGGAGATAGGGGATGTACTCCACGGTTTGAGAGGAGATAGGGGATGGACTCCTAAACCAGATGTTATTTGGGAGGAGATAGGGGATGGACTCCATTGATACAGCAAATCTGTGTATCATTTATGAAGTGTGGAAGTGTTTTAATATGACATTGATATAGCAAATATGTGTATCTATTGTGAAGTATGGAAGTGTTTATTTATGAGTTATTATTTCATTTGAAATTGAAGTATTGTTGATATGAGTTGTAGTCTCATTAAATTGTTTGGCCAGGTTCTGAGCCGTGTTCATAAATTGGAAATTGGTTAAGTAAAGGAAAGTGGAATGAAATATGGACATATCTGTCATGTAATTGAATTGTGTTGTACGTTGGTTTGTATGAGTTAAACATTTATCGAATGCTAATGTTTTAGTTAATGCTCATATTATGTTTAGCATATCTCTACTGGGCGTTGGCTCACCCTATATGGAACATCATTTTTAGCTGCAGGTGATATGCCGCCTCCAAGGTCTTAGCTTGGGAGGTTGTAGGAGTTGAAGGCTTCTCTTTTTGTGATTATCTTTATTGTATTACATGTATATCAAGCCAAGGGCTATTTTGTGTAAAGAGTTAGAACTCTATTTTTTGTTGAACCCAAGTGTTGACTTGGAAAGTTGTAAGCCTATAGGGCATTTACTTTTGGTGTCAACGTGTAATATCTTTTGTGATTAATACTCTGATAAATAGAATTATGCTTTGTTCCCTTAAGTTTATGGATGTCTTGAATGTTTGATTTATGGGTTTATTTTGAGGGCGTTACAACTTAGTATCAGAGTGTGCCGGGTTTGAATACTTGGGTACGTGGGAAGTGGTTAGTACCACAATGGGTTTGTCTCGCATGTTAGAGACTTAGATGTAATGTTATGTGCTTATGTGATAACATGTTTATGTGACTATATGAGTATGGGATTTAGTTTCTAGGATATTGATTGGATCCTTGGGTTTCTAGGAGTCCTATTGGGAAAGCACTTGATTAATGCTGTTTCTAACTGGAACTCTAGCAACGCCTCGGGACTGTCATTATCCGGAAATGAAATTCGTAGGTGCTTATATAATTATGTGCTTACGTAGAGTGAATTACAGTTGTCCATTGCATTAGGACGTGAGTGTTATAGCTTCGGCACATTTATGAATGTGCTAATGTTCTTCGTTGCCTTTATTAGGATGTCAGGACGAGGACGTGGTGGTAGGCGAGGTAGGCCTAGGAGGCAGGAGGTGCCTATACCGGATGAAATTCTGGCGCAGCAGGAGGGTGTTGGTCAAGCCAATGTTGCTGAGCCAGTAGGTCAGCAGGCCATGGGCGCCTTAGCCCGCGAGATGACAGGAGCTTTGAGGGAATCTATGGGCATTCTCAGGGCTGAGAATCAGGCCGAAGCCCATGCAGTTGAGGCAGGACCTTCTTTTCTGAAGAGGGAGTTCTTCTGGTCTAACCCGGACGAGTTTGTGGGTGATCCGGAAGAGCCACTTAAGGCTGATGAGTGGTTGGAGCAGATGGCGAAGACGTTTGAGATGCTTGGCATCGAAGACGGGGCTTTGAAGGTGACCTTGGCATCCTTCCAGCTAAAGGGAGATGCAGGTCAATGGTGGAAGTTTATTCGGGGCCGTATTGGTGGCACGTGGGAGGCCTTTGTAGATGCTTTCCAGGAGAAGTTTTTGTCCCCAGTTGTCAGGGAGAAGTTGAGGGACCAGTTTTGTCAGCTCAAGCAGCTGAGTATGCCAGTGGCCGAGTTTGAGGCCGCATTTACCAGTTTATCCAGGTTTGCACCTGAGCTTGTGGCGTCGGAGGAATGTCGTTGTCTTGAGTTCGAGAAGAAGCTGAGGCATGGGCTCAAGACCAGGGTTGGGGGATCCATGACCCGGGAGTATGGGCGTCTTGTGGATGCCGCGGCCCATATGGAGATTATGATGCAGGAGGAGGAGGAGAGAATGAGGGGCTCCAAGAGGAGTCAGGATGGCCAAGGAGATGGCAAGAGGCAGAGGGGTCCTAACCCTCAGCAGTCCTAGGGTGCATTGACTAGATCGACCTTTCCAGTGCCGAGTGCAGGTTTTGGGAGAGGCAGCCAGGGAGACATTACTTGTTACAAATGTGGTCAGCTGGGCCACAAGTCTCCAGCTTGCCCGCAGAGGGGAGGAAGGCAGAGAGCAGCTTCATCTTCGGCTTGACCTCAGAGCCAGAGTCAGGGCAGAGGCCAGCCGCTCTCTTGTTACCAGTGTGGTCAGGCAGGGCACCTGAAGAGGTATTGCCCGCAGTTAGGTGGCACATCTCGTGCGTCTGGTTCGAGACAGACACAAAGTTTTCAGCCCGCACAGTCAGTTCAGGCCTCGAAGGCCAATCAGGGGGCTTCATCGTCTTAGTCTGTACAGCAGTATTTTGCTCCGAGGGGTGAGCAGGTAGACCAGAGACCTTCAGGGCGCGTGTATGCTATTACCGCGCAGGATCTTGTACCGGCTCCATCTGTTGTGAGAGGTACCTTTTTGTTTTGCAACTCGATTGCCAATGTGTTGATTGATACGGGTGCATCTCATTCTTTTACATCTGCTGCTTTTGCTTCTGTTTTGGGATTGGAGTTGGCACAGTTAGCATCTCCTATTTGTGTGGTATCACCTGTTGGGAGTGAGTTGATTTTGAAACAAGGCTGTCGGGGCTGTGATATAGAGGTAGCTGATCACTGACTTCCATTTTCTTTTGTAGTTATGGCTATGTCAGGTTTTGATGTGATTTTGGGTACGGACTGGTTATCGTCATACCGAGCTGTTATTGATTGTTACCGCCAGAGGGTCACTGTATGCACCTTGAGCGGGGATTGTTTCCATTTCTTAGGAGATCGGGTTGGTAGTGTTTTGCCACTGGTGTATGATCTGCGAGGGCAGAGTGAGCTTAGTGGTCTTCTCGCTAGCTTTATGAGTGGTGAGTGTGATAAGACCCAGATTGAGTTGTCGAGAGTGGTTTGTGAGTATTCGGATGTTTTCCCCCGAGGATCTTGTTAGTTTACCACCTCATCGAGAGATCGAGTTCTCTATTGATTTAGTGCCTGGCACGGCGCTGATTTCCATGACACCTTATTGTTTTGCCCCAGCCGAGCTGAGTGAGTTGAAGGTTCAACTCCAGGAGTTGCTAGATAAGGGTTTTGTCCACCCTAGTGTTTCACCGTGGGGAGCACCGGCCCTCTTTGCTAAAAAGAAAGATGGTGCCTTGAGACTTTGTATTGATTATCGAAAATTGAATCAAGCTACGGTTAAGAACAAATACCCTATGCCCCATATAGATAATATGTTTGACCAGTTGAAGGGGTCCCATTGTTTCTCTAAGATAGACTTGAGATCGGGTTACCATCAGTTGAGGGACAGGGAAGAGGATATCCCGAAGATGGTATTTCGTACGCGGTATGGCCACTACGAGTTTTTGGTGATGCCTTTTGGGCTTACCAATGCACCGGCAGTGTTTATAGACTTGATGAACCGGATATTTCGGGAATTCTTAGATCGTTTTGTGGTCGTTTTTGTAGACAACATTTTGATTTATTCACCTTCTGAGGAGGAGCACGAGGAACACTTGAGAGTGCTGCTTGAGTTGCTTAGAGCCCATAGGCTGTATGCCAAGTTTGGGAAGTGTGAGTTCTGGCTAAGAGAGGTCAAGTTCTTAGGCCATGTAGTTTCTGGGAAAGGGGTGTCTAATGATACATCCAAGATAGAGGCAGTGTAGGATTGGGCACAACCTAAGAGTGTTTTTGAGATCTGCAGTTTTCTGGGATTAGCTGGGTATTACCGCCGGTTTGTGAAGGATTTCTCCAGGTTAGCTTCACCGTTGACTAGATTGACACGGAAAGGGTCAAGTTTGTATAGAGTGAGACTTGTGAAAAGTCGTTCAAAGAGTTGAAAGTTAGACTTATGACCGCTCTGGTTCTAATTATTCCGGAGAGAGGTTTGGGTTATGCGGTTTATTGTGATGCCTCACGAGAGGGTTTGGGTTGTGTGCTAATGCAAGAGGGGAAAGTAGTAGCCTATGGCTCACGTCAGTTGAAAATACACGAAAGGAATTACCCTACACACGACCTAGAGTTAGCGGCGGTGATCTTTGCCTTGAAGATTGGAGGCACTACCTTTATGGTGAGAGATTCGAGGTGTTCTCGGATCATAAGAGTCTGAAGTATCTGTTGACTCAGAGAGACTTGAACTTGAGGTAGAGGAGATGGATGGAGTTTATTGAGGATTACAATTTCGAGTTGCATTACCATCCGGGAAAGGCCAATGTTGTGGCCGATGCCCTTAGTAGGGAATCCATTAGTGATTGTAGCTTGTATAGCCATCCGGGAGTGGGAGATGTTGGGTGCACTGGACGAGTTTGATTTGCTTTTGGGTGAATTTGTTGAGGTTGCGGCCTTGTTTTCTGTAGTTGCGCAGCCTACACTTGTGAATCGAGGGTTAGAGGCACGAGAGATGACCTTGAGGCAGAATCCCTCCAAGAGAAGATCTCCAGTGGGAAGGTTGAGAAGGGTTTGATTGTGTATCCCGACCTGAGTGTGAGATACCAAGACCGTCTGTTTGTACCGGAGTCTTGCCGAGAGGAGGTACTCCGAGAGTTTCACCATTCACGCCTTGCGGTGCATATGGGAGGCACTAAGTTGTATCGTGATATGGGTCGTCAGTTTTGGTGGCGGGGTATGAAGAGAGATGTGGCAGTTTTTGTGTCTAAGTGCCTTACTTGTCAGCAAGTAAAGGCCGAGCATCTGAGGCCAGCGAGTTTGTTGCAACCCTTGCCTATTGCCGAGTGGAAATGGGACCATGTCACTATAGACTTCGTTGTAGGTCTTCCGAGGACTCAGCGGGGTAGTGATGTTATTTGGGTGGTTGTAGACCGGTTGACTAAGTCGGCGCACTTCATCCTTATGCGCGTGAGAGATTCGATAGATCATCTTGCTGACTTGTATATTCGGGACATAGTGAGGTTGCACGGGGTCCTAGTGTCGATCGTCTCAGATAGAGATACACGTTTTATTGCTAGGTTGTGGCAGAGTTTGCAAAGTGCCTTGGGCACTAGGTTGACCTTTAGCTTGGCTTATCATCCTCAGACTGACGGGCAGTTCGAGCATACTATTCAGATCCTTGAGGATATGCTTCGAGGTTGTGTTCTTGACTTCAGTGGGTCGTGGGAGAGGCATTTGCCCTTAGTAGAGTTTGCCTACAACAACAGTTTCCAGTTGAGTATCGGTATGGCACAGTTTGAGGCCTTGTATGGCCGACCATGTAGGTCCCCAGTATGTTGGGCCGAGGTGGGTGACGCACCTTTGTTGGGCCCGGAGTTGGTGAGGGAAACGACGGAGAAAGTTGAGCTTATCCGTAGGAGGCTTGTTACAGCCCAGAGTCGCCAAAAGAGTTATGCCGACCGTAGGAGGAGGCCTTTGACATTTGAGGGTGAGTGATCACGTCTTTCTGAAAATATCACCTAGGCGGGGTTTGATGAGGTTTGGGAAGAGTGGGAAGTTGTCCCCTCGGTTTATCGGTCCCTTTGAGATCCTTGAGAGGATTGAGGAGGCTGCATACCGTTTACTTTACCGCCACAGTTGTCCGGGGTGTATGACGTGTTTCATGTTAGTGTGCTTCGGAAATACGAGCCGGATCCATCACATGTATTGGATTGGACCGATTTAGAGACAGATGAGGATGCCTCGTATGAGGAGAGACCGGTTCGGGTCTTGGATAGGCGGGATCAAGTCTTGCAAGGCAAGACGATACCTTTGGTTAAGGTTTTGTGGAAACATCACGGAGTGGAGGAAGCCACTTGGGAATGTGAGTTGGAGGTCCGAGAAAAATATCCGGACTTGTTTGTTAATGTTTAACCATGTAATGGGAGTTTTGTTTTGTATTGAAGAAATTTAAGAGCATTGAATATGTCTTAAGTTGTAAAACATTGTAAATGTTTCGGTTTATGGAAGTATTATAGAACTTGCCTTGAAATGGAAGTTTATTTTAACATTGCATATGTTAATTCTGTTTTAGAAATGCAAATATATTATTGGCATTGAATATGTAATTGAATGGTGGAATACGTGTTGAAATTGGTAAATTTCAAGGGAAAGCATGTTGATAATGCATGTTGAGTAATATATTGTGATTTGCCTCTTGAAAAGAGATGAGATGACCAGTAATGGGTCGGGTTGTTGAATATTGAGTTGTGATATTGATAAGAATTGAGAAAACATGTTTTTGAAACTTGTATCTAATTTTGGGGACGAAATTCTTTAAGGGGGGGAGGTTATAGCGATCCTGGTTTTCCTCTCATGATTACTGTATTCCGGACTCGGTTCCGTTGATAGTTGTTGTTGTCTGTATTTCATTTCTATTTTTTAACTCTTTGTATTGGAGTTTAGAATTGTCTTGGGCGTGTTTCGAACTGGTTGGTTGAACTTTTGTCCCAACTCTTGTTGCCCAGATTTTTAGTGATCCGCTCAAGCGGGTCTTCTTGCGCTCGAGCGGAGTTTGCACACCTTCAATGGTTTGTCCATCTGCAAAAATACTGCAGATGTGTTTTTCACGCTCGAGCTAATTTCCTTACGCTCAAGCGCGTCACGCTCGAGTGGGTATCCTTGCGCTCGAGCGGGTGTTCATTGTCTGTAAAAGTACTAGAAGAGTGTAATCTACGCTCAAGTGGATTCCTTTTTGCCCTCGAGCCGGTGGTGTTTTGTTTTGTGCCTTGGCGCTCGAGCGGGTATTTTTGCGCTCGAGCGGGTTAAGTTTTTGTGTTTGACGCTCGAGCGTCCTATTCTCCGCTCGAGCGGGTCATACGTATATCAGATCTGGATTGTGTTATTTTAAATCACTTTTTACACACACTCTCTCTCTCTTACTTTTCAAAACCCTATTTTGAGAGCCTCTCTCTCTAGAATACCACTTCTCTCTAAGGTTTGATCTAGTTTGAGTGATCTTCCACCCTTGTCCCTTTGTAAAAAGTGTAGAGCTTGGCTTGGGCTACCTTTCCATCCGAAAATCTTGAGTTTTGGAGCATTTCAAAATCTTTCATCTTCTCCATTTGGTCTCATCTTTTGAGGTAGGGATAACTACTCATGTATATGATCTTTAACATAAGCTTTTGGTCATTTCGATTTAATGTTGATGTTGGGTAAATTTTGGGTGTTAGGGTTTCAAAATGAATAAAGAGGGGTTTGTTAATTTGACCAAAATATGTGTATTTTTGGGTCTTGGAATGAGGTTAGTGATGTTAGTTGTTAATATTTGGACCTTGGGTCAATGTTGAGAAAAGAGGGAGGAAAGCCCTAATTTTTATTATAAATTAATTTATGTGATTAATTTGGGAATGTTATGGGAATATGAAATTAAGTTGGAAATGATGAAATTAGCATGATATGAGATGGAATGGTGGAGTTGGATTTATTAATCGCTCACTTTTGAAATTGTTGATAAATTATCTGTTGATGCATTTATTATCTATTTAGAAATAATTGCTTTGGGCTATCGGTGGAGAATAGTCTTGATTGTTGTAGACACTGTATGATGATTAGGTGAATTAAAACTAATCGGTTGAATATGTCATCGAAGATGACGGTTGGAATAATACATCTAATATGTGTATTGATTGATCATGTATATGATAATTGTTTATATACATTGTATTGTGCGGGGGGAGATAGAGAATGGACTCCTAAACCGGATGTTATTTGGGAGGAGATAGGGGATGGACTCTATTGATACAGCAAATCTGTGTGTCATTTATGAAGTATGGAAGTGTTTTAAAATGATATTGATACAACAAATATGTGTATCTATTGTGAAGTATGGAAGTGTTTATTTATGAGTTATTATTTCATTTGAAATTGAAGTATTGTTGATATGAGTTGTAGTCTCATTAAATTGTTTGGCCAGGTTCTGAGCCATGTTCATAAATTGGAAATTGGTTAAGTAAAGGAAAGTGGAATGAAATATGGACATATCTGCCATGTAATTGGATTGTGTTGTACGTTGGTTTGTATGAGTTAAACATTTATCGAATGCTAATGTTTTAGTTAATGCTCATATTATGTTTAGCATATCTCTACTGGGTGTTAGCTCACCCTAGATGGGACATCATTTTCAGGTGCAGGTGATATGCCGCCTCCAAGGTCTTAGCTTGGGAGGTTGTAGAAGTTGAAGGCTTCTCTTTTTGTGATTATCTTTCCTGTATTACATGTATATCAAGCCAAGGGCTATTTTGTGTAAAGAGTTGGAACTCTATTTTTTGTTGAACCCAAGTGTTGACTTGGAAAGTTGTAAGCCTATAGGGCATTTACTTTTGTTGTCAACATGTAATATCTTTTGTAATGAATACTCTGATAAATAGAATTATGCTTTGTTTCCTTAAGTTTATGGATGTCTTGAATGTTTGATTTATGGGTTTATTTTGAGGGTGTTACAAGTGTTGTTCGGCTTGTGGGGGCCCATTACGGGTCCTGTTTTGATAATCTGAATCGTTCAATGTGTAGAACTCGTCAAGTACTATATTCTTGTAAAATATCACGTTCATTGGATATCGCTAACTACATGATCAAATCAGTTTTGTATAAAAAAAAATGGATGGTGTTATAGTTAACGGTAGACAAAAAATTAATCCGATCAGATAGCTATCAATATCCGATCAATGTGATTTTTTATAAACATATAATACTCGACAAGTTCTACACATTGAACGGTTCCTATTAGCAAAACGGGACCTGTGGTGGGCTCCCACGGGCCGAACAATACCGTCCAATTCAATGCCCGAAAAGGAGGCAAGCATCTCTTATGCTGCCTACCGTATAGCCTACAATGCACAAACTTCTCCTGTACACTAATTTATATAATTTTTTAATACACATTTTTTTGTAAAAAATCAAAAAATTAACCCAAACAACTATTTTTTTTTAACTTTTTAATTCAAAAATTCAAAAAGTATACTTATTTAAAACATTCCAAACAACTTTGGAATATGGTAGGTTGCTGGACGGAACGACCACCTCCTTTGAACTTTCCCGGAAAGTTTTTTTATGTGCTATTTGCAACTTTTCTGTTCTTACATTTATTATTTTCTTTCCACGGGCTTTTATTTGCTTTCTATGTGCTCGGATGGTAATATTTTTATTTTATTAAATTTATCTCTAAAAAAACAAATATCGAGTAATTAATTTTTTCTTAAATCATATACAGTAAATAAAAATACTCTGATCATGAATCAATTTTTTTTTTTTTTTTTTATTTTTATTTTTATTTTTTATGAATGATATATATAACAGTTCCTATAAAATGAATTATTTGTATCATCGAAACAAGATTTATAGTGAATTTTATAAACTCCTCAATTTCTCTTATATTTATAGTACATAAATTTGAAAGAAATCCAATTTTACTCGGCATGATGAAAAACTAATAAAATCAAAATAAGATTTGTGATAACTTCACGAGTCTAGTTACACTTCTTTAGGGTTCGTTTGAAATGTGGGTAGGTTTTTTAACCATTTGACTATTTTAGCTTGGGGTTAAACTCATTTAGGATGGACTTTTTTGGCTTTTTTTGACTTTTATAAGAGAAAAAATGAATGATTATGGTTTGGGTGCGATATTTTGTCTTAGGGTTCGTTTGGAATATGGGTTGACTTTTTGACTGTTTTATCCTGAGATTAAAAAGTCTTGTTTGGGATATGCTTTTTACCTTTTTTGACTTTTGTGAGAGAAAAAATGAAATGATTATGGTTTGGATGTGATGTTTTATCTAATTGGGCTAAAAAATATATTTTGTTTTTTTGTGGCTATTTTAGCCAAAAAGCCTGGAGCTTTTTTATGCCAAACAAGCTCTTATTGATTTTTTTGCCTATTTTATTTTTTTATAGCTATTTTAGCCAAAAAAAACTCTGGGTTTTTTCTTCCCAAACGAACTCTTCGTATATCGGAAAGAATCTTATAGAGTCTAATTTACCATTGGATTCAAACCAAGTCTATCACATGTATTATATTGATTTTATTATTTTTTTTTTTTTGTATGTGTGTGTGTTTATGTATAGATTATTTATATAAAAAAAACTTAAATCAATCTAATAATTGTAATTACATAATTTTATTATATATTTTTTAAAAAATAAATAACAAACATTATTGTAAAAATATACTATTCAATTAATATGATGAAATATTGTGTCTATAATTATTGAATTGACCTTAGTGTACAAAATGGCATATAAAATAAATAAAATAATGGAGCCTATTCGTAAGCCTTTTTAGTTTTAGTGGCACTCATGGAGGTAAAAAAAGGAAAAAAAAAACAATTAAAAATATATGGGAAGTGTAAGTATTGGTGGGGTTGCAAATGAAAGGAGGTGGGATACAAGTATCACTTGCACTCCTCCATAGGTTGATAATTTTTTTTTTTTCATTCTCCCACTTACATGTAGTTATCTCCTTAATTTTAATCTTTTTATTTATTTATTTATGGGTAATGCTAAGGATATTAAATTTTTTATTAAATAAATTACCAAATGTCTCACATGGGTATGGGGCCCGCAATTTTGTGGACCCCACACTCATGTGAGACATTTAATCATTTGTTTGATAGAAAAATTGAAACCTGTAATATTTTTCTTTATTTATTAATATGCTTTTTCGCTTTCTGGGTCAAACTAAGCATCTTTCCACTGTATGATTTATGGGCTTGGGCCTATAATTGAATTAGTTCTTTGAGCATTACGAAGTTATAAAAGCCTACAAAAAAAAAAAACTTGTGGCGGACTTCACAATTTTGAGATAGTTTGATAGGTGAGCCCATTACTTAAACAGTATAAGCCACTTTTCTCACTAAAATTATGGTAGCAACATTTCCTAGAGTCAATTTGCTTGCTTGGTTTCATTTTTCCAAAAACATTTTTCAGAAAATTCTACTTTCTTATTTTTCGTATTTTTTTTTTCTACTGAATTTTTTAAATATTTTAAGTAATTTTTTTTTTTACTTTTTAGACACACCTAACATAAATACACCTAAAAAGTAAAAAAATTGTTAAAAAAATCTTTTTAAAATTCACTAAATACCAAAAATACGAAGAAAAAAAATACAATAATTCAGTACATTTTTTATATTTTTATGTATTTATTAATTTTTTAAAATATTTTTTTCACAATTTTTTTACTTTTTAGATACATCTAAGTAAGGTGCATCTAAACTGTTTAAAATTTTAAAAACATTCACTAAAAACAAAAAAATACGAAAACCAAAAAACTTAATCCAGAAAACTCAAACCAAACACACTAAATGATTTTTAACATTCAACATTAACAATGTGGGTGTTTAGGAAGTTGTTATTTTAGTAGGCTATTTTAATAGGTTAAAATTTTTGTGTCTGAGAAGATGATTGAATTTTTTTGTAGTTGGATGTGATATTTGTGAGAGAAAAAAGTGAAATGATTTCGATTTGATGTGACATTTTGTCTTAACCTAAAAAATAAAATTTCACTTCTAATAGCTCCAATATAACTGTCATATTCATAACATAATTATAATGATTTATAATTTTCATTTTAAGGGCCCACACCGTAGATTCACTTATTGGTAATTAATACTACAAAATGACATAACATTTTTTATAGTGTATTCCATTTTTACGCTACGTTTAATTCATGAATTTGGGAAGGGATTTGGAAAGGAAAAAGATAAAAAATGACTAAAATGTGTGTAAAATATAATTACATTTTACCTACATTTTATACATATTTTTCGTTTCTTTTTTCAAGTCTCTTCCCAAATTCAAAAATCAAATATAGCCTTAGGATGCACGTCGTAGATTTCAAATAATTATTCTTTATAATAGTCTTGTTGTGGTAATTTAACGACCTATGCTTCAAATTAAAGCAAAACTATGTTATTTTAATGTTACTTTAGTTTTAACTTAAACCATTAAATTATGTAATTTGTTGACGTACACAACAAAATTGTTGTAAAAAAAATTACGGCAAAGAAAACAGACTCATAAATTTTTCCTTTGTAAAAAATATTTTCAAATTACGTATTTTTGTCCCCAAAAATATTTTTTCAAAAATTTTGTAGCACCTCGTAAGATGTTTTTTTAGAAAGGGTCTAACAAGTATCTAAGAGACAGTAAAAAAAAAAAATAATAATAATAAAATAATATGCCTTACTAGCATAAGAAAAAGACAAAATAAATGTAGAACTCAATACACTTATTTTTTTTTTGGGTTAGTTTTATAATATTTATAACGCCCTCAAAATAATAACATTAAACCCATCAATATTGACATACATTGATCAGAGTAATTCCTTACAAAAAGTATTACATGTTGACAATAAAAGTAAATGCCCCATGGGCTTACAACTTTCCAAGCCAACACTTGGTTACAAGAAATGAGTGCTAACTCATATACACATTAAGCCCTAGGCTTGAGTTTACATGTAATACATCGAAAGAAAGTAACACCAAAAGTCTGTCAGCCTCTAGCCTCCAAGCTATGTCCTTGAAGGTGGCATGCTACCTGTACCTAAAAATGATGTTCTCATATAGGGTGAGCCACAGCCCAGTAGAAATACACCAAACCAACTATGAACAATGACTAAAAGATTAGCAATTGATAGATGGCCAACACTGATACATCCACTTATATCACATTACAGTTTCATGACATACAAGTCCATGTTATATTTCATTTTCCATTTCTTTTCAATTCTCAATTCATAACCATGGCTCAGAACCTGGCCAAACAACTTATATGAGACAGTAACTCATATTAAACATTTTCCCATTTCACAATGGATAAGCAGACTAGTTATATCAACACGTCAACAGATAAGCATATTAACTGTATCAACACTTCCACAGATAAGCATAAGAGCTATATCACACTTCCAAAGATAAGCATATGAGCTGTATCAACACATTAATAGATAAGCATATGAGCTGTATCTACAGAGTCCATCCCCTATCTCCTCCCAAACAACATCCGGTTTAGAGGTCCATCCCTTATCTTCCCCTAAACCGTGGAGTACATCCACTATCTCCTCCAACACAACACAATGCATATAAACAATTATTATATACATCATCAATCAATACATATAGTTAATGTATTCTTTCAACCGTTATACTCAATGACACATTCCATTAATTAGTTTTCGTTTGCCTAATCATCATGCATTGTCTACAACAATCAAGATTATCATCCACCGATAGCCCAAAGCAGTTATTTCTAAGCAGAAAATAAATGCACCAAATGGATAATACATCAACATTCCAACTAGGTGAGCGATAATGATCCAACTACACCCTTTAATTCCATACATTCCCAATTTCAACATTTCCAATTCAATTCCTCATTTCTCAAATTAATTATACAAATTAATTTATTAAACCAATTAGGGCAAATTCCCATAATTCTCTACACCGACCCTAAGGTCCCATTCCCACCAATTTCATAACGAAATTTCCATTTTCAATGCTACAAATATACATGGGTTCAATTTAGATAAAACCCCTCTTTTATGAAAATTACATAAAGACCCCCAAACCTTCTCAAAATTACACAACAACCCCTAATATGTCAAAATGCTAGAATTCAAAGACAAAGCTCATAAAGAGGAGTAGGATATCCCTACCTCGAAGTTAGAGCTCAAATGGAGAAGAGACCAAAACCAAAGTGCTCCAAACTCCAAACTTTTCGGATCAAAACGACGCCCTTGATGATCAACACAACTTTTACAAAGGCCGAAGGGAAGGAAAGCACTCTAACTAGATCAAACCCTAGAGAGAAGGGAGTTTCTAGAGAGAGAGGCTCTCAAAATATCTTTTTAGAAAGAAAGAGAGAGAGAGAGTGAATGTAAAAAGTGATTTGAAAATGCCTAACTGTCTTCTGATATACGACAGGTCTGCTCGAGCGGAAAACACAACGCTCGAGTGTCAGGAACAAAAAACTGGGTATGCTCGAGCGCTAGAAGGCTCGCTCGAGCGCCAAGACACAAAGGTAAAACACACCCGCTCGATCGTGAAGAACCAGTCCGCTCGAGCGCAATTTTCCCCCTCCCAGAACTTGCACCAAAAGTGCACTGTCCGCTCGAGCGCCACCAAACCTGCTCGAGCCCGACCCGTTCGAGCGTAGGAAACCCTCTCGAGCGTAGAAATCACACCTGCAGAAGTTTTGCAGGGCACAAAATACTGGGAGTGTGCAATCTCCACTCGAGCGCTCTAAGACCCGCTCGAGCGGAACGACCAAAAACACAGCAACAAGGTTTTAGACCAGGGCTCAACCCACCTGCTCGAAACAAGCCCAACACATCCTAAAACTCAAAAAAATGGAATTAAATGATGACAACAAGATAGAGACAACTGCTAATGTCCACGGACCCAAGTCCGGATCACTGTACAACAAGGGGTAAAACCTGGGATCACTATAATATTTTTCACTCATTTTAAAACACTTTTTTTTATTTGTTTTTAAGATACTTTTTATACTATTTCCAATATTAAAGCTTAATATGGGAACTTGTTTGAAATTCAATTTTTAGCTTTTAACTTATTTTAGGTTACATCATCTTTCTATTTTTTTTATATATTTTTTCAAAAATAGTCAAAAAATTAACATTGAACCTACTTTCAAAAACAAGCCTAAATAATGCATAAGAGTACTAGTTAATATCAATGGTATTGAAAGTCCTAGGTAGCATTTGGTTTAGTTTTAAAATCATGATTTGATAATGGAATTGTATTTTGAGTTTGTGAGTTGTTGAATCATAATTTAAAAAGAGAAAATTTGTTTGGTTATAAGTTTTGAATTGAATTTGGAATTTTTGAAATGAGTTTTAAAATGAGAAAAATTGTTTGGTTTTGAGTTCTGAAAAGTGTTTTCAAAACTTAATTCAAAAACTTATAACACATAACCAAACACACAACTCAAAATTCTATTCAAAACTCATAACCAAACTCTTTTTAAAATTTAATTAAAAATAATAATTATTGAAAAAAATAAATTTTATTTAAAAAATTTAAAAATTCTGAAATATTTTTTTATTTAAAATATTTTAAAAATATATTATTTTTTGTTAAAAAAAAAATATTCAACTAGTGCTTTAAAATTATTTCTGATTGTATATTTGGTTGGGAATTTTTTGCAATTGTTTTGTTTAAAAATAGTCTAAAAAAATAATTTTCATATTTAAAAATATCAAAAACAATTATAAGGTAACGTTTGGTTTATTTTTCAAAACTCAATTATGTTTTTAAATTATGATTTGGATGCAATATGTTAACCAAATATATTTTTAAAATACAACTTAAAATTCTTTTCAAAACTCCTATCTTATCTTTTTATTATTATTATTAATCAATCAAGCAATCATTTTTTTTTCTCTTATCTCTCCTCTTTCCTCTCACATCCTCTCACATTCTATATATCAATCAATAAAAAAAAAAATACAAATCATTCCAAAACTATTTTCAAAACTCATAACCAAACAAATTTTTTCTTTTCAAATCATGATTCAAAAACTCAAAGCTCAAAACTCAAAACACAACTCCATGCTCAAATTATAATTCTAAAACTAAACCAAACAAACGGGCCCTAAATTTTTTGTTTTCAAATAAAAGGTTGCAATTGCAAAAAAAAAAAAAAAAAAAAAAAAAAAAAAAAAAAAAAAAAAAAAAGGCCAAACATGCATTGAACTGGATATTCAAATGTGACCTTGGAATCAATTTTTGAAAGCTTAAATCAAACATGACATTCAAATATAAGGGTGAAATTATGATTTGAAACTTAAGCCAAAGTGTATTTGCCCATCTTGAGTCCGTGTTTGGCCATGACCACTAAAAAGACATTGAAACACAAATAAAGAACCAAAAAACGTTTGAAACATAAAAAATGTGATTTACCTTAATAAATACCAATATGCAACTTGAATAACAAGATTGAAAAAAGTGTGTCGATGCGTGACCTAGTTAGAGATTTGAAGCAATTTTCACCAGTCTAGTAAAAGAATATACCGAAGCCAAGATGCGTGTTATTCAACTTTGGTTGGTGGTTTATGAGTACCATGATTGTTGTAATAGAGGCTAATCATTAACTTGCGGATTTAACTTATATAGTAAAAAGATTTATTGGATTTTTATATTTGTAACATGTTTTATTTTTTTTTAAAAAGAATTTATAATTGAGAGAAGATTATGAGTATGTGAATGGCATAAAATAATATTTCAAGATTATCAAATAACTATTCCATGACCTGAATGAAGGGAAAAAAAATGTGATGGCTCTAGAATTCAACAATTTAATGTACCAATAAAGATGTTTGATCAGGATAGCTAATGCATTAATTGTTGAAAAAATAATGGTTTTTTGGTGACTTTAATCCAATATTAAAGTGGGTGTCAATCCTCAATTGAGATGGATTAAAGTGGGTTTAGATTCTTTGTAATGAAATCTTTACACCACAAAAATAATTACCAAAACCCATTAAGATTTGAATGAGAAATTGACTCATTAAGTTGGCCTCATGAAAGAGGTGTTGTAAAAGATGGCTGCAGAATTATACACATTACACGTGTATAAAATGGGTGTAACTCCTCTATAATGATGATGGATTAAAGCCATCAATTGGGAGTTTTACAAAATTAAGTCTTGCCATCAATTGAGAGTTTTGCAGGTTTAATACATAATTCATTTCTGCAATTGTGATGGGCCTTAATGGCAAGGGTTTTTCCTCTCTCACTCCACGTGTATAAAAGGAGACACTCTCCTTCATTCTCCAACATAAGAAATTGCTGCTCTTCTTGTCTTCATAAGTTTTTCAGTTTTATATTATTTTCTTCCTCTGAGAGAGTGCTGCAAAGTTTTGTTCACCGAAGCTACTCAGTTGGTGCATTGCTGTAGCTGGTCCAACCGTCTTATCCTGGAAGACAGACGTCGAACAACCTCCAGCACCCAACCGGTGAGGCATCGTATCTGTTTTAAGGATACTATCTAGTGCAGGCTTCGGTTTGCTTTTTTTTCCCATTTTATTTTGTTATGTATTTCTGTTCTGTTCGTAATTTCTAGCATGTATTCTGCTTTTGCAACTGTAATTCCTAAATATGAATCTATTTGTTTATTTAATTACACAATTTCTACAACAAACTTAAAACAGATTCGTATTTTTCATGAAATTGGAATTAGATAAGTAGATTCATATGGTTATTTACCAATTTGTAAAATCATTTTATATTCTTGTTTTGTGATAGCAATTTTTTACATTGCTTGTAATTTGGTTAGCAATTTTTAAATTGCTTGTAAGTTTGGAACTTAGTTTGGTTTTTTGTAATAGAAACCAAAGTGTTTAGCCGTAGCTAAAGAGTATTTCATATTTGTTCAGAAATGACAACTAAAACGGATTTTGTTTCAAACCTTTGGAGTTTGAGGAAGTTTTTGGGTTTAATCATTTTATTCCCAAAGTGTTGGAAAACCGAGTTTGGAGAAAGTATTTGGTTATTTCCAAAGTGTTTCGGTTTTGACAAAAGAAACCAAATTTTAGCATTAGCTAAAATATTTCTGATTTTATTCAGAAATAATGGGATCAGTTCCTGGAATACTGGTTAACTTTTATGAGTGGTGTAATTTTGGTAGCAAATTTAATTTGCTTGGGAATTGGTTTGTTTTAACCTGGTTTATCTCCTGGAAAAACTTAATTTTAAATTTGTTTCCCATGGACTAGAAGTCAACATGCTCCTGAAAGTTTTGTCCAAGTTTAATTGGGTCTTAAGTGGGACTGGTGTGACCCCTCCAGTCTTCCTAAAAACTTTCCCGACCATGTTCAATTCTAGGGTAAGTGGTGAGATCAGTTTTGAATCAAATTTCAAACTGTGGATTTTCTAGTATTACGTTTAGTTTTTGGAAAAATAGAATAGTGAAATTCTGTAGTGATTTTTCAGAAATGCCTTCAAGAGGTGACAACTAAAATGTTGTTCCACCTGACAACCTTAAGCCTTGCGAGGTTCTTAGAGGAAGATCTAGAGAGATCAAGTGTGATTAAAGGAAATCATAAGATTGCATGAAAATATCTATGAATTAATCAGAGACAATTAGTATGTTATCCTTGTGTCAATTATAGCATATATGATTGCTATGTGACTTTGCTTGAAAGCAAAGATGAGGCAACCCGTTAGGGTTGGGTGAATATATTTTTGAATTTTTGAATTCCAAATATATTCTTAAGTTGGTGGCTCCTAGTGAGTACAAGATCACTAATTACAAAGATAGAAAACTGGTGGTTCCTAGAAGGTGTTAGACCACTGGCTACATAGTTATGAGATTGTGGTTCGTAGTAGTGAATAGATTACTGATCACATGTCAAGACATGATGGTTCCTAGTAGTGGAGAGGCTCCTGATCATATGTCAAGACATGATGATTCCTAGTAATGAAAGAGTATATTGATCCTATGTCCGGATGTTGTGATTCCTAGTAGTAAAGTGACTGCTGATCATAGGTTAAAACATTGTGATTCCTACTAGTGGAAAGTCTACTGACCACATGTTGAGAAATTAGTGATTCCTAGTTATAAGACTACTGGTCATGTTATGAAGTTCCGAATAGTAGACTATTGAACACTGGATTTGTGTTTCCTAATAGTACGAACTATTGGCTTCAGAGTGATAGGTTGGACCAAATATATTTGGGTGCCTAATTCGGTTGATGACATTCTGGGAATGTATTTACTGTGATATGATTTTGAGAGTTTCATAATCATTGTGACACAAGGAATTGTTTAAAGACCCTGTATGAATTTTTGGAAAAGGTCAAAAGGCTTTCTAAAAATTCTATAAATGTGGTGGTGTCATGCAAAAGGTGGTAATACCTAAACCCCAGAGGGTTAGGATAAGCCTAAAAATCCCATTGACTTTGTATTCAACGGTTATGCACAATATAGTAGTGCATATTGATTTCTTGTGTTTAAGTTTTCTATTCCAGATATACACAAGAATACTATCATGGATATCTAGAAATGCATCTTTCTTTGAAAATGTATTACTTTGTCATATCCAAGAAGGGGTTCCGAGTTCCATGAAAGAGATTGAAGGTGACAATGATCACATACATGATCACGTAGATGATCAAGTCAAGTTAAGGATGTAGATGAGCTAGAACCGCAAAGTCCTTTAGTCCAGACTTCTTGACTTATATGTTAGAGGGAAAACCTCGAACTTTTCACGAAGCTGTGACTTTATTTGAAAGTCCTTTGTGGAAAGAATCAATTAAGAGTGAGATTGACTCCATCTTGCAGAACCATAATTGGGAGTTGGTTGATCTACCCCCAGGCAGTAAGGCCTTGGGGAGCAAGTGGACCTTTAGAAGAAAGATAAAAGCAGATGGATCAATTGATACATGCAGCGAGAAGGCCGGGATTACTTTGATACATATACACCTGTAACAAGGATTACATCCATTCACATGGTGATTGCGATAGCAGCTTTACGTGGTTTGGAGATACAATAGATAGATGTAAAGACAACTTTCTTAAATGGAGATTTGAATGAAGAAATCTACATGGAACAACCCAAGGGGTTCTCAACTCTAGGACAAAATAAGAAAGTCTATAAGCTCGTCAAATCATTGTATGGATTGAAACAAGCTCCCAAGCAATGGCATGAGAAGTTTGACAATGCTATGTTGTCAAATGGGTTCAAAATCAATGAATGTGATAAATGCGTATATGTCAAAGACACTTTTTTTGGGTAAGTAATGTCAAAGACACTGACAGAGGTTATGTCATTTTGTGTCTATACGTTGATGACATACTCATTATTAGAACTACCAAGAGATTATTAAAATCTAAGTTTGACATGAAAGATATGGGCCTTGCAGATATAATTCTGGGTGTTAAGATTACTAGAACATCTAATAGTATTGTACTTTCTCAATCTCACTATGTTGAGAAAATACTTGAGAAATTTGGTAAATCAGATACAAGTATGTCTAGGACATCGATGGACTTGAGTCTACACTTGACCAAGAATAATGGTGAGAGTGTCTCTCAGCTAGAACTCTCAGCTAGAATATTCTCGGGTCGTTGGAAGTTTGACGTATCTGATGAGTTGTACTATAACGCCCTAATAAATCACACCACAATATACAATAATGACATGATCTTGCAATCCCAAAAGGGTCATCTTTCTCATTGAACTAAGGGTTGAGTGATTACAATTCAATTAATACATTCTCACAATGTCTGAAGTACAAGACTTAGTTCAATAAACTAGATGACTTAACAAAACATAAGCCTAGTGGGCATACAACATTACAAAATACATATGAAGGTTCAGTTAAAAAATCCCAAAAAAATACAAAACATCTAATATGCCCTAGACTTCAATTAATTTCCCAAAAACATAAATGGAGCTAGTGCTTGAATCCACCCTTCAATGAGGCTGACCATCATCGATTCCTGAAAAATAAATTAGGGTTGAGCCATATGCCCAGTAGGAATAAATTTATCCAAGTATCTAATCCTTTGAACATGATAATGGCATTTATGTGATAAAACATTATAATAAAATTTGCTTCACAGGAAACCGTCAACAACTCATAATGAAACACTATAATGTATGAAGCAAGTATAACTCATGTCATCAAGTACAACAACTAAGTATCCACAATTATGGAAACCAAACTACACTCCTCTCCACATGAGTCTAATTAAGAACAACCTTTACTTTTAAAGACAACCCCCACATTCGCCAGCTACTATACGGCGGGGAGTGGGCACCCTAAGAAAATCATCCGTTTTTTCACTTTCACTAGCTATTATACGGCGGGACTGTGTGGACACCCAAAAATGTTTTCCCACATTAGTCCAGCAGTAAGCCTAGACAGGGCAATTGGGCACCTTTTTAAACTCCCGCGCGGGTACCAATACAACACCACCTACACTCATCACTGACACACACATGGACTCATGCATACTAAACAAATTAAATCACATTTCAATCCCACATTTAAACATTAAACATCATCATAGGATATCACCACATAATACTCAAGGGACAATACCATTCAAGCCATTCTTTCTTTAACCACATCAATATCCACATTTCATTTCTTCATCATCCATCCATTTCCATGAATCAAGAGAAAATTTCATTATATTAAGTAATTTCTATCCAGTTGGGAACTTAGGGTTTTTACGAAGTTTGGGGGTTCTCATTCCTTGTTACCAATCTAGTTTCTTAACCACATTTCTATTCATATAAGAAAGAAAGAGATGAAGGATTTCAAACAATTTGATAATTAAATTAAATAATATGAGAAATAAGGGTTTAATCACACAAAACCTTCAATTAGTTCCCAAATCACACCAAATACCATAAATCTCTTCAATAATGAAGACATACAAAGGTAAAAGTATCCCTACCTCAACTATCCAAGCTCATTCACGGATCTATCGCGAACCCACGATCCAATCGGTTGATAATGACCCTCTTCAAGTGTTCTTCGCCCCTAGCAAACGATTTTGGGTGGATTTCAGGTGTATAAGAGGTATTTGATGGAAGAAATTTAGGGTTTCAAAGAGAGAGGGAGAGAAGATGAAGAATAGAAAAAGTGGTGTGTGTGAATGATCTAGAATCATTATGTTTAAAAAGCTGATATCACGATCCTCGCTCGAGCGAGACTTCCTACGCTCGAGCGACTAGACACAATCAAGAGACCTCGCTCGAGCGAAAACTTCTTCACTCGAGCAGAAAAAGAGAAGCTTCAGAAGTTTTGCAGCGCTGCTGGAAACTAGCATTCTACGCTCAAGCGAGGCTTTCCTCGCTCGAGTGAGCACGTCTGCAATTCAGCAAGATACTGGGAGCAACAATTCTATGATTGAGCGACCCTGAAAACAAAATGTCACATGTACAAGGCCGGATATAGCCTACTGTGTTAGCAAGCTTAGTAGATACACGAGTAATCCGAATGCCACTCATTATGAGAGGTATTATGCGGGTGTTAGGTTATCTACGCTACACCAGGGATTATGGGCTGCATTATAGCAGATACCCAGTGATATTAGAAGAGTATGGTGACGTTGATTGGATATCTGATATAAAGGACTCCAAATCCACTATTGGTTATGTTTTTACCCTCGGAAGGGCAACCGTGTCTTGGAAATCTTCCAAGCAAACATGTATATCGAGATCAACGATGGAATCTGAGTGTATTGCTTTGGATAAAGCAACTGAAGAAGCTGAATGGCTTCGCCAATTCGTTGAGGATATTCCACGTTGGTCGAAACCTGTGGTAGCCATCTGTATTCATTGTGACAGCCAATCAGCTATTAGACGGGCACAGAGTAATATGTACAATGGAAAGTCTAGACATATCTGTCGTAGACATAATTCCATACAACAACTACTCTCGAACAGAGTTGTCACTTTAGACTATGTAAAGTCGAAGGACAACATTGCGGATCCGCTAACCAAAGGGTCAAATCGAGTGTTAGTAGAGAAGTCGCCAGAAGGAATAGGGTTAAGGCCATTACTGTAAGGTGTTACCGGAATGGAAACCCAACCTAGTTGACAGGAGATCCCAAAATCTAGGTTTAATGGGACAACCTAATTGTGTATGACGGTGGTATGTCACTGAGGAGGTTAAACCTCCGGCCATTCCTTTTATCAGTGATACCTGTAAGTGTAAAGGTTAAGCTGAGCATTTAATGACTCTAATGTGTTGAGCTATTGAGCTGAGTATAGCAGGATACTCAAGTAGAGTCACCTATGTGAGTGTGAAGTGGAGCCGCTTCTATAAGAATTAAGAGGGTCTAATTCTTTAAACCACTCACTGAACCAGGCTAGTGTTCCAAAGCCAAACTGGACACAACAGTGAGAACAGAACGATGGTTGGAGTAATTCTTGTGTGAGGTTTGTTGTCTTGCTTTACATAAATAGCAGAACAGTTCAAGACTTCGTGTTCACTGGGCAGCCAATAAATCCGATAGACTTCACTAAGAGGGGTTCAAAACCAAAAGCTACAATTTTCAATGCCAGAGTTATTTTGTTGCACTTTCTCCGAGTCTTTGTTGTTAAGCGTTGTCCGTTTGTTGTTATTTGGTCAATTTTTATTCATGTGGGGGATTGTTGGAAAAATAATGATTTTTTGGTGACTTTAATGCAATATTAAAGTGGGTGCCAATCCTCAATTGAGATGGATTAAAGTGGGTTTAGATTCTCTGTAATGAAATATTTACACCACAAAAAGAATGACCAAAAGCCACTAAGATTTGAATGAGAAATTGACTCATTAAGTTGGTCTCATGAAAGAGGTTTTGGAAAAGGTGGCGGCAGATTATACAGGTTACACATGTATAAAATGGGTGTAACACCTCTATAATGATGATAGATTAAAGCCATCAATTGGGAGTATTGAAAAATTAAGTCTTGCCATCAATTGGGAGTTTTGCAGGTTTAATACAGAATTCATTTCTACATTTGTGATGGGCCTTAATGGCAGGAGGTTTTCCTCTCTCCCTCCATGTGTATAAAAGGAGACTATCTCCTTCATTCTTCAACACAAGAAATTGTTGCTCTTTCTGTCTTCATAAGTTTTTCAGTTTTATATTATTTTCTTCCTGTGAGAGAGTGTTGCAAAGTTCTATTTGGCGCAACTACTCAGTCGGTGTATTGCTGTAGCTGGTCTAACCATCGTATCTTGGGAGACAGACGTCGAACAATCTCCAGCACCCAACTAGTGAGGTGCCGAATCTATTTTAAGGACACTGTCTAGTGTAGGCTTCGGTTTGCTTTCTTTTTCCCATTTTATTTTGTTATGTATTTTTGTTCTATTCGTAATTTCCAGCATGTATTCTGTTTTTGCAATTGTAATTCCAAAATATGAATCTATTTGTTTATTTAATTACACAATTTCTACAACATTAATTTGATGGAACTTTTTAAGAAAGTGACAGGCATTTGGTCTCTATTGTGCAGGGCCATTGTGCAATGCTTTCACGAGAATTATTCATTCATGTGAGATGAATTTGATTGGTTTCAAAACAATTTACAAAATCTTCCTAAATTGATCAATATCTCATTGCATCATACTCATGTCTCCCCCTACCATTTGTCTATGTTGTGCTTTCCAGAAAATGTTACTATCCAAAAGAATTGAAAACAAAATATAATTCCATCATGTTTCAAGAATTTGTGTGTGTTGATGATGATAATTCAAAGAAAACAAGTTTTACTTCTAGCACCTAAAATATGAAAACTAGCCTTTACATAAATTTAAATTTGTTCAAACAAAGAAAAAAGGATTCTATTTAAAGCTTGCACAAATTTATTTATTTGGAAAAAAAATTTAATTGTGACTGTAAAAATGATATATGCTGATAATTGTGATAGTGATATATACATTTTTTTTTTTATAAATATTCTTGTGGATAGCACTTGAATCAGCATATTGCAATCATCTTCTATATTATTCTCTAATATTTATCAGTATATTATTCCACAATTGATTTAAACAGTGATTGAATTGTACTCAATAATATTATAGAGTCTGAATGAATAAAAGAATGTTTTTCTTGAGGTATGTGGACTGGTGGCCACATGATCTACAGTCAACCACCTTGTTGAAAATACATTGAGATCTGTTGGCTCAACAAAAGATCTTGGAATCAAAAACCCAAATCAATTAGATCATCACAACCTTCAATGTCACTTTCTAATTTGAATATTGTCCTAGATAGATTTAGACAACAACTATAATGACAAGAAATAAAAGCTTCATATCAACATCTCTAAATTTATTCATTTCATGATATAGATTATTCCATTTATTTATTTATTTATTTATTATTTCTTTTGTTATAGGAAAATTCTCTTACTCGCCTGCAGGTCCAAAGGAACGCCCTTCGCAAGTGCCCCTTGCAGAGATCACCAGGATGTTCTAGTGTCCGTTTTGAGTTAGGAGACTATAACCTGGGAACTTGCCCCGACCTCCCAAGACAAGCTCTGCTTAAGTCAGGACTCGCACAGCGAGGGAGTATTGAACCTACACCAAGTGCAATAAAGCTTGGGAACTTGCCTTGACCTTAAGTCAAGACTCATACAGCGGGGGAGTATTGAACCCACACCAAATGTGATGAAACTACTTGAGGCTAACCTCTTAACCAACTGTGCTACCGCCCAGGAGATTGGCCCAAGGGGGTTTTGAACCTGGGACCTAGGGGCTTAATCCCCAGGCCTTTACAAAGTTGCAAACCACCCTTGGGGTTAAATATTTTGGTTTCAATTTTTTCTTGTACTTTCATATGAGGAATGAAATATAGTTTAAGAAATAAAATGCAAGTCCTATACACGTGCTGGTTGGTGCAACTTATTAGAGTTATTTATAACTTTTTATTATTTTTTTGTTATGAAATTTTGTACTATATTGTTTGGTTCAGTTTATTTTTATAGTTTTTAGGCTTGTTTTGGGAAGGTGAAAATAAACAGTTTTTTTGGTTTATTTTCTTGCTTTTTGGTTTATTCACAAAATTATTTGGGAAGCGTTAGCTCTTTGCTTATTACGAAAAAATTTGTAAAAAGTAGAAATGTGATGTGATCTAAATAAACCAGTAAGTTAATAAGTTGGCTTATCACTTCCCAAAATGGGCTTAAATATTTTTTTCCTTTTTTTGAAAATTATTATTATATAGTGTTACATCATTTGTAAAATTATAAGTCAGATTACCCTCATGCATTATTAATGTATATTTGTATTTTTGTCAGAAGCCATACAGCTGAGAATATTTTGATAATTTCACTTGTTAACTTATTTCTCACTTTTCAAATGAATTTTTGATGAAAGAAATTGTTTTTTTGACTTTTAGGAAATAAGTCAAAAGTTTTGCTTTTTTCTTTGTTCCCAAGTAAGGCCTTAATTTGAGAAAAAAGAAAAAAAAATTTGGGTTATTTTTAAAAAGTTAAAAAATAGTTTATTTCACCAAAAATTCATTTAAGAAATGAGAAATAGGCCAACAAGTTAAATTATCAAAATATCCTTGGCGTTCGACAAAAATGCATTAATAATGCTTGAGTGTAATAGGATAAATTTATAATTTATAAGTGATGTGACTTTATATAATAATAATTTTAAAAAAATTGCTCATTTAAGACTTCCCAAATAATTTTGTGAATAAATTAAAAAGTAAGAAAATAAATTAAAAAATTATTTATTTTCATCTTTCCAAAACAAGCCATATTAGACAAATAAGCTTAACTATCTAGACGTTGGAGAAGTAGGTACTTTTTACTTGTTCTGGCAAAGGTAGCTTTTAGCTCACCCAAGTCAAAATTATATTGTCAAAGTTCTTTTTTTTTTAGCTTGATTTCCCAAAATCAACTTCAATGGTAAATTCATGGCTAAATTATAGTTGTGTTACATATTGTGCCTGTACGCCCTCAAAATAATACATAAAACCCATCATTTAAGACATGCAATGATATAAAGAAAATCAACATCTTTCCATTCATCAGAGTAGTTCTTACAACTGTATTACATGTTAACAACAAAAGCAAATGCCCTATGGGCTTACAGCTTTCCAAGTCGACACTTGGTTACAAAAAGAAGAGTACTAACTCTATACAAAGAAAGCCCTTGGCTTGATATACATGTAATACAACAAAAGTAATCACAAAAAGACACTCTAGCCACTAAGCCTCCCAAGTTACCTCCTTGGAGGTGGCATGCTACCTGTACCTGAAAATGATGCCCCATATAGGGTGAGCCAACGCCCAGTAAAGATATGCTAAACACAATATGAGCAGTAACTAAGACATTAGCAATTGATAAATGTTGACTCACATAAACCAATTCATAAACCATTTCCATTACATGACCATAGTGTTCATATTTCATTTCATTTTCCACTTCTTATCAAGTTCCCAATTCATAACCGTGGCTCAGAACCTGGCCATACACTCTAAACGAAATAATAATTCATATTAAACATTTCCCATTTCACCATAGATAAGCATACAACCTGTATCAACACCTCAACAGATAAGCATACAAAGCTATATCAACATTTCAACAGATAAGCATATGAGCTATATCAACACTTCAACTGACAAGCATATGAGCTGTGTCAACAGAGTCCATCCCCTATCTCCTCCCAAACAACATCCGGTTTAGAGGTCCATCCCCTATCTTCCCCTAAACCGTGGAGTACATCCCCTATCTCCTCCCACACAACACAACGTATATACACATAGGTCATATACAATCAATCAATACATAAAATTAATGTATTCTTTCAACCGTCATACTCTATGACACATCCAATTGATTAGTTTTAGTTTGCCTAATCATCATGCATTGTCTACAACAATCAAAACTACCCTCCACCAGTAGCCCGAGCAATTATTTCTAAACAGATAATAAAAGCTCCAACAGATAAAATTATCAACATTTCTAAGAGTGGGTGATTAACAAATCCAACACCACCAATTTACAATATAATGAGTCCATTTCATTATTTCCAATTCAGCTCCATATAATCACAATTTTCCCAAATTAATTATACCAATTAATTTATACAACTTAGGGTTTTCTACTCATTTTTCCAATATTAACCCAATGGTCCATATATCAACAACCAACAACAATATCATTATTTTGAAACCCAAAATACACATTTTAGAATCAAAACAACAAACCCCTTTTTATACATTTTGAAACCCTAGATCCCAAAATCAAACCATTTAACAAAATGCCCAAAAATCTAGGTCAAAACCCATAAGAGTGAGTAAGAATCCTTACCTCAAATTCGGAGCTACGAAGGAGAGAAGAGACCAAAACCAAAGTGCTCTAAACCCCAAACTTCACGGATCAAAACGAAGCCCTCGACGATCAACACAACTTTTACAAAGGCCGAAGGAAAGGGAAGCACTCTAACTAGATCAAACCCTAGAGAGAAGGGAGTTTCTAGAGAGAGAGGCTCTCAAAATATCTTTTTGGAAAGTAAGAGAGAGAGAGAGAGAATGCAAAAAGTGATTCAAAAATGCCTAACTGTCTTCAGATATACGACATTCCCGCTCGACCGGAAAACACAACGCTCGAGCATCAGGAACAAAAAACTGGGTCCGCTCGAGCGCAAGAAGGCCCACTTGAGCGCCAAGACACAAAGGTAAAACACATCTGCTCGAGCGTGAAAAACCAGTCCGCTCGAACGCAATTTTCCCCTTCCCAGAAGTTACACCAAAAATGCACTGTCCGCTCGAGCGCCACCAACCCCGCTCGAGCGCGACCCGCTCGAGCGCAAAAAACCCGCTCGAGCATGAATAACGCACGTGCGGAAGTTTTGCAGAGCACAAAAATACTGGGAGTGTGCAATCTCCGCTCGAGCGCTCTAAGACCCCGCTCGAGCGGAACGACCAAAAACCTGGCAACAAGATTTTAGACCAAGGCTCAACCCACCTACTCGAAACAAGCCCAAAACATCCTAAAACTCAAAGAAATGGAATCAAAGGACGACAATAAGATAGATACAACTACCAACTCCACGGAACCAAAGCCCGGAATACAACAAATACAGCAAGGGAATACCGGGATCGCTATAACCTCCCCCCCTTAAAGAATTTCGTCCCCGAAATTAAATACAAGTTTTCAAAAACAAGTTTTCTCCATTCCCAACATAATATTAAACAATCTGACCCATTACCGATCAATCCATCTCTATTCAAGAGGCAATTTACCACACATCTCAATATGTATCAACAACAAGTTTTCCCTGAAATTCAACAATTTCTACACACATGTTTCACAATTCTATATCATATTCAACATTTATGATATATTTCCATTTCTATAATACATTCAACATATACAATGTTATAACAAACTTCCATTTCAAGGCAAGTTCTACAATACTTCCATAACCCAAAACATTCACAACGTTTTACAACTTAAGACATATTTAATGCTCTTAAAGTTCTTTAATATTACAGAATTTCCAGTGCATGATTACACATCAACAAACAAGTCCGGATATTTCTCGCGGACCTCCAACTCACGTTCCCAAGTGGCTTCCTCCACTCCGTGATGTTTCCACAAAACCTTCACCAAGGGAATGGTCTTGCCACGCAGGACTTGATCCCGCCTATCCAAGACCCGAACCGGTCTCTCTTCATACGAGGCATCCTCATCTACCTCTAAGTCAGTCCAATCTAACACATGGGATGGATCCGGCTCGTACTTCTGAAGCATACTCACATGAAACACGTCATGCACTCCGGACAACTGCGGTGGCAAAGCCAAATGATAAGCAACTTCCCAATCCTCTCAAGGATCTCAAAGGGACCGATAAACCGAGGGGATAACTTCCCACTCTTCCGAAATCTCATCAAATCTCGTCTCGGTGATATTTTCAAGAAAACATGATCACCTATTTCAAATGCCATAGGCCTCCTCCTACGGTCGGCATAACTCTTTTGGCGACTCTGGGCTGTAACAAGCCTCCTACGGATAAGCTCAACTTTCTCCATCGTTTCCCTCACCAACTCCGGGCCCAACAAAGGTGCATGACCCACCTCGGCCCAACAAACTGGAGACCTACACGGTCGGCCATACAGGGCCTCAAACGGTGCCATACCGATACTTGACTGAAAACTGTTGTTGTAGGCAAACTCCACCAAGGGCAAGTGCCTCTCCCACATCCCACTAAAGTCAAGGACACAACCTCAAAGCATATCCTTAAGGATCTGAATAGTACACTCGGACTGCCCGTCAGTCTGAGGATGATAAGCCGTACTAAAGGTTAATTTAGTGCCCAAGGCACTCTGCAAACTCTACCACAACCTAGCAGTAAAACAAGGATCTCTATCTGAGACGATCGTCACTGGGACCCTGTGCAACCTCACTATGTCCCGAATATACAAATCGGCAAGGTGATCTACCGAATCTCTCACGCGCATAGGGATAAAGTGCGCCGACTTAGTCAACCGGTCTACAACTACCCAAATAGCATCACTACCCCGCTGAGTCCTCGGAAGACCTATAACGAAGTCCATAGTGACATGCTCCCACTTTCACTCGGCAATAGGCAAGGGTTGCAACAAACCCGCTGGCCTCTGATGCTCGGCCTTCACTTGCTGACAAGTAAGGCACTTAGACTGCCACATCTCTCTTCATTCCCCGCCACCAGAACTGGTGGCCCAAATCCCGATACATCTTAGTGCCTCCCGGATGCACCGCAAGGTGTGAATGGTGAAACTCTCGGAGTACTTCCTCTCGGCAAGACTTCGGCACAAACAAACGGTCTCTGTATCTCACACTCAGGTCGGGATACACCGTCAAACCTTTCTCAACCTTCCCACTGGAGATCTTCTCTCGGAGGGATTCTACCTCAAGGGCACCTCTCTGTGCCTCTAACACTCGTGTCACAAGTGTAGGCTGCGCGACAACAGAAAACAAGGCCGCAGCCTCAACAGATTCGCCCAGAAGCAAATCAAACTCGCCAAGTGCCCCAGCATCTCCCATTCCCGGATGGCTATACAAGCTACATCACTAATGGATTTTCTACTAAGGGCATCGGCCACAACATTGGCCTTTCCCGGGTGATAGTGCAACTCAAAATCATAGTCCTCAATGAACTCCATCCACCTCCTCTGCCTCAAATTCAAGTCCCTCTGTGTAAACAGGTACTTCAAACTCTTATGGTCCGAGAACACCTCGAACCTCTCACCATAAAGGTAGTGCCTCCAAATCTTTAAGGCAAAAATCACTGCTGCTAACTCAAGGTCATGAGTAGGGTAATTCCTCTAGTGTATTTTCAACTGACGTGAGCCATAGGCTTCCACTTTCCCCTGTTGCATCAACACACAACCCAATCCCTCTCGTGAGGTATCACAATAAACTGCATAACCCAACCCTCTCTCTGGAATAATCAAAACTGGAGCGATGGTCAATCTAACTTTCAACTCTTGGAACGACTTTTCACAAGTCTTACTCCATACAAACTTGACCCCTTTTCGCGTCAATCTAGTCAATGGCGAAGCTAGCCTGAGAAATCCTTCACAAACCGGCGGTAATACCCACCTAATCCCAGAAAACTGCGGATCTCAAAAACACTCTTAGGCTGTGCCCAATCTTGCACTGCCTCAACTTTGGATGTATCAACAGACACCCCTTCCCCGGATACCACATGGCCTAAGAATTTGACCTCTCCTAGCTAGAACTCACACTTCCCAAACTTGGCATACAGCCTATGGGCTCTAAGCAACTCAAGCACCACTCTCAAGTGTTCATCGTGCTCCTCCTCAGAAGGCGAATAAATCAGAATGTCGTCCACGAAAACGACTACAAAACGGTCTAAGAATTCCCGAAAGATCCGATTCATCAAGTCCATAAAGACTGCCGGTGCATTGGTAAGCCCAAATGGCATCACCAGAAACTCATAATGGCCATACCGCGTACGGAATGCCGTCTTCGGAATATCCTCCTCCCTGACCCTCAACTGGTGGTAACCTGATCTCAAGTCTATCTTAGAGAAACAACGGGAACCCTTCAACTGGTCAAACAGATCATCTATACGGGCATAGGGTACTTATTCTTAACCGTAGCCCGATTCAACTTTCGGTAGTCGATACAAAGTCTCAAGGCACCATCTTTCTTTTTAGCAAAGAGGGCCGGTGCTCCCCACAGCGAAACACTAGGGCGAATAAAGCCCTTATCTAGCAATTCCTGGAGCTGAATCTTCAACTCACTCAACTCTGCTAGGGCAAAACGGTAAGGTGCCATAGAAATCGGCGCCGGGCCGGGCACTAAATCAATAGAGAACTCTATCTCTCGGTGAGGTGGAAAACTAACGAGATCCTCGGGAAAAACATCCGAATACTCACTGACCACTCTTGGTAACACAATCTAGGTCTCATCACACTCACCACTCATGAAGCTAGCGAGTAAACCACTAAGCTCACTCCGCCCTCGCGGATCATACATCGGTGGCAACACACTACTAACCCGATCCCCCAAGAAATGGAAACACTCCCCGCTCAAGGTACATATTGTGACCCTCTGGCGGTAGCAATCGATAACAGCCCGGTATGACGATAGCCAGTCTATACCCAAAATAACATCAAAACCCTTCATGGGCATAACTACAAAAGGAAACGGAAGCCTACGGTCGGCGACCTCTATATCACAACCTCTACATCCGTGTTTCAAAATCAATTCACCCCCAACAAGTGACACAACACATATAGGAGATACTAATAGTGCCAACTCCAACTCCAACTCCAACACAGATGCAAATGCAGCAGATACAAAAGAATGAGACGCACCCGTATCAATCAATACACTAGCAACTGAGTTGCAAACAGAAAGGTACCTCTCACTACTGATGGAGCCGGTACTAGGTCCTGCGCGGTAACAACATACACGCGCCCTGTAGGCCCCTGATCCACCTGCTCACCTCTAGGAGCAAAAGACTGTTGCACTGACTGGGATGACGAAGCTCCCGGATTGGCCCTCGAGGCCTGCACAGACTGAGCTGGCTGATAACTCTGTGTCTGCCTAGAACCAGACGCTCCTGAAGTGGCACTCAATTGTGGGCAATACCTCTTCAGGTGCCCAGGCTAACCACACTAATAACAAGACAAAGGCTGCCTCCTGCCCTGACTCTGGCTTTGAGGTCTAGCTGAAGAAGAAGTAGCTCGCTGACCCCCTCCCTTCTGCGGGCAAACCGAAGACTTGTGACCCTGCTGGCCACATGCAAAACAAGTCAAGCCTCCCTGACTACCTCTCCCGGAGTCTGCACTCGGTACCAGAAAGGTTGATCTAGCCAAACCACCCTGAGACTGTTGAGGGTTAAAACCTCTCTGTCTCCTGCCATCACCCTGGCCATCTTGGCTCCTCTTGGAGCCTCTATTCTTCTCCTCATCCTCCTCCTGCATCATAATTTCCATATGAGCTGCAGCATCCACCAAACATCTATACTCCCGAATAAAAGACCCTCCAACCCTCAACTTGAGTCCACGCCTCAACTTCCACTCAAACTCAAAGCAACGGCATTCCTCGGACGCCACAAGTTCAGGTGCAAACCTGGATAAGCTAGTAAAAGTAGCCTCAAACTCGGCCACTGACAAGCCCTGCTGTTTAAGCTGGCAAAACTGTTCCCTCAGCTTCTCCCTGGCAGCTGAAGACAAGAACTTCCCCTGGAAAGCATCTACAAAAGCCTCCCAAGTACCACCAACACTGCCCTTCTCATACTTCCACCATTGACCTGTGTCTCCTTTAAGTTGGAAGGATGCCAAGGTCACTTTCAGTGTTTCGTCCTCGATGCCAAGCATCTCGAACATCTTACTCATCTGCTCCAACCACTCGTCAGCCTTAAGTGGCTCTTTCGGATCCCCAACAAACTCGTCCGGGTTAGACCAGAAGAATTCCCTCTTCAAGAAAGAAGGCCCTGCCTCAGCAACCTAATTCTCAGCTCTGAGAATACCCAAAGCTCCTGCTATCTCTCTGGCCAAGGCACTCATAGCCTGCTGGCTCGGCCACATTGGCCTGGCCAACTCCCTCCTGCACTGCCGAAATCTCATCAGGTAAAGGCACTTCCTGCCTCCTAGGCCTACCACGCCTACCTCCTCGTCCACGTCTTAACATCCTAATAAAGGTAACAAAGAACGTTAGCACATTCACAAATGTGCCGAAACTATAACACTCACGCCTTAGTACATGGACAATTGTAATTCACTCCACGTAAGCACATAAACACATAAGCACTTACGAATTTCATTTCCGGATAATGATAGTCCCGAGGCGTTACTAGAGTTCTGGTTAGAAACAGCATTGATCAAGTGCTTTTCCAACAAGACTCCCAGAAACCCAAGGATCCAATCACCATCCTAGAAATTAAATCCCATACCCAAATAGTCACATAAGCATGTTATCACCTAAGCACATAATATTACATCTAAGACTCTAACCAAGCGAGACAAACCCATTGTGATACTAATCACTTCCCACATACCTAAATTATTCGAACCCGGTACGCTCTGATACCAAGTTGTAACGCCCTCAAAATAATACATAAAACCCATCATTTAAGACATGCAATGATATAAAGAAAATCAACATCTTTCCATTCATCAGAGTAGTTCTTACAACTGTATTATATGTTAACAACAAAAGCAAATGCCCTATGGGCTTACACTTTCCAAGTCCACACTTGGTTACATAAAGAAGAGTACTAACTCTATACAAAGAAAGCCCTTGGCTTGATATACATGTAATACAACAAAAGTAATCACAAAAAGACGCTCCAGCCACTAAGCCTCCCAAGCTACGTCCTTGGAGGTGGCATGCTACCTGTACCTGAAAATGATGTCCCATATAGGGTGAGCCAACGCCCAGTAGAGATATGCTAAACACAATATGAGTAGTAACTAAGACATTAGCAATTGATAAATGTTGACTCACATAAACCAATTCATAAACCATTTCCATTACATGACCATAGTGTTCATGTTTCATTTCATTTTCCACTTCTTATCAAGTTCCCAATTCATAACCGTGGCTCAGAACCTGGCCACACACTCTAAATAAAATAATAATTCATATTAAACGTTTCCCATTTCACCATAGATAAGCATACAAGCTGTATCAACACCTCAATAGACAAGCATACAAAACTATATCAACATTTCAACAGATAAGCATATGAGCTATATCAACACTTCCATAGATAAGCATATGAGCTATATCAACACTTCAACTGACAAGCATATGAGCTGTGTCAACGGAGTCCATTCCCTATCTCCTCCCAAACAACATCCGGTTTAGAGGTCCATCCCCTATCTTCCCCTAAACCGTGGAGTACATCCCCTATCTCCTTCCACACAACACAACGTATATATACATAGGTCATATACAATCAATCAATACATAAAATTAATGTATTCTTTCAACCGTCATACTCTATGACACATCCAATTGATTAGTTTTAGTTTGCCTAATCATCATGCATTGTCTACAACAATCAAAACTACCCTCCACCGGTAGCCCGAGCAATTATTTCTAAACAGATAATAAAAGCTCCAACAGATAAAATTATCAACATTTCCAAGAGTGGTTGATTAACAAATCCAACACCACCAATTTACAATATAATGAGTCCATTTCATTATTTCCAATTCAGTTCCATATAATCACAATTTTCCCAAATTAATTATACCAATTAATTTATACAACTTAGGGTTTTCTACCCCTTTTTCCAATATTAACCCAATGGTCCATATATCAACAACCAACAACAATATCATTATTTTGAAACCCAAAATACACATTTTAGAATCAAAACAACAAACCCCTTTTTATACATTTTGAAACCCTAGATCCCAAAATCAAACCATTTAACAAAATGCCCAAAAATCTAGGTCAAAACCCATAAGAGTGAGTAGGAATCCCTACCTGAAATTCGGAGCTACAAAGGAGAGAAGAGACCAAAACCAAAGTGCTCCAAACCCCAAACTTCTCAGATCAAAATGAAGCCCTCGACGATCAACACAACTTTTACAAAGGCCGAAGGAAAGGGAAGCACTCTAACTAGATCAAACCCTAGAGAGAAGGGAGTTTCTAGAGAGAGAGGCTCTCAAAATATCTTTTTGGAAAGTAAGAGAGAGAGAGAGAGAGAGAGAGAGAGAGAGAGAGAGAGAATGCAAAAAGTGATTCAAAAATGCCTAATTGTCTTCAGATATACGACATTCCCGCTCGAGCGGAAAACACAACGCTCGAGCGTCAGGAACAAAAAACTGGGTTCGCTCGAGCGCAAGAAGGCCCGCTCGAGCGCCAAGACACAAAAGTAAAACACATCTGCTCGAGCGTGAAAAACCAGTCCGCTCGAGCGCAATTTTCCCCCTCCCAGAACTTATACCAAAAATACACTGTCCGCTCGAGCGCCACCAAGCCCGCTCGAGCGCGACCCGCTCGAGTGTAAGAAACCCCCTCGAGCGTGAATAACGCACCTGCAGAAGTTTTGCAGAGCGCAAAAATACTGGGAGTGTGCAATCTCTGCTCGAGCGCTCTAAGACCCGCTTGAGCGGAATGACCAAAAACCTGGCAACAAGATTTTAGACTAAGGCTCAACCCACCTGCTCGAAATAAGCCCAATACATCCTAAAACTCAAAGTAATAGAATCAAAGGACGACAATAAGATCGATACAACTACCAACTCCACGGAACGAAAGTCCGGAATGCAACAAATACAGCAAGGAAATACCGGGATTGCTATAGTGCCACATTTGGTACAAAGTTTGACAAAACCAAATATGCCACATTAGCATATTTGTTTCTGTTGATTATGGTGAAATGATTTACTGATTTTTGTTTCGCCAAGAATAATGTTTTTTTTTTTTTCATTTTCCTGCGTCTTACATTTTTTACATTTGGTATAATTAAAACAAAAATTAATAAAAAAATATGTTTTAAAATCAACCAAAAAAATACTTATTTGACAAAAAAATGTTTTACTTTTACAAAGTTTTTCAGCCTAAAATCTTATCGATATCATCACACTTCTATCCATTCACCATCACTACCTCCCAACCACCTTCATCACCATCCTTGTCACTACCTCTACCTCTATTCCACTACTACCAACCCAGAACTGCCACATTCCACCACTGCCTCCCTACCACTACTACAAATACAACTATCAATATTAAAGATGCAATCAAAAGAAAGAAAAGGTCTTTGGAAAAAAATGTGAAACTTTTTTCTATCAAAATGATTTTGCATGGAAATATATGGAGCAAGACAATGGTAGTTATGCAAAAAAATAAAATAAAACAAAATAAAATGAAATTAGACATTGCAAGAATGAATAAAATGACATTGAAGATGTTCTAAACATGCAATCTAAGATTGCTACCAAACAAGTTTAGCTTCAGCAATGGCATGAGAGAGATGGATTCATAAGAGCCTAAGCAACAAGAACCAGAGCTTATCACCATGATTTCACATAAAATAATACATGTAGTTGTGCAAAGATAAAAACTCAATAGTGGATATACATGTTTAGACATTGCCAGCCTGCATACCATCTGTCACAATTTAGTAAGGAGAAAAGAACAAAAAAAAAAGAAAAGAAAAGAAAAAGACACCGCCTCCTATGGAGCTTCATCCCCTTGGAAACTAGCTGTCTATGGAGTTTTCAGAGCACACAAAACCCTAATTGGTGACAGTGATTGCAGTATATCTATCTATGGACATGGTGGACAAAGATCAATTTATTTGTACGGCATCAAACTCTTATAATAATTTAAAGTAGTTTACCACAAATGTTGAAAAAAGAGGCTCATAAGGTGAATCATCAGACAGTACAAATGGGACTTGGTTAGGAAATGCTTCTGCCATGGTTCGATCGGCCTGGCGGAGCTTCCCCGTTGTGTGATCATACCTTTCCGCCAAGGCACGGTAAGCTCGGTAGAACTCCTCAACCAGTTTCATGAGATCGGGCCATTTTTTGTAGTACATTTATGCCCTTCTTGGAAAGGAATCAACATCTTCTTCAATGAGCTTGATCATTGCTTTGACTTTGGCATCCATATCTGTTCAGAAAACCACATGTGGAAGAGTTAATATTATGGCCTAAAAAAAAAGCTTTAAAACTGGCCATCAAATATTTGGGACACTTAAAATACGATTTCAAGCAGGGTGAAATGCATTTATTATTATTAAAACAGGGGAAGCATTGGGACCAATTATGGCTGGAACTTTTATGACTGTTAAAAACAAAAGACAGATGGATCAAATGACCATTAGATCTGTTGGAAATTGGGATAGATATTATTGATATGTGATAGATATTATCTTGGATAATACGTCTACCCTATGGGTCTCCTAACTCTCCTATATAAATAGAAAATAATACGTTCTCTCTTCCTATAAATCATTCCACCTTTGTACTATGAATAGTGTGGGTAGTTCTCTAGTAGTTCTGCTCCATTAGTGGAAATTATTCGAAGATATCAATAGAGGCATGTGATTCACACACATGATCCATGGATTCAGTTTAAAGCGTGAAAGGTATGCCCGAATCCGTTTATTTCCGTTGATTTTCATATTTTTTCTATATTGGTATCAGAGCCATTAGTGGGTATTTTTGTGTTATTTGTGCATGAATATGTATAGATATGATTTGTGTATAAAATTGATATTTTCCAAACCATCTCTGATCATCTTGAATTTCATATATGTTGTAGTCTATATTATTTAGATCATATCTGCAAAGTTTTGCAAAAATCGGACGGTCAAATTTTGAGAAAAAGGAGATTCATATTCAATTTTTCTTAACTTTGACTACATGCTGGTTTTACATACTTTATTTTTATGTTATGAAAATTATATATTTTGAATCCTTGTTTTGAGACCTTCGAAACGGTATATTATGAGTCTGATTTCGACTTACGATTGAGGAGAAAACTCAAACCCTAATTTGAGGGAAGAGTTGAAGCAAACGGAGAAGAAGACAAAATTGCTGACATCATTATGACACGCGCGGCTGACGTGCGCTGATGTCATCAGTGACTCTGTGCTGATGTAAGCACTGCGCAAGCACTGACGCGCAAATGCAAGCGTGGGTTGTTTTAAGGCCCTGTTTGTTTTGTTTTAATTTTAAAAAACTACGTTAATTGCTTCTAAATTATTCTTTATAATTCTGATTGAAGCATGACTTATACTGTTGGGTTCGTAATTAATTTTTCTACAAGATATTAAAATTTCAAAATTTTATGAAAAATAAAATATTTGTCATTAATGAAAAAAATTCAATATTTTTACGTTAAATTGCTCTTGGGGGAGCATGATTTGGATTCTAGACTTGAAATTTTTACAGTAGACTACTGTTATGTAATCTTATTTATTAGAATAATTATATTTATTTCTGATTTTCTGTGTAATTATTAATTACTTGTAATTTTAGAAAATTTCAAAAAATTGGAGAAATTATAGAAATATCTTATGGCATTATTTAAATACTGTATACAGCATGTTAAGTTCTTTTAAATAATTAGAACTTATAGTATATTGTTATAGCATGATTTATTTATATTGGTGAATTTTAATTCTATGATTAAATTTTGAAGCATATGTTCTTTTATGAATTACATTGAGATATTATCTTGCGGATTTAAATATTTTATCATGCTTTAGACATGCCATATTTAGTGGGAGGTTGTTCGGTTAAGAGAAATCTTTGTAGATTTAATCCCGAAAACTAATGTTTTGCACATGAATTAAATGAAATTTTAGATAATTGTTACTTGTGGCACAAGAGATGATTACAAGCATAGCGAATTTTCGATCTTGCGACTTGTGTAATATTGTCACTATTTAATTTAGATTTTTGCAGCAAAATTATATTATGCTAATCAAATTAATCTCAATGCGCATTTTTTTTTTCCTTCTAAATTGACTTAGCTTATGGAAGTTAATTTGGTTCGCCTAGACTTAGTAGATACGTTCAAATGTGAACAATGTAATCCTATTCTTTAGATGAGCAGAAAGTCTTGGAGACTTTAGGTCAGACCTTAATTGAGCCAAAGTAAGGAAACATGACTCAAAGTTGCTGTCGTTTTGTTGCCTTGCTTGGCACAATAAAAACTGATGTGTGCGCTATAGTTAGCGGCATGCTACGTAGTTTTGATAGGCGAGTTTTGGAGTTGTGAAATTAGTAAGCCCTCAATAGATCTGTATATGATCTTGACTACTGAGTTGCGTGGATTGACTTTGTAAATTGACTTGTAATAATGTTGCATCATTGGATGAAGCAACATTCAAGAGTCACGTCATCCAAGAAATACGAGCTTAAATGAGTTAGTCACTAAGTGTAAGACGAGTAGCCAGTATAAGCAGTGTTTTGCTCTCTACCCAACTGATGGGAGTGGATGGAACAAAATTTCACGCATTGTAATAGTGTGCGTTGAAGTATCACTTGAAGTTAAAAGATTAGCGCTTAGAAGCTGCAAAATCTATTAACACAAGGTGAAAAGATTAGCGCTAGTGGCTGCAAAATCTATAAGCATTGCCAACTTGTCTAAGTCTAGACACTTACTGTTTCAACACTTGAGTATGAGACATGATGAGGTGCTTCTTTGTATGATTCCTTAGCTAGGCTAAACTCTTTTGAATAATGTTTACCACTAAGCACAAAAGTTACAGCATAGTAATGAAAAGGTCAAGGCCGATAAGGTTATGATGACTCTAAGAATTTGACGCATCGCTCATGAGAGCATTGTGTTGAATTAGACTCTTTAGCCTAATTCGTGCTTAAGTTACTTCAGGAGCTGTCAGAGATTGGTAGCTTTTTCTCTCCTTCTTGTGGATAGTAGAATTAATTGCAACTAACTATGAAGCAAGAAACAGAGATGGCAAGAGGAGTATCTTCATGTTTCAACTAGATGCAGTAAAGTGTATGGAGAATAAAATTGACTTGAAGGTGCAGTGGATTAGCACTTACTAGTTAAATTTGTGACTTAGGCGCACTTGATATCTCCATGAAATCCTTTTATGATCTAGTGAACATGTCGTGAGTCATTACCTAGTTGGGCCTAAACCTTTACACTTGTCTTTGAGAACTCATACATTAGGATGATTGGAATTAGTTTATGACATTGGTCATGAACTAGTGGCTTATTATACTTAATCACATTAATGAGAAGATGACATGGATGGTTTGAGTAGGCCCTCTCAGGCTCACTCGCTTGTGACATCCTACTCTCATGTAAATGTGTAACTTTATTCATAATGGTTGCACACAAGTAAGTAGGAAAGCTACAGAAGGGCATCTGTATTGGCGCATTTAGTCCACTATGATATTTATGACTGGATATGTGTAAGGGTATGATAGCTAGTCTCAATCTCGACAGATTTATAGATTACGATACACATCTTAGTCAAAGCTATTTGATCTCCCATAAGTCAAAAGTTTTGAGATGATTTTTGACATTGCACATATGAGGTCGAGACCAATTAGATAAAAGCTTTCGTGCTTTTAGTTTTGACCAAGGTGGCGAGTATCTATTTGAGTTATTTTAGAAAGCTCTGTGAAGAGAAATGGATGCTTAGAAAATTGATTATTCCTAGTACTCAGCAACACAATGGTGTAGTAGAGATAAGGAATTAAGTATTGTTAATGTTAGGTGGATAATGGAGCAAAATGTTTCCCAATTGGGAATTGCACTTTAGTTTGTTGCCTATATCCCTAACTAAGTGCCCTC